>CM073761.1:74067118-74564618 GCA_037127475.1 Arma custos | reverse complement strand
TCTCAGGGAAAGTTAAGATCCTTTGATATGGGTAATTTATAAATACTAATATGGGATTGCACCCTGAGATCGTTACAACTGAGGTACACTAATACTATTGTTTTATAAATAAAAATCTTTATACGTGTGATAGAATAACATTAATTTTATTATGTGGTGATGGTTACAAAATTATATATCTACTTACAGAAAATGGAGGCCCTTTCGCTAAGAGTGCTTACATCTTGAGCGTCTGCCCTCACACCCGCAACTGCCTCATCGGTCCCTTCTCAGGTCAAAACACTTGAGACTTTAGAGTAAACAGATGCTTGAAGACATCTGCTCGGTAACCCTCGGCACCGATTTAAAAATTCTCAACAGAACTGTTTAGAGTAAACAGTGTTATATACATATAACATGACCTACGGACTAAAAACAATATATATATATATATATTTTTTTTTACCTTTATATATAGCATTTATATATGTATATATATATATATATATATATATATATATATATATATATATATATATATATATATATATCATATGTACATATATGTTTTTCAATTAAATAACATCATTTAATCAATTTAAAATCTGTAATATCTAAACATGTATCGATTAAAACATAATCAAACGTAAAATATGTTTACAGGCTTAAATAATATATAATAAATATAAAAGAATTGGGGGAGAAAATTTTTAGAATGTGTACAAAAAATAACCGATCACGATTACTGTACCATTATTTTTAAACTCTCAAATATTTAGGTTCTAATTTAGATTCAATAAAACTTTAATGCTCATTATATTTAAATTCATTACTCATGTAAAAAAATAATAATGTCTCCTACTGTTTATTTACCAGTTATCTAGGGCACATTTTATCAAAATATATTTAATTTATATTAGCTTTACAAGCTGAGTAAATACATTTCCTTGTCGGATTTTATTCTGAGCTGGGTACCCAAGGATCGAGGATATTAACAGATGTTCTTCTGTCAGGTACTGACTTCACAAGTGTAGACCTTTTACTTAGCCCTTGTTTACCGTTGTGTGAAATAGCCCTCAAGTTCAAAAATTCTAAGTGTGCCCCCTATAGGTCTCCATATTCCAAAGGATATATCCTCGGCTTTTAACAGATTAAATAAATTATCTGCCTCAGCCGGATTTGAACCGGCAACTCTACCATTTGGCCACCCTGCTCCACGAACCTATAGAAAAATTAAATGGATAGCAATGGTTTGTTAGTCAACAATAATTAAAAATAAAAATTAAACGAAATTCTGAGGAAAATAAAGATGAAAGTAGGGCATTATAGTTATTCAGTTGTTTATAGACTCAACTTGTGGAATAAATGAAGGTTTTTGAAAAGTATTATGTTAAATATTAGGTTCAAACAATAATATTGGATTCGAAATTTGTTTCGAATATATCGACTACAGGGAATATAGGAATACAGGAGGAAAGGACAAAATTAAAATCTCAGCTGTAATGATTTATTTTATATTTATTATTCTTATGATGGTGATTTTTATTTTGAAGAGAAAAGATTTGTCCAGGCCGGGATTCGAACCCGGGCCGCCCGCGTCACTAGCGCGGTGCTCTAACCAACAGAGCTAACCTGCCTCGTAATATATTCTTTATCGAGTTGAATTAGGTGTTGCTTTTAGTTATGAAATGAACGAGTTACAATTTGCATACATACCATTTACATGATGATGCTCCTGCTTATATGCAATTAACTTGTTTTAATTACGAATATTTTAATACATGTTAATAATGAAAAAAACAATGTAATTTTACTTGTTGATATTTATAAATAAATAGACTTTGAGGTTTTATTGAAAATATATTGTAAACATATAATTGAAGTTATTGATAGCTAGAGTACGCGTTTAGTTGATTAACCCATTCTGTCCAAACAGTAGAATTTTTAATTTTTTTTTAAAAACGAATAAATGAAACCGCTTTAGGAAGCACAAGATGAAAATGGCGATTTGACAGGTGATATTCGTCTGTAGGGGAATATCCATGTTTAACAAGCACTCATGACAAATTTCAACATTCTAATCCCATAAAAATTTTCCCTAACATGCATTTTTCAGTAGAGGCAAGATACGTCAAATGATATACTCACCCACAAATTTCACTCTGTAATTTAATTATTTGTTTTTTTAGTCCTATTAAGATTATTAAGGAATATAAAAAAATAACGTATACTGTATAAATAAATACTCATCTTTAACAGTTACGTTTTTTAAAGCAATATGTAAGGGTCAGTATTCTAAAGCTGCATTTTTTTAGGAATGATTTCGGTTTTAACCGACATTTAGATCCATTTCTTTTTTTTTATAAATAATACCGATATCGCACTAATATGGATTTCCTTTATAATGATTTTTTTAAATAAAAAAAAAAAAGGTTTGAATTGTATACATGTTTAGTTGTTTGTGTTAAATTTGATTGCTATCATAAATAACTTATATGGAAGCGTAATAGTTTTCTCTAATTGGTACAAATGGTAAAATATTTAATTCCCATTCTCGTACCTTTCAATTCACTCTTATTATTCTATTTTCAATGAAATGTTGATATTTCTCATTAAATATATCGTATTTTTCTCTAAGGGGTAGAAGTCGTAAAATATTTATTCACGAAAAAAAATATTAAGGACAAAAAAGTGGTTAAGAATAGACAAAACCAGTAATAGTCAGTAATAAACTCTATGTCATTAAAATTGAATTTAATATATATATATATATATATATATATATATATATATATATATATTTGTACTTCAAAATGTTACATAGAATAAATAATAGATTACAGTTTCAATATTTCTACTGACCATTATTTTTTCGATATCAATGTTATTTAAATTAATATTTTCGATAAAAATAATACTTTGATAATAAATACAGATTATTTATTTATGCCAAGTAATTTGATTAATTTTTCTCTAGTTCTTAGTGATAGGTTTTATTAATAATATTATTTTCAATAATATTTGTAAATGTAACTTTTAATGTAATTTACTTTAGTATAATTCGTTCTCGCCGTTTCAGGCTACTTTACTAGACAAACGCTCTAAGCTCCCAATTAATTACAAAAGACCCATATAGATGACAATCATTAGACCCATCTGGACTTACGGAGTAGAGCTTTGAGGATCCACCGCCATCAAATTCCTCTCGTATTCAATCCTTACAATCCGAAATCCTCCGTAAAATCGTCAATGCTTCTTACTTTGTTAAGAACAAAGTAATCTGTAATGACCTCAATGTCCCATTTGTTGCTGATTTGGCCCGAATCCGATATCAAACTTCATTTCCAGTCAAGATAGTTTCAAACCTCGCAACCTCTTCAATTCCTGATAATCCTCCGAGGCGTCTGAAAAGAAGATGGCCTGGTGACCTTCTAAGCTGAACTTTTTATTCGATTATTACCATTGCGTAGTTTCTCTATATGCCTTTATCTCGGGACATTATTTACCTTTCATTATATTTACTTGATGCATTCGATTACAGTTGTTAATTTCAATGAATACATATTTAACAAAAAATGTAATTCGTTCCAAATAGATCGTCATGTTTACTACTTTTGTTTGCCAATTATAAAAAATGAATACTACTAAAAATAAAAGAATTTTTTATTCCTATTATCATATCTTTCAATTAAATTTCACTTTTTTGCTTTCAAATTAGTATTGACATTTCCCATTAATATGAAGTGATTTAATTATTTTTTAAATTGGAAAGTGGTCCCTAGTTAGCCTCATCGAAAAGAAGAAGATTTAATTCTAGAGGTAAGAAAATGAAGAAAGGCTTATGTAAATTTTGTAACATATGAATATTTTATGTAAATTATTATAATACATTAATATCATATTATGTTTATAACCATTATAGATATAAAAAAAAAAGAAGACAAATCATTTTTCCATAGTCTTTTTAAATTCATGTTATTACTCCTCCAATCTTTCTACATTATTTACATATATATTACTAAAAATTAATAGATCATAAAAGGTGAATTGTTTCTTAATAAAAATCATTGAATAAGATTTGACTGAGAAAAATTACCGTGGTTCGTTAATTGGATTTAGTTCGGTTAAATGACACGTCTTTCACTCTTTTTCATTCTATTCTTTTTTCGTATCGTCCAAATGACATGTTTTTACAGACAATGGGCAGGGAACTGCTACAAAATTCAAAACAGTATACTAATTTTACAGTAACTAATGTTAATAAGCAATAAATTATATTTATAATACTATAATATCCCTTCGGCTGTATAATAAAAAGGGTATCTGTTCTGCAGGATCTCGCTTCGAGTTGAATTAAGGTCAGTAACATGGCAGAGTATGGTTTTTTGATACTTCCCTTCAATCTAATAAATAATAGTTCCAAAATTGTATAGATAAAAAATAGATTATAAATTGTCAAGTCTAAAATCGGCGCGATTTTTTTTTCTCTCCTGTAAAATCGTCTGAAGTGTACTTCGGCGGTTTTGACAGTGGTGAAATGCAACTGTGGTCCAAACTGGAAAAGAAGATGAGCTAAGATAGAAGTTTAATCAAAAGTATCAACTGTACATAATTTATTTACAACTAATGTACGATAGCCTCTACTATCTAATAATGTATTTTAGCATTATTAATACATTATCCGCATCTTATTGCTCTACTGAATCCGTTTCGATCCTATTGCTGCTTTTAACCTCCCTTGGGAATTCACTATAATCCAGGATTATTCTCCAGCGTGGTCACATAAGAGCACCCTAAAGACCTGGTCCAACCAACTATATCAGGAGCATGAAGAAAATATGGTTTATAATTAATTTACATCTGAGGTTGTAGGTGTGACTTGAATACTTATACGATATATAATCCGGTGAAAAACAAAAAGGAATCTAGCGTATAATATTTAACTATTAAAAACTAGAAAACAAAATAGATATATTTAATTTCTCCTTGTGATGTATTGAATAGGTCAGGGGGTGCAGTCAAAGATAACACAAAATAAGCAGAACTTATTTTTCAATTGTGCCAACGTTTTGGCCTACGATGTAGGCCATCTTCAGGACTTGGAAAGAAACAGAAAATGACTATATAAATCATTGCAGTATCAAGGAAGAATTACAGAATTGTTATACAGAATTTATAGTAATGTGAAGAAATACAGAAAGTATGATTATAATAGAATTTATGAATAACAGAATTTGTGAATAGAATTGATAATAATGTAAAGACATACAGAGATTAAGATCACTTATGAAATAACTAGTGAGAAAAAGTAAAGAATAAGATACATTATGTAAAAATGGTGAGACATAATAAGCAAGGAAAACATAGTTAAATTACAGCTAATGATATAACAGTATTTTTTTACTTTTTAAGTATTGAAAAGTTATATAAATATGAATTTATATTAACACAAATAGTGATTTTTTATTTATATAAGAATTATACAAAAAGTAAGAATAAAAAAGTAATGGGTGCCAAACGAATGATAATGGAACGATCAATAATAATAATGATAAAAAATTATGAGAAATACTAATGTGACATGAACGCATACCATATAGAAATGGAAGAATGAAAATTATGAAATAAATATATTTGTATATCAATAAAGTATATATATATATATATATATATATATATATATATATATATATATATATATATATATATATATATATAAAGTAAGAATAAAAAATAATTAATCTCAGACTGCACCCTCTGACCAATTCAGTCCATCATTAGAATTATCCAGTCAACTATTTTCCACTCAAACATTAATTTCTTCTTCATTATTGCTTCTCTATGAAATTATTTTATAATAATCGTGTTAGGATATTAAAAATTGCTTTTAATTTTTCATGTATTAACGAAAGTAGAAATGAATAATATATAATTCCCATTTCAGACATCACTGTTGGAAACTACTTGTTAATTTATTACTCAATAGACACTATCAATAATAGTATGTAATATACCTTGTTAGTATGCTAACAGTTGTTAGCATGTCAAGTTATTATTATTACTCATTTAAAAAAAAATAATATAAATTAATAAACAACTATGAGTATTGTAGGTAGACTACAACACTGTTCTAGAGGAATTAGGTGGCCCTAAGGTTATATACATTAAGGATTGAAAGAGTGATATGGAAATGTGTGTGATTTAAAGTAGTCACCCAGGGGAGTAAGTCATTCACTGTCGGATTTCTACGGAAAAGCTTTTGCCCCGGAAAAACCCTAAAGCCTCTAGTGCTTCCGAAGCGATAAATTTGGAGTAAACAATTAATTGTAGTTTGCTTGATTTTTTTTATGTTTCTTTTTATTGCTTTTGCTTCAAGATTTCTCATAGTCATTTTTATTTTTCTTATTCGCTATTTTTTTCTAACAAAAATATTTCAAAAGAAATTATTTTATTAAATTATCAACAATAAAGTTTTTCTTAATATATACGGCTTATAAAAAGTAAAACAAAACAGTTTTTTTTTTAATTATCAGTAATTATTTTTTACTTATGATTCTAGTTCTTATTTCCTTGGTTGATGTTTATTTATTTATATGTTTTATAAATGTGGGATAATTGAACACTGAGAAAGATACTTGTTTGACTTCATCATATTCTATCCTCATGTACCGCAGTGTGAGGAGGAATTCTGTACAGCCTTCTCCAGCTCCTTGTTTGACTTGTTGAAATTATATAATCAATGAGATAATATTGAGCTATTATTAATATGGAAGATGAGAGTGCTAAAGATAATTTTAAAGGAGTTAAACATTCTGGAAGTTTGGCCTTTTCGCCAGTGAATGCTGGAAATCCCTGGATAATTCGAGAGGAAAACTCTTAATTCAATAAAAGGTTGCTTGGTTTGGCCTCGGAGGACCAAGAGCTTCTCCAAACTTATACCAACACTGAGCAGTCAATCATCGTTTGTCAATAGTCTTCCCTTCCCCCTCTACCTTTCATTATTATTTCTCGAATCTTCCTTCTAGTTATATTTTTTTTTTATTACACATATTTTTTTTTCAACTTCAACGTCTCCTGTTTTTTTTGTTAATATAACACTGAAAATGTCAATGATACGGCAGACCCTCAATTATCATGTGTCCAACACCATGTCTAGAAGAGATAATATGGTCCGTAATGACGAAATTCTTCAAATTAATAAGACAAAACTATTTGCAAGTAAATATAAAAAATACTTAGATAATTAACATCAATGTATTAACATATTTTTGCTATATCTGGTTCGCGAAATCCTACCAAATTAATTTTCTCAAACAGTAAATTGAAGGGTTTCAGGCCTCATATATCGAATTTTGCAGTAAACATTTAAACCCTCGAAAAGTCGAAAAATGGAACTCCAATATTCGTCAGACATCTCCATGGTTTAGAATAGCTACATTAGGACCGTAAAATATTTTGGGTATAGTACAGTCTTCTTGTGCCATTATTTATCAATTTTATTTTATGTCTTTTTATGGTGTTTATTCCGCAGGTTATAGCTTCGAGTTGAGCCACAACAAGTTTTATATTTTCATTCGTTTCCCTTTTAATATTTTCCAACAATACAATTTTTCATTAGGATATAGAATAGAAAAGAGAATACAATTATTGGAAATGCGTATACTTTGGTAATATTTTCATTTAGAAATGAACGTTTCTGCAAACATATATCATCTATACTTATAAATGTTAGTTGAAACTTTTATTTCTTGATGAAATCATTACCGAGATCTACTCGTTACCCACAATTACATTCTCTTTTCCATATTAAAACTCGCAATAACTTTTATTTTCGGAAAAAATTAAAAATTAAACGAAAAAAAAGTTAAAGCTTTTAATTCAACTCGAAGCGAGATCCTGCAGAACAGATACCCTTTATTATACAGCCGAAGGGATATTATAGTATTATAAATATAATTTATTGGTCATTAACATCTTGAGGGACAGATTCTCCCTGCACGCAATAACCCGTATGGTACAGTATACTCTAAATAAATTTAGGCTAAATTAGTATGATGTTTTGTATTTTTTAGTTACAGACTTGTAGTTCCCCGCCTATTGTCTGTAAAAACAAGTCATTTGAACGATACGAAAAAAAAAATTGAATGAAAAAGAGTGAAAAACGTGCCATTTAACCGAACTAAAACCAATTAACGAACCACGGTAATTTATCCCAGTCAAATCTTATTCAATGATTTTTATTAATAAACAAAGCACCATTAATTATTTTATTATCTATTAATTTTAAGTTAGATATATGTTAAATAATTTAGAATGATTAGAGGAGTAAAAAAATGAATTTAAAAAGACTATGGAAAAAGATTTGTCTTCTTTTTTTTATATCTATAATGGCTATAAATACAATATGATTTATAATACTATAATATGCCTTCGGCTGTATAATAACAAGGGTATCTAAGTTGAACTTTTTATATGAGTACTACAACAGTCTAGGTTCTCTACTGGCCATTATCCATGCCATTATGCATCATTCCTGAAATTATATTTACTTGTTGTATTGTTATAATACAGGTATAAATTTCAATAAATAGGTAAAGTAGAGAATGTAAAAACGAAAATACTTCCATCAAACCAATTTTTGTTAAATAAGGATATTGTATTTTAAAAAAATTAAAAGATTATTCGAAAGATATTAGTGCTGGGAAATAAGTTTTCCAAGCAGCGAAAAATAAGAGATATCCAAGGCTTGGGAATCATTTAACAGATACAAAAGATTAATTGTATCACCTGAAACCAGTTATTGGAGAATTTGTGACTAACCGGGCGAACACGACTGAACCGTATTTAGACTTTACAGATAACGGAGACAAATTGGAAGCGTCAAGGGGTGGTGATAGGGGATGGTGATAGAGGGCTCTGCCAAATAATGAATGGGCCATGGAATATGAAAAACTACTGACACCGCGTAATGGAACCGAAATGGCTCGTATTGAGTTACCACTGCCTTCCCCGCCTCCACAAAAACATCTGCAACAGACAAAATATCTTCTCACCATCAAAACGTTACATTTTCTTATTTATCATACTCGTAATTTCTTCATTTCTTTTTGTTACTCCATCTCTCATGAACTATCAATTATTCGCCATTGAAATTTTCACTGAAGGTATAGTTTGGACGTAATGCGTCGAATTAATAACTGGAGGCAGGGCTTCGTTAAAAAAAAAAAATGACAAAAGTCTGCCAAGCAGTGGGATTTGAACCCATGACCTTCGGCACTGCAACACAGGGCTCTACCACTGCACCACTCTCCTCCCGGAATAAACTTTTCCCTTTAGACATATTTGGTATATAATACGCCACATTAATAACTGGAGACTGGGCTCTGTTTAAAAAAAAATTGAACATTAAACCTTAAAATATAAACATATAGAGGGAGTTAAGTCATCAACAGTAAAGGGGCAGGATGCTTTAAATAAGCCGTAATGATATTCATTAGACATTTCAATGACATTAAATTTTAATTAAAGAACCTATACCAATGCAAGGAGTGGAACTCCTGGTTCAAATCCCGCTGCCGGCAAGACTTTTATTTAGTCAGCTTGCAGCCGGAGATGGATCATATAGGATCTAGGACCCTTCTGGGGCTCGCCCAGCCTCTATAAAGTATTTTATAAATAGGGTACCCAAAATAAGGGGGGGGGCAGCAAATCTGGTGGTTGACATAGGACAAGTCACCTACTTGCAGGACCGTTGTCCATGAAGCAGTACAGTCGCTACCATGTACTGAACCCTAGACCCGTTCACGAGTTTTAGTGGTACAGGTTTTTTTTTTTATACCACTACAACCCAAGACGTGGATTGGGTTCAGTACATGGTAGGGACTGTACTGTTTCTTGGACAGCATTTGAGCAGGGTAGGTGATTTATCACTGATCACGGTCAACTGCCAGAATTTTCACCCAATTTAGTGTGTGGGTGAGTCACAGAAGGGTGTTCAGATTCCAATGGATCCTTCTCAAGCTTCTGTTAACGGATTAAATAAGTTATCTTCCTCAGCCGGATTTGAAATAAGAACCTTCGGGTTAAATAATAATAATCTGGCACAACAGGATTTGAACCAAGGACCTTCAGCACAGTAACACAGCGCTTTATCAACGCTAGTTTTTTTCCAGTATTTCAGAAACTGGAATTTTTGGATTTTTTTCTTATTGCACTCTAATCAATAGTTTATGCCTCTTTTTGAGATTTTGAAAAATTTTTAATGATCCTCAGATAAATGTTTTTGTTAATTATAGGTACAATAAATTACGGCAGATTAAATATAAAAATTCATGGTTTACAGACTGGTAACCAAATTATAGGCTAACTGTGCACGTTGTTCATACATGAATAAAATATATTTCTACTTAAGGATGGTTAGCGAATGCCGTTAATCATTAAGATAAGAAGTTTTGATAAAGGCTAAGGCTAAGTCGTCTTAATAATAACTAATAAATTTAAAAATATCGTGCCAAGCAGTTTCACACAGTCTTTGCTTATCACGCTACATGAAATAAATTTTCATTTTAATTTCCGTGAAAACATTAATTTTTCGTCAATTAATATAAAAATAGACATAACGTACTACAATAATTATTTAAGTAAATGCGTTTTTCGTTGATATCCATTACGTTCTTCAACTTTTCAGCTTTCATCATATAAAGTCTAGATATTATATTTTCTAAATACTTTAGCTTTTCAAGGGTATATTATATACCCACACACACATACAAATTAATATATTTACTCCCGGAAAATTTTCCGTAAACGTGGAAATCCAATTTATGCTCTTTTCCCCTTTAGTTATTTTTCAAATACTTTAAACGTTTATATTCCTACATTTGGTATAAAAAAACAAAACAATGACAGTCATTTAATTTAATTAAAATAAACAAAATTAAATGTTCTTTAGATGATGTAATTTTAAACCCCGAGGTTTTATTTTCATTAATATTGAAAATAAAAACCTATCAGATATTTGAGCTCGTTTTATTGTACTCTGAATGTAACGAGTTTCATTAAAAAAACGTGTGAAAAAAGCGACACTTCAGGTTTTAATAAAAAAATCTACTGTTACATCACACACAAGCCTTTATGTTAAATTTAATCACTAATTTTAATAATTTTTTTCAGTTTTTTATTTTAATTTTTTGAGCTAGACTTGTCATGCGGTCGTGCTTAGTCACACGCACATAAAATATTTTGTAGGCAAGTGAGATTAATGAGTTGTTATTTTAAATAATCAGTTTACAATAATTGTTTCTCTCTTTTTTTTATTCACTTGTTCATTTGTTATTTAAGGGAAATAAAAATCCATTTTCATTAATTTATTTTAATATTATTTGTTTGACAGTACTTGTGGAGGTGGATTGAGTATCAATATATGATTTTACTTTGGTTATATATTGGGTACTTTGATTTTATTATCACATTTGCTGGCAATTTTATAATTGTAATAATAAATCATTATTTTTAACTGAGTAGAGTAAGTAACATATTTTTGTGCCATTGGTCAAATGATTTAACATAATTTTTTTACTAGGCAATTACCTTGTTTATCTCTTTTTTATTCGCTTGTTCATGCGCAGTTAAAGAGGAATAAAATTCCGTTTTCACGAATTTATTTTAATATTATTTGTTCGACTGTACTTACGCAGGTGGATTGAGTATCAATATAGACACGTATAATTATATTTTGGAAACTTCAATTTTATTATCAAATATTCGCTGGTAGTTTTTTTTCAAATCTCTTTTTTTAAGGCAAATTATATCTTTCAGGCAAGAGCATAAGTGTAATGATAAATCATTATAAATAAATATTTTTAACTGAGTAGAGTAAATAACATTTTTTGTACATTGTTCTAATGGTTTAACATTACATTTTTATTAGGCGAATAACAACTCATAAATAATAAATATAAATTATTTGGCTCACTTATAATTAATATAATTTATTGGATAGTTTGAATTTTATAACTAAATAAATACTTTTTTGTTCGCCGTGCCAAATTAAACGCGACATTCTGCATGACTTTAAAGCTATGCGGGTTTGCCGCTCAGTTAGATTGAAGGAGAAAAACGTGGCTGGGCCGAAGTACTCAACTTAGATCTGTCGTTTACCGTAACTTGACAGAAGCCCCCTTGGGTTTTACGACATCCCACACTCCTTCTGTTCTATAATGCGTTTCAATTTTCGAGTCTTTTTAGCACGATCTGTAAGGTATATATTTTACCATGCGGTTTTAAAATTAAACTCATAAAAATAATACAAACAATAATCAAGATATTTGTATTGATATAGTCTCATCTCTAATTTTAACTAATTCAAATTAAACATAATATTTGTACGATTCGATACTAACATAATTACTTTTCGAAGTATAAAATTATTTTAAGAAACAATCAAAATGTTGATGATTCCAATTCTTTACATTCATGGTGAGTACTTTCCTGGTTATTAAGAATTATATTTTGTTTGTATTTTTCTATAAGCAAATTTTTATTTTATTACAATTCAGCACACTTTCATCCCCACCATGTTATGTTTTGTGTTTTTCGAGTTGATTAAATATTAATAAATATCTAACATTATTACAAAAATTCGAATATTTTTTTTAAAAAAACCACGATAACATTTATAGTTTACAATTAGATTTAGAGAACTGTTTCAGGTTTTTATTAATTTGTTTTTAATAATATGAAATTCGTTTTGTCAAATATATCTAAATTATTGGAAGATTATTTTTGGCTATCGGTCCTCTACCATTCTTTTTAAGTGGCCATACTGTTTCAATCTTCTTGTTTCTACTGCGAAGAGGATTGTTGTTTCCTGATCCACTAGTTGCCTAATTGTTCTATTAGGGACGTGCTGAATTCTGGAAATAGCACAACAGCGTCTCCAGAAGTCCATCTCCACGGGCAACAACTTCGTTTTTTTTTCGCAATCGTCCACGTTTCGGATCCGTAGAGGATAACACTTTGAACCAACGAGTGAAACATCATTTTTTTCTTAAATTATTAAAATATAATAAATATAGTATAAAAATCTGAGTATATTAGTAAAATAGTTTATAAAGCTATTAATTTTGTTTGTCGTAATATTTATTTGTTTTTCACCGAGTACATTTTTATTTATTATTCTCAATGCCTCCTATATTGTTTTTCATTCTTGATGCCACAATATTTAATACATTATAGCTTTACCTTATTTGAGGACTCAGCACCAAATTTGTGGCGTTTCTTTCACATAGATTTTTGGAATGTTTCAAATATATTATTCACTCTCTTTTAAAGATTTTAATTTCAATGTCGAAGAATATTTTATCGTATTTTACTTTTCATATAAAAAAGATAATTGAAATTTCCTACAGAAATTCTTAAAATAACAAAACTAAAGAAAAAAAATCGAAGATTAATTTAACTACACATTATTAAAACGTTAAACGTCTTGTTCTATGTTCATTTTCTTGATTTTTTCAAACTACTTTTCTCACTACTTAGATGTTGTGTCGTGGAGAGAAAAGATGTAAAAAAAATCATTATCATAATTTTATTACATATATATATATATATATATATATATATATATATATATATATATATATATTTTAAAATATATTTATTGAAATTTACAACAGTATGCAGAATACATCAAGTAAATATAATGAAAGATAACTCATGTCCAGAGACACAGGCAAGTAGAGAAACTACCCAGTGGTAGTACTCAAATAAAAGTTCAGCTTAGAAGATCACGAGGCCATCTTCTTTTCAGACGCTTCGGTGGATTATTAGGAATTGAAGAGGTTGCGAGGTTTTAAACTAGTGGGTTAGAGTGGAAATGAAGTTTGTTATGAAAAGATTGATATCAGATTCGGGCCAAATCAGCAATAAACGGTACATTAAGGTCGTTATGGATTACTTTGTTCGTAACAAAGTAAGGGGAATTGAGGATTTTACGAAGGATTTTGGATTGTGAGGATTGAATACGAGAGGAATTCGATGGCTTAGTGGAGCCCCAAAGCTCTATCCTGTAAGTCCAGATGGGTCTAATGATCGTCATGTATAACAGTCTTTTGTAATTAATTGGGAGCTTAGAGCGTTTGTCTAGTACATGTTGAAGTGGCCTGAAACGGCGAGCTGTTTCTTGTCGTTTCAGTCTAGTATGGGATTCAAGTTAGGCGTATTTTATTATATAATTTTCACAAAACATTTCATCTACGTAGAAAAATTTAAATGGGCACAAAAGCATGATTTAAAATGAATTGATCTAATACAAAAATAAAACTTACTACAAAAAATAAAAATAAAACCCAGGAAATTAACAAATTCATAAATATTCAATAAATGTATATTAATTGCATACTCGTAAAGTCCCATTTTGTTACATAGGTTTCTATGCAATTAGGGTACATGTCCAGAATCACATTCCCTTGCTTTTGGATATTATTTGATTAAAAACGTTTTTCTCTCCTTTATTTTACTTTACTCCGAAGACTTTTAATATTATCCCGTAATTATAAATAATTTAAAACTAGAGAGCGAAACTTGAACAACTAAATGTCTTCATTTACAGTGAGATATTTCAGGAAGATTTGTCATTTAAAAATAATATTCATTTAATATTTGTCGCCGGAGAGTACCTTCTTAAGTTGGTGAGATAATTCCGAAGTTTGCCAGTAGCGTCAAGTATTTTTCAGATTAAGAGGAACGGGAAGATATAATGATATTCCTCGCTCAACTTTTCTTCGTTGATACTAGGCTCTCCCTGCCCGGAGAAAGGGACACAAATTAAACTTAATTTGTATTTAACAAAGTGGTGAAAGATTCGTCAGGTTCCTTACGAAGACAGGTAGAATCCTAACTTTTCATAATTCTGTTTAGGCTAAAGGAAATTGTAGAATGAAGATTTGTTAAAATTGGTAGGGAAAAGTGGAGGGGGGGTGTAATGGAATCAGTTTTTTGCCGAGTTATGAGTGACAATCCATTAAAAAGTTTAAGGCGTCGTTCTAGAATAAAACCAAGTCCCAGAGACTCCTGCCATATTAGTGTGACCAACTTTCGATTTCACTCCTTTGTTATTGCCAAGTCTTGTTGGAGCACATTAAATGCCATTTCCTTGTTTGATAGAGTAATATAACAATAGGTGATGCAGAAATATAACTTAATGTCATGAAAAGCCAGATAATAATACTTTTTTTAGGTATTTAGTTTCTAGAAATTTGTTTATTTAATAAATGTAAGCATACACATAAAAGAAACCAAAATTATAATTAGGATACAATAGCGAAAATTCCCAAAACAAAACCTTAAATTTCTAAAATTCCCCCAAATCAAACTCGAATCAACTTAATAATATCTTGATAGTCACATCGCCTTAGTAGCTAACTGTGGCTAGTGTGGAGACAACTTTGAGGGACGATGCAAAATAAATTAATGAAAATGAGCTAAAACTCAAAAAGATGCAATTAGATACAATTATAATGCAACTGGTGACTTAAAAAAAACAACAAAAAAAAAACAGAGCCTGGAGTTTCTAAAATACTGGAAAAAACAAACCATTCAACGACTCACCAATTCAGGCATCATTAGGACACGCACCTAAAGAAAATCCCATTAAAGAAGACGAAGCGCAGTACATCTCACACTAACAGTCCAAACATTCATTAAATAGAGACAGCCACTTTGCTCCAAGACGCTGCATTAACAACTCGGTTAAAGTTTGATCCTTTGGTATTTGTCCCGATGATGCTTGAATTGGTGAAACGTTGTTGTTCTTGATTAGTATTTTAGAGACTTAAGGATTTGTTTTCGGGATGTTTCCTATATTGTACCCCTGCTATGTCTAATCGGACGAGTAAGAATCCTGGATTTTTCCTATCCAGATATAGTTAGGATAGGTATTTCGGCATTGCCAATGTACGTCCCCTCCAAAGGATGGCATAAACAGAGATTTTTGATTATCTTACAAAAATCGTTATCGCACGATCGTGCATATAAACTGTTGTTATACTAGTCCCTACAACACGCTTGACCCCATTTCCATAAATTATAGATACGATACTTCTGTCGTTACTCCTCCAACAGACTTAAATTATAAACATAGTTTCAAAATAAAAAGTCTATACTGGGTGGCTCAGGAAGAAACTTCAATAATTAAAGAAGCGATAGATAGTCTGTCAGAAATGCAGTTCAGTGCTGTACGTTGACTCGTTTTCGAAATATAATTTATAAAATATTTTTCCAAGAAAACCATGTCTTCCTCAATAAACTCCGCTACTGAAATTGAAATTTTTAAATTTAAATCTTACTTTTTTGAATCTATGAAGAATTCCCTCTAAGATGACACCATCACGTTCTTAGCAGTTGTACTTATTCATAGTTACTAATTTGTCACTATAGATCTTTGCCAGTTGTGAACCTAAACACTTCCTCGGTAAAATTTCAATCTAACTCATCAAGTTTTAAAAAGCAGACTCGTTTTTCCTTAGATTAGCGTTTTTAAGTGTACAAACTGCTTTACAAATAGTATAAATAGATGGATATGTATCTGAGATTTTACAACTTCTCCAAAAAGCCTTACTTGATGAGCCACTTCATGCTTTAAAACTTTCTGGAAGATTCTAACAATCTTGATAAAAAAAAATTGCAACAAAGTTTAATTAAATTTAATTCAATATAAGTTGGGTCTTACCTTCATTGAAATACTCAGACAAGTTTTTAATATCGAATTTTCCAAGAACTTTCCTCAAAACTACCTTCAGCCTTGTTTTCTTGAAATAATTAAATGTTATTGTTATTCATAATGAATATAGATAAATAACAACTAAGAAGGAATTTAATAATTTAAGGAAAAAGTTCTTTATTGAAAACGGATACGCGGAAATATCTGACTGTACAAGTACAATGTATATATTCCATGTTTAACTTTTAATATATTATCAAAAGTAAAAATTTTTTGAAAGGGTATTATTCTGAAGTAATAATCTTAGAAGTTAATGGAAACTGAAAAAAAAATTCAGCCCAAAAGAAGTCAGCAGCATGGCTGGCGAAACGTTGGCGAAAAATTTATCAACACTGTCTTAACCAGAAGAAATCAACAAAGTCTTTTGTAATAATAGTGGCCGTGGAACCTAAAAGAGTATGAAAAAAGAATATTATAATTTTCACTACTTACAATTAACTAAATGTGAGCACAAAATTTTCGCTTCTCTCTCTCTCTCTCTCTCTCTCTCTCTCTCTCTCTCTCTCTCTCTCTCTCTCTCTCTCTCTCTCCTCTCTCTCTCTCTCTCTCTCTCTCTCTCCCTCTCTCTCTCTATCTCTCCTCTCTCCCTCTCTCATCTCTCTCTCTCTCCATCTCCTCTCTCTCCTCTCTCTCTCCTCTCTCTCATCTCTCCTCTCTCTCCTCTCTCCTCTCATCTCTCTCTCTCTCTCTCTCTCTCTCCTCTCTCTCTCTGTCTATCTCTGTTACTCTCCCTCCAATATAGACTCATGGATAATTTTAAATATTGAAACTAAAAATATATATTTTATTGACGCATAACAATAACACACAATCAGGCATGTTTCGGTAATTAGAAATTACAATACTATTCCAAGTTAAATAGTTGACACTGATTTTTATCTCTATTCCACATATAAAACTGTCTTGTAAATCATACTTTAATTCTGCTCTAAATGTCTATGAAAGATATACCTATTAATATAAAAGTAAATCAATAGCATTATTTAACAGAATTTTCAGGATATCATTGCATTTATGCAAACATCATTTATATTCCATATAATAATATGTTATTCTATCATATAGAAACTTAGAAAAAAAACAAGAATGAGCAAAAGACTACAATAAATAGAAACATTCGGGTTACTGGTTCGGGCGCCAGATTTATTTATTATTTTTTAATAATTTCAACATGTTTTCGGATGATTCAGTGAATAGTTGGAAAATAAATAGATCGCCTTAGATACATTTCTACTGCGCAATTGATAGAGTTTGTTGGAACGGAGAGAGAGCCATTATACAATAGTTAGAAGGTTGACTTTACAGCCTTTGTAGATATAGTAGGTCTTGGCCTGGCTGTTCTACCTCCGCTGCGCCGCTTGTAGCTCTCAGGTTTCTTAGTCTGTTTCTGAGTTCCCAGGTGGGAAAGATACCTCCCCACCTTAACATCCTAGCCTTTATAGTGTGTAGTAGTAAATGATTAATATCAACCTAATTTATCATTTATCATTCACGACCGTTTGAAGTACTATCGTGCTTGATAGTATTTGATTCGAACTATATGAAATTAAATGGATTTCTTAAGAAGATGGTGTATTTTCAGATTCCAGATTACTCGTAATAATTGATGACATTACAAAGAAAACAGCAGGAGAGAGAATAGAGCCTGAGCAGTTATTATGACACCGTTGTGTAATAAAGATGTAGGGTACGAGATGTCTAAATAGATCATTTAAGTTAATACCGTATAAACTCCTGTTGGAGGGGAGGAAGGCCGACAATACAATGGACAGAAGGAAATAGGGAAAACATGAGAGGTCGAGTCATCGAAGATGACTGGATGGATAGGAAGAAAGTCTTTCAGGTTCTTGATATTCTCTCAATAAATATAAAACTAAATACTCTTTCAGGTTTCCACGGCCATTAATTATACACAAAACTTCAGTGGTTTCTGGTTTAGACCGTGTTGTTGAATTTTTCTTCGCCAACGTTTCGCCAGACATACTGCTAGCTTGCAGCTTAGCGACGGCTATATAAAGCCACGAGTTACCGGAGTGTCTTCATTCTCGATCCAGCCTTGAAGAAGCTAGCAGTATGTCTGGCGAAACGTTGGCGAAGAAAAATTCAACAACACGGTCTAAACCAGAAATCACTGAAGTTTTGTGTATAATATAAAACTAGTTTGGTGACGATTCAGGATTTTATTGTTCTCTTATTCACGCCCTAACAGTGAAGAAGCCGTCTTTTATTCAATGACAGTAAATAGTTATGGACATCAAGATCAAACACTAGTCTGAAGTTAACATTAACACTTATAAATTATAACTAGACAAAGACTAAACCTGCTTGCAAACCCGTCGTCTTGAATTTGAATCGTGGAACCGGGATATACTTCAGACATCTCCCCATGGCTCGTTTATATGAGGGCCGTCAGCCAACTCAGTAGGACCGGGCATTGGATAGTGGACTCTACCCAGAGTACTTATACCGGAAATCGTATTGTGGTTTTCCAGGAAATCAAAAAGCCACCCTCAGGTTTGATTCAAGGGTGGTCTGCTTCGTAGAAACAAATACGTGCGTCTGCTTACTCCGATTAGCCATAATCCTTGGATTTGGTCCAATCTATCACTATTCTTGAACTCAAGTCATACATCAGTGGGGAGGACACTGGTGAATCGGAAATGGGATTTTATTTGATATTTGCAGCAATTTGATGTTTGGTAAACCTGCAACACATGGCCACTTACGTAAGGAAAGATGATGGTATAGGTTCTTGGATATTATGGTATAGCCTAGAATATTTGAAGATTACATTGGAGAATTTCGGAGGTTATACTACATGGAATTGCGTAGAATGGTTATATTTTAGCATAAAAGAAGTAATCGTCGCGTTAAAACTTATATTTATTAAAATGTTTCAGTTCGGAAATTTTGGTCATTTAAATAAACTGCGAAACTGATAAAGTATTTACATTTTTCCACCTCGTTTATTTCCGGAATAAAAAAAATCCTTGTATAAGACAAAAAGGACAGGTGGTTCTCTAATTTCCTGAAAACTATTTATATTTCAGTATCATCAAACCATACTCAGTCAATCCAGAGCAAACAGTTTACATTTTTTGGTCTGTAAATTGTAAAGCTTATTTCGGCCTTGTATGATAAATACAAAAAAAAAATAAAAAAATTACTTGTAATTTTTTTCATTCAATTCTTTCGATGAATGATTTTGTTTTCCAAGATAAATTCTTTTCGAAGAGGAATTTCTTGAGTCTGAAGAAATTCAGAATGAATCAGATTGTTCAAAAGCAGGATATGCTGAAATATTTAATGACTATAATATTGGACAGATGATGGGGAAAATACAGTGATAACTGAAATTATAATCCGAATTTTAAGGCGAGGGGTGTTGTTTTTTTAATTTCTTTTTATTTGGGATTCATTGAGTTATTAGGAAAAGACCACAAGATAAGCACTAATTCTAAACCTTTTTGCATTTGGCATGTTCTTTGTGATAAGGAAATAATTTCTGAAATGCTCGAACGGATATAAAAATTCTCAAGTTTTCTTTCTTTTCAATTTTCTATTCAGAGCCTCACAAAGCTGAATTTAACAAAAGCGATGGGATGGATTAGAAAAAACTTCTTTCTACTGGGGTTTTATTTTTTTTCAAACTAGTAAAAAAAGCTCGATCTTAAAGCAATAAGTACAATTTATAGCGTAAGTAACAGAAAATCATATCTTAGGAGGACTAAAAAAAAAAAGGTGACAATGGAATTCAACTTTTAAATTAGTTAAATGAAAACAGTAGATAAATCAGGACAATTATATCAAGAACATGTAAAGTGTGATGCATTAATTTTATTTCTCTAATAACTTTGAGGATTTAAAAAAAAAAAAAAAATAGGTTGTTTGTTCTACTTGTATTGCCTAATTTACAGTATAATTTTATTGCATTGTATATTAACTTTAATGTTTAGAAAAATGTTATTATATCTATGCACTCACGGACTTTACACAGAAGAGAGACGTTTTTACTGGGGGGGGGGGTATTTCCTTCACATAAGTTAGTGAACTCTACAAAACATATAGTTTTGCATATCCTTATCTCTCAAGGGATAATTGCAGCTAATCCAAGTAATAATCATAAGCATGTTTTTCTATTTTAAAAATAATACTCATGAAATATATACACATATTGAAAAATAAAATATAAATATTCTTCTTTTCTTCTCAAGTGATTGAGGTGATTTGTTATTTGAAATAATTAAAAAATCATAGCTTTATTGTTATCCTCTTCTACTGTGATCAGTGTCGAAGATATCGTTTGCAAAATCTTTTTTTTTTTTTCATGCTTACTATCTAATTTAATAATGCTTGATGAGGTTTTATGATTTTATTTTCATTTTGATTAAAGATCAATTTTTAGAGAAGGTTTTTTAAAGAGCGATTTCTAATCATTCTAATCTTCAGAGAATTAGGTTTGTGTTTTTGACGTGATTTCATGTTTCCTTAATTATTCTTTCCGAAATTCTGTATGTTACTGAGTTTAGGTTATTAATAACTGGATTGTTTTGTTTTTTTATAGAAAGCTATTTTAAATCTATAATTCATATTATATCACGTTCCGAGCTCCGTTCTGAATTGAGGAGGATATGAAGCATATATTCTACGTTAGTCAGTTGGATTTGTTTCCTTTTAGGGCAGAAATCGGTTTATGGTTATTGTTTAGCCGGGAACCGTGCACCGTTACGCTCAGAGCGTCCCTCACTTGCTCCATGGACGGCCTAGCTCGAGCATCATGCCTCATCATCCCAGTTACTGCCGCTGGCCGCTCTCAAGCCGCTCTTCCTTTATGAGAACGTCCAGGAGGTCTTACAGCCTGTCACTCGCCAGGAGCTCTGCTGAGACACAAGATGGTTATGCTGAGTTGATAATTGGGTATAGAACACACAAATCGTAAGTCCCATTTCATTATCCTAAGGTCTCAAATCGCAAATACTTCTACTGATGATCAATGATTCATTGTGTTTATATATATACATATATATATATATATATATATATATATATATATATGGTATCATACTTATTACCCCTTCATGCCGTGATCACAGGCGAAGATAATAATTTTTGGCAAATCTTCTTTATTCTTGAATTCTTCATTATAACGTTCCTGTTTATGTTTTGTTATTATATTTTTGGCCATAATGGCTAGCATGGAGCAATTTCTGTTAATGTTTATTATCGCTCCTATCCAATGTTAATCTTCTGTATTAATCATTAAGTATCATTATTATTAGATCGCATATTCATGCTAACCTTATATCTGTATTAGTCATTAATTATCTTTGTTCATTAGATAGCTATTGTAATATTACTCCCTTCTGTTATAATTCATTAGTTATCATTATTTCATCCATTTAAGAGACTCGCTATTTTGCATGTTTAGTCTTTAAGTCATTCTTGTAGAACTGCTAACATTAAGTTTACTCATTTTATCACATTTATATTTGCTTAGTATTAAGAGAAAGAAATTTCATATGTTCTTAAAATTAATAAATCAAACGCTACGTTACTATCAGAGATTCCTTTCAAATTCCCCTTATACTTCAATTTACTTCATCTTAATTATCCTTCAGTCTAATATATCAAAGAAAACAGTTATTACTGTCCTTGCAACTAGAAAAAAGGCCGATTTATTTATGGTAATAAATAGAACAGAAACCAAGTAATAACTAAATAGTTTGGAAACACTTTAAAGAAAGTTAATAAAAATTAAGGGGTCATATTAACTGATATATCTCCCTATTTTTTATGAACATTATGGTACCGTTCGTTATTGCCCTACCGAGGCACCCCACATCTTCCCATCTAACAAGGAAACTCCCCAAAGAGATGATGTACTTTGTCACTTTACAAAGTGGACACTGAGATGGGTCTCACCTTGCCATTAAATATTCGTGGATCAAACGATAATCTCCGATTCTAATACGAGTAATAACTTTTACATTACCTGGATGATGAGCTACAGCAACTCACGGTCGGTTTATTGATTTTAAGTTTATACTATCCGAAATCCATGTTTGTTACCATTTACTTAAAAAATATTTTTATGGGGTAAAATAAAGTTGGGGAGGGGATACATGAGAGATTTTTTCGATTGAATGCTGTATCTGCTTCCTCGTTTCCTGATATTTTTAGACTATATTATAAAATTAAAATACAATATCGAATTATAATACTATATTTAGTAATACAGAGAATGAGCACTGAGTATAATACATTGTATAAGACACAACCATATTGGGTCTTTCAAATTTTATGTAAGAACAGGAGACCTCAAGTCTTTGATGGACCCTCCAAAATGGAACTGCCTTTAAGAGCAGTTAGTACTGTGAGGCTAGGATGTGCATTATTTATTTTTTTCTTTGTATTATTCTCTTTCTGTCCTGATGTCTGAATTGATCATATATCGGTAGGTATTTTTATTTCCTGTTGTTTAAGAATCTCAAGGCTTATCTTTTGATTTTTTGTTATTATGTTTTAAGATATATCTTAAGTATTTTATGAACTTTTGCCTTTCTATATTAGTACTGTATGTAATAGTGAGTAGTGTGTATAAATCATCGGATGAAGAATATCTGTTTATTAATTTTATATATGCGACAGCTTACATCCCAACTCATCCTAATACTATCCTTACGTGTGTGGATGACACATGTCTATAATCTGTCAACATTGATCCAGTTATAGCATCCCATACTCTTCAATCTCATTTCATTGACCTTAAAAAATGGTGTCAAAACTGGAGGATTAAAAGAAATTCCCACTAATCCCGTCAAATCACTTTTAACCTCCGTTGTGAACCAATGACTTCCTGTCCTCCTGTAAAGTTTAATGACATCCCACTGATTTATGTAGAACAGGTCCGGTACTTAGGACTACAAGTTGACAAACCCTTAACTTGGATCATACCAGACTGAATCGATAAGAAACAGCACGCCATTTCAGGCTACTTCAACATTTACTAGACAAACGCTCTAAGCTCTCAATTAATTACAAAAGACTCATATACACGACAATCATTAGACCCATCTGGACTTACGGAATAGTGCTTTAGGGCTCCACTAAACCATCGATTTCCTCTCGTATTCAATCCTTACAATCTATAATCCTTCGTAAAATACTCAATGCTCCTTACTTTGTTAGGAACTAAGTAATCCATAATGGCCTTAATGTCCAATTTGTTGCTGATTTGGCCCGAATCCGATTTCAATTTATTCATGACAATGAAATAAATTGATGTTCCCACTCAAAACCACTAGTTTCAAACCTAGCAACCCCTTCACTTCTTGATAACCCTCCGAGAAAAAAGAAGTTGGCCTCGTGATCTTTAACTTAAAGTTAAACTTGGTATTTGAGTACTACCCCAGGGTAGTTTCTCTACTTGTCTTTTTATGTCAATGTGTACATTCATTCTATTTACTTGTTGTATTAGTTTAATGCAGTTGTAAATTTCATTGAATAAATTATTTTAAAAATTATATAAATGTGGAAATCCGGAATTTTACCTATCCATGTGTAATTAGGATCTTTAAGGAGTTCCCGACACCCCATTTTACGTCCATTCTGAGTGAAGGAATAACTAAGTATTTTTTACTTCCTTAAAAAAATTATAAGGCTACCTGACGGACTGTAAATTCGTGATATTGGGTATAACCAGTGAACCTTGCATGGAGAATGGTTAGTCTAGAAATAAAATCAGGACCTTTAATTCACGATTTTTTACGGACGGTTCAAGCATTTTATCTATAGCTTTTCACGACATTTTTTTCTCGACTGGTTTATTTGTTGCGATTTATTTATTCTACGAAGCTTTTTCCACCCAATTTCGTTAAAACTGTTTTATCCTCGGTGGAGAGAAAAATAAAAAAAAAAATAACGAAAGGTGGTGGCGCAATATAAAAATTAAAAAAGAAATAAGGTAAAAAAAAATATAGCGGTCACAAAGAAAGATATTTTCGCTAATGAGGTATTAGAGTGTGCAACAGGTGTGCCGAGCGCCTGCGGGGGTTCAGTTGCTGGTCGGCAGTGCTCCTGAAACCACGTCTCCCTCAGCAGTGAGTACACGCCGTCCTTATCAAACATATATCATACATACTCACATAGCTTACATTAATGCCATTACCCTTTTAGAGGCTTGTACTGCCTCTATAAAGCTATTAAAAATTATTAATTAAATAATTTCGACTCTTTTCATAAAACTGTGTGCAATAAACTCTCCTACAGTTACAGAAAAAATATTTAATGTACAGTACTTCAATAATTTTTTTTTTATTCAACTTTTATTTAATCAATATTTTCGATATTTTTTTTTCTAAAAAAAAATACTTAGCTATCTAAAACAATACATCCAAGTACAGAAGTTGAAATAACTTTATCATAGTTCTGGAATACAGTGTATTAAATGTTAAGCATAAATTAAATTTTTTTAACATCTTAATATGCACCGATTACTATGATAACAACAATTGTTATAGTGCATATGTATTTTTTTAAATAAATAATATAAAAGCTAATACTAAGTACTTAAGTATTGAGGACAGAAGTATAATAGTATAATACATCAGATAAATGTAATTTAAATATTATATTTAAAGGAATTTGCTATAATCTATCAAGATTATCATTTAAGTATGTTGGGTGGAGTATATTTCATAACAAAATGTTTGAATAAGATCCGAAGAAATATATAATTGTTAAGATAGATAATAAAAGAAGGGGACAGAAGTCTTTAAAATATTGAATGAGGTTTTTAAAACAACGAAACCAAGTACTGCCAAGTATAGTTGAAATATTAATTTTATCATAGTTCTGAAATAGAGTACTTAATATTCTAAATTTTAAGCATTAGATACATTGTTTAAATCTTAAAATGCACCGGTTACTTCTATAACAGCAATTGCTATAGTTCATATTTTTTTTAAATTAAAAAAATAAATGCCAATACTAAGTAAATAACCATTTAGCACAGAAGTATAACTTAGTGTAATAGTACAACAGAAAAAATGAATAGTTAGCAATATGCTATGTATATCAATATAATCATTTAAATATGTAGTAAGGCAATACATTTTATTATAATCCAAAGAAAATGATAATGATAGTTAAAATATATCATAAAAGAAGAGACTGGAAATCTTTAAAATAAATACTGAAAGAGGACCTTAATTAAAAACTATATAAAGTCAAATTTTATGTTATAAGATTTTTTTTGATATTTTATATCCATTTTAAAAATTATATTATATTTCTGCCTTATTGGTTTATTGAATACATAAATAAGAAAGAAAAGAATACTAATTATACTATTATATAAATTATTTATAAAGTTGAATTTCTCTTTTGTATATTAAATATACATAATAATGTACAAAAGAGGTTATTAAAGTAAAATAATTAAATTTAATATACAAAAGAGTTATTAAATTTCTACTAGACTTTTTTCAAGAATTACTATGGCTTAGAAAAACCAAACTGTATAGTCAGTTAAATGAACAGAAAACGATCGAAATAGTAATTGAAGAGTTAAAAAAATGACTAAGTGTTTTTTGGTAATTTATTAGTTTTGATCATAGATCTATATTGTAACTAATTTACTTAAACATGTTGTATGTATAGAAAATGATCAAAATAGTTAAAATATATATATATATATATATATAATA
Source organism: Arma custos (assembly GCA_037127475.1). Classification (NCBI taxonomy): domain Eukaryota; kingdom Metazoa; phylum Arthropoda; class Insecta; order Hemiptera; family Pentatomidae; genus Arma; species Arma custos. The sequence goes on along the minus strand of CM073761.1, from coordinate 74,538,152 downwards.
TATATAGAAATCTTAAAAATATTTGAAGAGGTTTTTATCAATTAAAAATTATATAAAGTCAAATTTTACGTTATAACAGTTTTTTTGATATTTTATAGCCATTTTTAAAATTATTATCTATTTCTGACTCTTAGATGAAATTGAAAAAAATAAATAAATAAAAAAAAGAATACTGCATATATTATTATTTAATTCATTTATAAGTTCGAAAGACTCTTTTCTATATTACAAATATACAATAAGGTATAAAAGAGGTAAATTTGAATACATTGCTAAAATATTTAAATTTAATATAATAGAGAGTTATTGAATCTTAAGTAGTCATAGGATTTTTATAATTTATTTACTGTGAACTATAAAAAAATAAACTGTACAGTCAGTTCAATAAAAAATAAAACGTTTGAAACAGTATTGGAAAGAATTAAAATAAAAAAAGGGCCAATGTTCTGATCATAAGCTATGTCTAATATGTTGTAAGGTATTACATTTCAATGAAATCTTTGAATACAATCCACAGAAAATGATAGAAATAAATAAAATATCCACTAAAAGAAGGAAATAGAAGTCTTAAAAATACTGAAAATGGTTTTTATCAATTAAAAACTATATGAAGTAATTTTTTTTTTACAGAAAAATAATAAAAAAGAACATTAAATACATAGTTATTTAATTTATTTATGAATTCGAATAAATATGTTGTATAATTAATATATAGAATGGCATATTGAAGAAATATCCTTAAAACATTTTAATTTAACACAAAAAACAGATATGGAATCTTAACCAGTCTTGGGATTTTAAAGAATTATATACTATGACTTATAAAAACTAAACTGAACTGTTAGTTAAATAAACCGTTAGAAATAGTATTCAAGTGAGTTAAAAAAAAAAAAAGGATGACTGAATGTTCCTTGGGAATTTAGTACTTTTTATCATAGACTAAGTCTAATATGTTGTAACTTGCTTACTTAAATACATTGTAAGGCAATGCATTTTAGTAAAATATTGCAATTTAATCCATGAAAATGACAAAAACAGTTAAAATATAAGAAGGGCATAGTAGTCCTAAAAATAAATATAGAAAGATGATATCAATTATACCATCTTTAAATTTTCTTTAAACTGTACAAAGTCAAATTTTATGTTATAAGATGTTTTTAAACTTTTTTATAACCATTTTAAAAATTATTACATATTTCTGCTATATTAATGTACTTTAGTAAAGGAAAATAACAAATTATAGTATTATTATTTAATTTTATTTATAAATTCGAATAACTCTTTTGTATATTAACTGTATACAATAACATACAAAAGAGGAATTGCTAAAATATATGAATTCACTTATGAGTTATTGAATCTTAAGTAGTCTTAGGATTTTTATAATTTATTTACTATGACCTATAAAAAAAATTACTGTACAGTCAGTTAAATAAAAAATAAAACGTTTGAAATATTGCTGGAAAAAATTAAAATAAAGAATGGGTAAATGTTCTGATCATAAGATATGTCAAATATGTTGTAAGGTAATGCATTTCAATCAAATATTTGATAACCCTACTAATATTATAAATGTGAAATTGTGTATGTTTGCCTCTCTTTCACGCAAAAACTACTGAACAGACTTGGATGAAACTTTACAGTAATACAGGTTATACATCATAATAAGACATAGGCAACAATTTATGATTTTGTGTAATATAAATATCAGTAAAAAGTACTAGGTAATAACGCATTATCAATATTATCTCCAACATATGGTCAGTAAGTAATCGCGGTTATTTAATTTAATTGTTAAATATTTAAAAATTTTTTAGCATCGCTACAGGTCTCACCCCTGAGTAGCTTCCTCTCGTGTTTCTTACTCGCAAAATCTACATATTTTCGCTAGTAATATTATAAATGCGAAAGTTTGTGAGGATGGATGTATGTTTGTTACATGAGTAAGGTGCGTGAAGGATCACGCAAAAACTACTGAACGGATTTGGATGAAACTTTACAGTAAGATAGGCTATACCACTAAATTACAACACATCAATAAATTACCTACACATATACATTATTCTAATCCTTTTAGTTTTAATTTCTCGCTGCTGCCGTACGAGAAGTGAAACCGTTATACTAAATAATCCTTTTCAATAAATTCAATAACATTACATACTAATCCTTTATTGACCCGAACATTAACGAAAGTAACTTCTGTCCGTCCCGTTTGTTAATCAGTGTCAATTTATGTTTCATGGCTGTGCTGATCCGTTTGTGATGAAATTTTATATGAATCTCAAGCCTGGGGAAGGACATAGGCTACTTTTTATCAACACACCCACAGGCGAAGTTTATATAAAACTGTAACCTCATTGACGGCGCGGTAAACCCAGCGGTTAACGCACAGCAGAAACCACTGAACTTAGCATCTTGAAATTCGCAGATTGGTTCTTTGTATAGCTAAAATGAGCACTAAGAAAGGAGTTTGGACAATTCCACCCCCAAGGGTTTCTCCCTTAATATAATAGGGGTTCAAAGATTGTATTGGGAATTCGTCAGTTTTGAAGTTAGACATCTGAAATTTCCTGTGTACGAGTAAGTTATAGTTTAAAAAAAAACTAAATTATTAATTTAAAATGATCTGTCACGAAACTTTATGTGGCAGACCAAATTCCACGCGAGCGAAGCCGTGGGTAAAAGCTAGTTTGATCATATATCAACCCACTGAAAATGATAAAAATTGTTAAAATATGTAATAAAAGAAGGGAATAGAAGTCTTTAAAATATTGAAAGAGGTTTTAAAATCTCTTTTTTGATACACAAATAGTAAAAAAGGACGTTAAATATATGGTTATTTAATTTATTTATGAATTCGAATAAATTTTGTGTATATTAAATATAGAATGGCATTTTAAAGAAATATCATTAAAACATTTTAATTTAACATAAAAAAGAGTTGTTGAATCTTAACTAGTCGTCGGAAGTTTAAGAATTATTCACTATGGCTTATAAAAAATAAACAATACAGCCAGTTAAAAAAAAAAAATAAAACGTTCTAAATAGTATTTGAAAGAGTTTATTTTAAAAAAAGAGTAAATGCTTCATGGAAATTTATTACTTTTGATCATAAGCTCATGTCTTTCCTCAGTGTTTCTGATGATATCTGAAAAATTTAAGAGGCGGAATGGGTCATAATTCAGAATGAACGTTTTTTTTATAAATATATAAGCTAACGGAAGTTAGGACTTGAAACTTAAAAACATGCTTCTACCGACTTCGCCGCTTTTTATGAGCTTATTTTCAAGTTGATAGTTTCAAATATAAAATTTGACACTATCCTCTTTTAAAGAAAATCTAATATTATTCTGACCATATTAAAACCTGGTATTAAAAATGGTTTTTGAAAAAAATATATAGAAATTCAAATGTTTGTTCAATTGCAGTTTCAGTAACTGCAAAGCTACTCTATTGCTTTATAATATTTGTTTAAAACTAAAAATATCATAAATAATTAATTCATTAATAATATACACGGAAAGGAAAAAGAAAAATAGTTAAATATAAAATGAGTAAGGTATTACATATGAATTAAAGTATAACCAAAGAAAATAACTTCCAATCAGTACAGAAATGAAAAAAAAAATTAATTTGAAATATAAGGATTGGTTGTGAATTAAAAAAAAACAATATTGGTATCTGTTCAGCATGTTGTCGCTTCGAGTTTAGTTACAAGTTTTAGCAGTGACTCATTTTTAATATTTTCCAAAAACAAAAGTTATCGCGAGCTTCATTATGGAAAAGAGAATATAATTATGGGCAATAAGTAGATTTAGGTAATGATTTCATCAAGAAATATAATTTTCAACTAAAATTTTGAAGTATAGATGATATTTGTTTATTGTAAGGTTCATTTATAAATAAGATGATTACCAAATTATAGAAATTTCCCATAATTACATCCTCTTTTTCACACTAAAGCTTCTGATAACTTGTATGTTTGGAAAATATTAAAAACAAACGAAATGATGAAATGATAAAACTTGTGACTAAACTCGAAGTGACAACCTTCGGAATAATTTTTTTTCATATATTTATTGATATTTACAACTGTATTACAATAATACTACAAGTAAATAGGCTAAGTGATACATAATGACATGAGATAATGACAATTAGAGAAACTACCCACTGGTAGTACTCAAATCACAAGTTTAACTAAGAAGGTCACGTGGCCAACTTCTTTTCAGACGCCTCGGAGGATTATCGGGAATTGAAGACGAAGCTAGGTTTGAAACTAGAGGGTTTGAGTGGGAATGAAGTTTGTTATGAAAGGATAGACATCGGGTTCGGGCCAAATCAGCAACAAATGGAACATTAAGATCGTTATGGATAAATTTATTCTTAACAAAATAAGGAGCATTGAGGATTTTAAGAAGGGTTTTGAATTGTAGGGATTGGATAGGAGGGGAATTCAATGGCTTAATAGAGCCCCAAAGCTCTACTCCGTAAGTCCAAATAGGCCGTATGATGGCCATGTAGATGAGTCTTTTGTAGTTAATTGGGAGCTTGGAGCGTTTGTCTAGTAAGTGTTGAAGTAGCCTGAAACGTCGAGCGGTTTCTTGTCTTTTCAGTCTTGTATGAGGATTCCAGGTTAATCGTTTGTCGAGATGCAACCCTAAGTATCGGATCTGTTCTACAGGCACCAGTGGGATATTATTAAAGGATACTGAAGGCTGGAAGTCATTGGTTTACGACGTAAGGTAAAAGTGATTTGATGCGATTTTTGAGAATTCATTATAATTCTCCAGTTTTGACACCATTCTTCAAGATCAGTGATATGGTATTGGAGGTTTTGGGATGCAATAACTTGGTGTTGACTGATAATTCACGTGTATCATCAGCATACGTGGTAAGGATAGTATTAGGATGAGTTGGGATGTCAGCTATATAAACTGTATAAAGGATTGGACCAAAGAGGACCTTGAGGAACACCAGCCGATTGGGAGAAGAGGGATACATAGACATTATTATAGTTTACTTGGAAAGTTTTATTTGTGAGCAAGGATTGGAATAATTAACAAATAATTTATTGAAATTTAAAACTTTATTAAATAATACAAGTGTATATTATGAATGATATATAAACACAATTGAGTAAAAGCAAGTAGAGAAACTTCTCACTGATTGTACTCAGGTGTTTTTAAAATTTGAATGGTCCATTTGAAGATCAAACTTAGAAATAAGAAGGAACGGATCTTTTTTATATTTTTCTAGAATATTGTATTATTTTACATGTTTCTGCTATTGTTATACAGCTTCTTAATAAATACATTTGTACGTTCAAATTTCGAAAAGTACGTGCTTTAATATTTTGCAGTTTCTTCGTCTTGTATCTGTGGTTAGTAAGATGAAATATTTTAATGTAGTATTCTGTTAAAAATTGTGACAGTTTTTAATGCGAATCTTTCAAAAACAATTGTAATGATTATTGCGAAGAATTGATCATTCAATCAAAAGTATTAGCCTATTTTTTACTTCATTACATATATTTGTTTAATTTGTTACATTTCAATAACGTTTGGATGAACTCAAAATAAATCATAGAATGAGCTGTAATGATCCATATTTATTAATATGGTCAATTTTTATGTATTTATTGAACTCTAAACGAAATTTAAAGCGTAATAAATAAAACAAATATACGTATGTGGTGAAGTAAAACATATACCAGTATTTTCGATTGTCTTTTTTTTGTTGTAGTTTTGAATTCTAATATGAGAGGCGTGTAACTTTGGAGGGTTCCTATGTTGATAGTTGCTAATAACTGTAATAATAATAAATAATCAAATTAATATTTAAAAATATGATGAATAGTAATGTAATAATAATGTAAGAATAAGTAATGTAATAATGTAATAATGTAATAATGTTGGAAAACTGAGTTTGATATAATGTGGGATATAGATAGTCTGGGAGTGCAGTCAATGTAACACAAAATAAAAAAAAACTTATTTATTATGAGTGCCGACGTTTCGACCTACGTTGTAGGCCATCTTCAGGGCTGATAGAAGCTGCATCCAATCTGATAACTTGTATGTATGGAAAATATTAAAAAGGGAAACAAATGAAATGTTAAAACTTGTGGCAACCTTCGGAGTAATTAACAAATTATTGATTGAAATTTAAAACTTTATTAAATTTTACTAGTATATATTATGAATCATATATAAACACAAGTGAGTACACGCTAGTAGAGAAACTGCTCACTGGTTGTACTCAGGTTTTTTAATTTGAATGGTCCATTTGGCGATCTATCTTAGAAATAACTCAATCGTATTGGCTCCAGTTTCTATCAGCCCTGAAGATGGTCTACAACGTAGGTCGAAACGTCGGTACTCATAATAAATAGGTTTTTCTTATTTATTGTTACATTGACTGCACCCCCAGACTATCTATATCCCACATTAGATCATCCAGTCAACTATTTTCCTCTCTATCACGAGTTTGATATAGTAACATAAGATAGGTGAAAAAAATAGGACCATATAACTTACCTAAAACAAAAAAAAACTAGGTACTCGTATCGCTATAAAGTATCCAGTGCAATTTCTCTTTGAAACTAGACTAGATCCGCAAAGTTGAATATAAGGTTAGAAAGCTGATCGAAAGAGACACCTTTTATGAATTCCCTAAGGTCTTAGTTCGATAAGTCATTATATGAGATTCAACCTAGTTTTTCTAAAAATCATTCCTTTGTTATTTGCTAATCCTATAGAGGATATCAGTCTCTATGTAAGTCAACATCCAGGTTGTTATTTACATCTACCTCATTCTGTTTTCTTTTATTTTTTTTTTCTTCTATATTATTCTTAAGGATGGTAAACCGCAAAATATGCAACAAATCAGCTGGCCGGGATGAGAAGGCGAGGGATGAGACTGGCCTGCGTTATTTGCCTTCAATATTTTCATTTGAAATGTGCGAAAGTCGATTCCGGGGACTCTGAAATCATTAAAAAATGGAAAAGTCCCGAATGTTCTCTAGGTTCAGATACACTGCCAGTTTCTGAATCTACTCTTTTAATAAACATGATACAAAAAGATTAAGCTCAGAACCAACGGGAAATTAATATTCCCATTTTTGCTGAATTTATTAGTACCTGACATGAGTTTAGGGGTTTATATCAAATATATTATATTATGTATTAATATCAATATCCGTCAAGTTTAATAAAATTAGATTATTGTATCAACATTTGAACATTTTTTTTCTCGTCCTTTGTCATTAATTTTAAGTTGCAATTAATCGTGTGATTAAATATCAATTGGCTAGAGTTTTCATTTTATTTTATTTATATTTACATTTTAGCAAAAAACGTCTCTAATTACTTCAGCGGTTTGATTATTTTTTCTTCAACTTTTTAAATTAAAAAAAAATATTATATATTATTTTTCAATTAGGTGATATAACGAAACAGTGTTTAATAATATCATTAAAAGTATAAAGTATGCCAACTATATTTAATTGTATGATAGGTTGAATTTTAAAAAATTATCGATCAGGAAATGGACTAAAACGAGTTAATTGAATAATGGAATGAATCGGTAATTGAATTTAAAGATTTCACTATTTATAGATTGTATTAATATTATTATAAAACTTTCAATATTAATCTTTGCTTAATCATATTGAATTAACACTCAATCCCAGAGTGATGAAATACAAATTAATGATTTTGAAACTCATTTTAAAGTTCCTCATATATTTTAATGATTAGTATCTTTTGAGATATATATATATATATATATATATATATATATATATATATATATATATATATATATATATATATACACATATATGGTGTTTTAGTTTTTGAGTTCAAGAAAGACTGAAACTCAAGAACTAAAACACAATATAATTTCCATAACAGTCAAGATAAGAAGAAACTATTATATATATATATATATATATATATATATATATATATATATATATATATATATATATATATATATATATATAAATATATACACACACACATTTATGCATAAATTGTAATGTATAGAAATATAGAATCTTATGAATAATCAATAATAGTAAATTTTATGTAATAATTTTTATTTCTTTAATAAAACCGTTATAAAAAACACCATGTTATAGCACTTTCTTCAGTCACGTATTCAATTAATGTTCAAATAAATAAATTAATTAATTAATGCAAATTTGTCCACTTTCAGATAAAGTTAGGAGTACTATAAATATGCACATTGCAAAAATGATCCATAATATGTATTTATTAAGATGAAATCATTATCCGAAACATCATAAATTAAGTCTATGTAATTTAGGTAAGCGAAACCATATTTAAGGAATTTTAATTCAGTTTTCATGTTATCCAAGTGAAAAATAAAAATAAATACTTGTTTACAGTACCAATATATGCGACGAAGTTAATATACAATATATGTAATTTATTAAACTTAATACAAGTATTAGGAATAAATTAAGAATAATAATAAAAACAAAAGAAATAATAGCAATAATGATTTAATTCTATCCTTTATTATATATTTATTTCTAGTATAATTTTTTACAATTCACAAAAGTAATATGCTCTACCAAACAGACCAGTCTCAAACTTCAAAATCTTGGACAAATTTAAATGTATCTATACAGAATCACATATACAATGAAAGAAAAAAAAATATACGAAAACACTTTCAACAGAAAAACAAAATTAATAATAAAAAATTCGATCTCTACATTGTTAACAAATTATATGCATCTATATAAACAATAAAAATAAAATAAATTGGTAACCTACAATAATAAATGCTTTGTTCTTTTATGTACATTCTCTTTGTACTATATTTTGGGTAGTTCCGAATGTTCTTTTATAACCGGGTTTTTATTGTGTTTACACCTAAAATAGAATTGTATCCATAATTTATTGATGAATACAATAATGTATGGAATACATAATTCTTTATGCATAATTTTAACTTTAGTGTAATATGCATAATTTCCAGAAATTCTTAGGCATTTGTTTTGGAATATTTATAGTTTTTTATAATGTGTTTTCGACATATAACTAAATATTGGACATGCATATGTTAGAATAGATCGTAAGTATAATATTAACTTATTATCTGTGCCTAATTTAGAATTCCTGTTAAGCATGAATGTATAGTACACAGAGCTCTGTTAGCTTTATTGCACACATAATCAGTGTGGAAAGTAAAAGTTAACCTTTTGTCAATGGTTTAATTCTATAACAACGAATTCTTTTTTATGAAATGCCCGTTCCAATATTTTAAAATAATAAATGATTAAGCCATTAAAACTGAAATCATATTGTGCTACTGGGTGTAAAAATGAATTAAACTACTCCTAAATTCAAGATACTAATATTTATTAAGAAATTGAATAAAATAATACAATGAAATTATTAACAATTAAATTATTAGACTAATATAAATTTACAATAACAATTTTCTAAATATTATAATCTAGGCCTAACTCATATTTAATTACTACAATAATGTAAGATATTGCTAATTCTAAATAGCTTAACTATTTACATAAATTTGTACGAATACTATAAAATTATATTACAGTTTACAACTACTAATTCACACTTACAGTTCACTAATAAAAGTCCAACGACCGTAAGACTCTCCAAATATAACAAACTGACACACAGTAATAAACAGAAACAGTTTATTACACCCGCGGACTGTCACAGTTCATCACACCGCCTGGTTTACTAGTGAATGCCTGGTTCGCGACGAGGGGTATTTAAATAGGCAAGGCCGAACATTCTAGACGCGCGGAGGTGGGGGAGGCCGTTCTCGGATCGTCGAGAACCTTCTTAATCTCGACGGGCTTAAGACGTTAATCCCTTCCGTCCGTCTGTCTCTTTCTGACCGTAACGATATTCAAATTTACAGAACAATTACTACTAAAAAAATATATTTCAACAAATTTCCACAAGACGTTCATATAATGTATGTGTGGCTTTAGATAGAGTAAATTACTTTTACACAGTCTATATATCGCATAGGAATCAGGTAAAAAACTTAACTTTATAATTGACCTGTATATTCTGACATTTAACATAGATATTACTTTTTTTTTGTTCATTGAGATTTAGTAAAACTTCTTGTATTAGTTACTATGAATAGAAGTAGAATTTCTTTTAAAATCATATATTAAAATTGAAATTATATTCCAAAGTTCTCTTTTGAAGTGTTGTATACTATATCATATACTCGTATATACACAGTTTCTTTCAAATCTTGTGACTTCTAAATCTTGACATATTTGTGTTTTCTCTTGTTGATAACATTGTAGTAAATTAAAAAAGAAAAAGGTATATTTCTAAGTTGATGCTGCAGTATTGTTAAGGGGGTATGTTAATGAAACTTTTACATTAATCAGCAGCGTATGGAAAGTAACCAAATTTAAAATTAATATCGGCGAAAAAGGATTGAAAATGTGTAATATTGGGATGCATTTAATTTACAAAATGAAACATCGAAAAAAATATAATATGGAGCAGGAAAAGATGAATTTCCTAAATTGAATCCAACATACAATATATAATTTTAATAAGAACTTTTTTTTGGTCAGACACATTAATTTTTAACATGCTTAGCATGAAATAATTACATTGCTAATGGAAGTACGCCACTATCATCAAATATTTCTATTGAATGTTTCACTAACAATTGAGGAGCTAGCGAACAAAACCGGATTACTCCACTATAATTCGAACACCTTTTTTTTTTTTTTCGAATTCGGATGCCTGATTCTTCGTTACATCGATCCCTGTTAATATTTTTAATGAAAACCGTCTCGAAGTAGGAAAACCACCTATCTACAATACCGCAATGTTGTCTCATTAATCATAAAAATAAATATATATCTGGACTACATTATTAGAATAAAACAATATTTACATAATATCTTGAAAGTAAATAACTAACAGGTATGTTTTGGTAGAGAATCAGAAAATGTAATACCTACAAAAATAAAAAGTTTGGATTTAAATGAGGTTAAAGAAGACGCATGACGGATATCGAGTGGGAGTGAGTTCCAAAGAGAGATAGATGGGTGAGAAAGGAACGCTCAAAAGTTTTGGTTCTATGGGAACGGATGTAAAGATCGAGGGCGAGATCTTGTGCCCTTTGATTGGATAGAGGATTTGAATTGTAGGAGACTATAAATATAAGATGGATGTTGTGAGTTGATAGTTCGATATAAGTAAGAACCAAGGAAATAGAGTCTACGGATAGAAGGGGAGAGCCACTTTAACCCAACATCTCCTCAAGCCTGTTCGAGAGGCCACCTTATGCCACACGACCATAGTCAAAGTGTGGGAAGATAAAAGAAATGATGAGGAGCTTAAGGATAGGTAGTTTTAGAAGATGCCTGGAACGGTGGAATATCTTTAGAAAGCTTATTGTTTGACGGGAAATATGGGCAATGTGGGGTTTCCATGAGAGGGATTGGTCGAAAATGATTCCGAGGTTTCTAACAGAGGAACTAAAAGTAATAGGGTGATCATTTAAGGTTAATTGGGTAAGAGAGTTGATAGATTTAAGAAGGGTGTTGGAACCAATAAGAATGGCCTGAGTTTTCGCAGCATTCAACGACAGTTTATTCAAGTTTGTCCAAGCACTGATCCTATCTAGTTTTACCTTGAATATTGACAAATGCAGCTGTTATCTGAGATGGAGGAAAGGACAAATAGATCTGGGAATTGTCGGCGTACATATGGTGGGAACAGAAGAGGTGATTTGAGAAGGTCATTAATGTAGCAGTTGAAAAGGAGTAGAAATACTAGAACCCTGTGCCACTCCTGTGTTGTAGGAAAGAGGATAGGGATTGAATAGGGATGGAGACTGCTTAAGTCCTATCCGAGAGGATAGCTTGGACCCTGAGTATGGAACTGTTGGAAAAGGAAAGAGATTTTAATTTAGAGAAAAGGATGGAATGGTTCAGCGAATCGAAAGCTTTTGAAAGTTGTGTAGATAACACAGGCCAACAAAAAAAACCTTTTTGAAAACTTTTTTAATTTTAATAGCTGATCTTGATAGATTTTTATGTGCTGAATCCAAATCTGCTCGTAGTTTTTATGTATCACCCTTAGTTTCCAAGCAAAATGTATTTTATTATATAGTCTAATACCCATTTACAGTATATAGGGAAATCAATGAAACACTGTAGAATCGTAAAAATGGTTTGTATTTACAGTAAAATACTTGGAATAGTAATTTTATGTGATGATACAAGGTTCACTTGTCAACTGGAATTGGTTTATATTTTCTTTCCCTTTTTTCCTTGAAGCTTCTTGTGTAGCTTTTCCTGCGATGAATAGCTTGCTGAACTTCCCGGTGAAGTGACCAACAGTAATCCCCCATCATGTTGGTATTCCAGCGGCCCTGGTAACGTTTTTCCATCACTTTAACGTCCTGGTGAAAACGCTCACCTTGCTCCTCACTAACATCTCCTAAATTTTCCGGGAAGTAATCGAGGTGGCTGCTCAAAAAGTGAACTTTCAGGCTCATCAAACATCCTAACTGTTCAAATTTTTTTAACATGTTAGCAACAATAGCCTTATATTCTGGGTCTTTTTCATTTCCCAAAAACTTGGTGACAACTTGCTTGAATGAAACCCATGCTTCCTTTTCATTTGAGGTCATTGTGGATTCAAAGTTAACGTCAAACATCATTTTTCTAATATCAGGCCCGGTAAAGACGCCTTCTTTCAGTTTAGCTTCTGAAAGGTGTGGAAACTTCTGACAGAGATATTTGAAACAAAGCCCATCTTTAGGCAAAGCCTTTACAAACTGTTTCATGAGACCTAACTTAATATGTAGTGGTGGTAGGAGCACGTTTTTTGGATCTACAAGGTTTTTGCGTAAAATGTTCTTCTCGCCAGGCTTTAAAGACTCCCTAGCAGGCCAGTTCTTTCTGCACCAATGTTGATTCCGAGCTCTACTGTCCCATTCACACAAGAAACATGGAAATTTGGTAAAACCCCCTTGCTGACCAAGGAGCATGCACGTAACTTTCAAATCACCACATATCATCCAACCGTGTGCAGAATAACCTATTTTATTTAACACTATTTCTAGATTTTCGTAACTCTCTTTCATATGTACAGAATGACCGACAGGTACAGAGGCATACATGTTACCGTTGTGTGCTAAAACTGCCTTCAAACTATTTTTGGATGAATCAATAAACAACCTCCAATCTTCTGTTTTGTATTCAATTCCAAACTCATTCATTAAACCATGAATGTCTGAGCAGTACACCAAATCACCCTCTTGTTCAAAATACTTCGAAAATTGTTGTTCTCTCTTCCTATACACATGAATGCTGGTTCCAGCCGCCAGCAAGTTCTTTTCTTTTAGCCTAGAGCCAAGCAGTTCAGCTTTTTCTTTTGTTAAGCCCAGATCCCTAACTAAGTCATTAAGCTCGACCTGAGTGAACAATTTAGGCTCTACATTTTCTGTAACACATTGGAATTCTTCATCGTGTTCATCTAACTCCGACTGTACATCAGAAAATACTTCTGTTTCAATAGAATTTAAGTCCTCTGGTGGTTCCGGGATTGGCAAATCTACACCGTGCCCTACTGGTCGGATGGCGGACGGAAGGTTAGGGTAGCTTATTACCTTCTTGTTCTTAGAGTTATGACCAGTAATATCTACACTGCAAAAGTAACAGTCATCGGAATGATTTTTTGGTTCCCTCCATATCATGGGAACAGCAAATTTAAAGTGTTTTTTCTCTTTTTTTGACCATTTCCTGAGGTCTTCAACACATACATAACATACCTTATGCGGTGCCCAAGGTTTATCCTGGTCTCCAAGTTTGGTTCCAAAGTATGCTAGATAAACCTTTTTCACAAAGTCTGTAATGTTTCTTTGGTGCTTTTTAATAACAAACTCACCACAAATATAACAAAAACTGTCAGCAGAGTTTTTACAGCCGCGATGAGACATTGCACTGAGCACATGTACAGGAAACGTAAAAGTGAGGTTATGTTGAAAATAAACAAAACATCAGCTGTTTAGCATGTGTTTCAGCAGTGCTGCCAACATCATCTTTGTTCATTAGACCTATTTTTTCATGTTACCTTAACTATGAAAAAGCTGTTAAATTCTAAAAATATTTCTTTATTTCATGAATTTAACTATAAAATGTGAATAAATGGTGGGTGATACAACTTTTTAAGCATCATATTTGGATTCAGCAACCTAAACAACATAAGAATAAGGTATTTTCATTAAAAAAGTTTTTTCATCGTTGGCCTGTGTAATTACTGTTAGTTTTTTTTTCTTACATGGCAGTATGTATGTCAGTGATGATTTTAACGTGGGCAGATTTTGTGGAAAGGCCAGGGCGGAAGCCTGATTGAAGTGGATCAAGGAGTTTGGACTGTTTTGGGAAAATTTGACATTTGGGATTGAACTATTCTTCCGAGGGGTTTGGAATGGTTAGAGAGTATAGAGATAGGCCGGAAATCATTTGGGTTTGAGGGATTGGATGACTTGTTAATTGGATGGACTATTATTTTATTCCAGGAGGAAGGAAAAACTGTATTTTTTATGGAAAAATTGTAAATATAGAGAAGGGCAGGTAGAGTTTCGGGGATGCATATTTTTAAAAATTTGACGGTTTTATATAAAAAAAGGCGTAAAAGGTGCTACCCCCGTGCACCGGGCAGCACCACAGATTTTTAATTAATTAAAATTGCACCCAAAAAATTAAATGGTTAAATCCCCTCCCCAAAAAAATTGTAGAATAAGAATTTTATAAATATGATGGTCGATTTGAACAATTATTGAAATAAAAAGTGTATCAACTATAGAATAACTATGGCAACACGTTCAGCTAATAAGCGTAAATAAGTTCAGTCATGAAACGTGAATTCTGTGCTAACTACGGAAATGCTAGTATTAATATTGTTAGACTAGTGTTGATATTATTAGACTAAAATTAATAGTTAATACGAATATAATATATAATATGTATACGTAATATTAGTGTAGTACATGTGTGCCGAAAACTGGATGCGTGCAAATATTGTCTCCTTTTTAGGTTAATTTACAAAAGACCCCCCCCAAAATCTGAATTATACATTATATAATTTGAAGTATGTTTACCCATTTAGAATCTTGTATTTTTCATTTTTTACCTCTTAAACAGGCATCCGGGGGCATGTTCCATCGTTTTTATGTATTTAGCATTTCTGCTATAAATATTTCCAAGGCTGTAATAATGGCATAAAACATGGAAAAATTAGTTTCACTAATGATTTTTTAACCATTGAAGAGACTCAGTTTGATAATTTGATTATTTGTACTTAAAGAGTATTTGTACTTGATTTGATGTTTGATAATTTAAATTAAATATATCAGTAACAGTTGTTATCGGCAAATCTAAAAGAAAAAAAAAGAAGTTAGGATTTCTAGAACGATGTTGAACTAGACCTGATGAGGAATAAATATGCTCATATGACCAGATTCAGCTAAGAAAAAAACATAATTAAATGTTTATAATTTCTAAATAAACTACAGTTTTTCCCGTTGAATAGGAAACGATGAAAATTATAATTTATTTTTATTAATTGTTATTTTGATAGTGATTATTTTTAAATATTTTTGTTTTGAAGAGAAAAGATTTGTCCTGGCCGGGATCTGAACCCGGTCGTCCGCATATCCAGTGCAGTGCTTTAAACCACTGAGCTACCAGGGGTCGTAGCCAAGTCAGACAAATCCGTTCTCTTCACCGATCCTATTCTCTTCAAAACAAAAATATTTAAAGATGAAAATTATAATTTAACTAAGTCCCAATATTACCATCACAAAGAAGAAAATTTTTCCTCTAATAAATGTAACTTGGCTTAAGTAAATCCGTGGTTATATAATTTCCGATGGATCAATAACCTATATTTATTAAACCCACTTTGTTTTGACCAATAATAGAATACGTTAATGAGTATCCATTTTGTAATTATACGCTTCGGTGGCGAATGGGGTATATTTAATTCAGGAATTAAATTAGTAAAGTAATTTTAATGATTTATTCACGAAATCTAAATCATTCACGAGCAATATACAGTATCTATTATCAGCTTTATGGAAGAAAACTTATGTTTACGATTTAAAAAATAAATAAATAATCAACGATGTAATATTTTAACAAGCGAGTCAGAGAATAATAACCAGCAGAGTTGACAAAATGATTGATTTAAATGGATACACGTCTTATTTCACAAAGTGTTCCCCATCAAATGGTAGCTAAAGATATATGGATAAATATAAAACTTAAGAATAACAATAATTATTCATAAACAATTTATTAAAAAATCTGTGCCACCTTTCAGGTTTTGACTAAAAGAGTATTTGCTTTATCTCGTATTTTTATCAACCAACACATCAGTTGGCCGCTGCTTATTTTTGACGATGTAGTGCTTGCTACGTTAACAACATGCTTACAAGTACACTTAATATGAAATAGTATAGATTAGCTCGTTTAATATGAAATGTCCTTTATATTATTTCTTAATTTCAAAGGGTAATTAATGGAAAATACAAGAAACTGCTAGTCGTTTCAGGCCACTATAACACTTACTAGACTGACGCTCCAAGCTCCCAGTTAATTACAAAAAACTCTTATACACGACTATTATTAGAACTATTTTGAATTACGGAGCAGAGCTTTGGGGCTCCACTAAGCCATCGAATTTTTCTAGTATCCAATCCTCACTATCCAAAATCCATAATACTTCTTACTTTGTTACGAATAAAGTAATCCATAACGACCTAAATGTCGCGTTTGCTGCTGATTTGGCCAGAACCCGATACCAGTCTTTTCATGAACAACTTCATTCCCACTCAAACCCACTAGTTTCAAACCTAGCTACTTCTTCAATTCCTTATAATCCTCCGAGTCTGAAAAGAAGATGGACTCGTGACCTTTTAAGTTGAACTGGTTGTTTGAGTACTACCGACGGGTAGTTTCTCTACTTGTCTTTATTCATGCCAATATGTATCATTCCTGAGCTGCTTTTAATCCACTCTTTTTTGATAATATTCGTTATCAATACAGTTCAACGAACATTGTTTAGTATGCCATCAAATATGAACGTGGAAACACGTGATTCTGGTGTAATATTTAGTAATAACATATAGAGTTGAAACTTGGAGAGCTGCAAGGCCGCCAAATCTGCAAGAAACATTACCAAAACGTTTGGAGAAAAGTGTTGTAACGAACGGAACATTCGTCGTTGGTTTTAGAAATTTACCAATAAAAAAAATTATTGGTTTCTGTGTGGTGGTTAATGGCAGGAATAATTCATTACTACTCTCTGCCCAGGGGTGAAACTATCACATCAACCTCGTACTCCAGGGATATTGACATAATACAACAGAAACCTATCAAACCAGTACCAGTGCAACCCATGAACTAGATTGGGTTCAGTCCTAGAGTTCCATTAATTGGCCAATGGATATGAGAGCAAGTGATTTAACCGAGAACATGCTAAACCGACAGGATTGTCCCCTTAACTAAACCTACTCTATGAAGGATCTGTGGTATAGGATTACTATAATTATCTGTTCTAGCCGGTCTCGAACCCAGTACCAGGAGAATAGAAGATAGAAAAGAAGCCCTTAGTACGAGCAAACTGGTTAACCAAAGTCAACATAGTGTCACTTAGGATCTATCGAAAATTGGCAATCATGGATTAAAATAATTTGTGTTAGTTTTTCTATTTTACCTGATAATTTTATTCATCTCTATATAAAAATGTATATAAAATTAAAAATTCATTTAATTTTTTTATTCCTGAATCCCACTGGAACGTTCGCTGGAGTATATTCATGAACAAATCAATTAATATATGTAAATATCAGTACAATAGATTGGTAAAATTGAGTGACACTTCGGGTGTACTCTACCAAAAAAAAAATAAGTCTAAAAATATTGTGAGGTTTTATAACCAAAGGACGAAAACAATTGGTTCGACCTGATATTTAATCTCAGATTATATTATACCCATTTTTAGAATGATATGATATCTCGAAATTCCGTACGCATTACTGTTGACATTTGTTAATGGTTATCTATATTCCCTGAATTTACAGCGGACAGGTAGCATGAATAATTTGAGAAGTGCAATTAGAGCAATATGCAGTCATGAATAACAGGTTAGTGAGCCAAATTACCTCTTAGTATACATTATCCATGTTGTAGTAGTTGCCAATATGGATAGCTCCGATAAACGGATTCACATATAGATTTAGCCTAATCAAAATAATAAGCTCTGGAAATTACCTTAATTGCTTGCAATTTTTTTTCTCGGAAAAATACCTACCTACAAACGTATCTTTACGTTTAGAATACAAACAATAAAAAACTTTCATCATAGCACAAGCCATCATTCTGCCAAAGGCTGAAACTGTTTTCACCGCTGTAGCTACACTTCTCATGATTACTTTGGACCTGGTTACGTACTTTTGGAAACGAATATTACTTTACATCCTAATTGGGTAGGTTAGTGGTAAATACAGTCAAATGGACCATTCTGTCATCGAACTTCATAATCTTCGTTTGTTAATAGTTCAACGTTTGCGAGGCATGAGTAGAATTTTAGCAGCGGTGTTACAAATGCTGTATAGATTGTTGCCATGCCAAAACTTTTCAGATTATCATGTTCCAAATATTATGAAGTACTAGAGGAGGGACTGTTCTATGGGGAACCGCTGGTAAAAATGGTAAAAAAGGTGGAATGTTTTGCGAAAGTAAAGAACAAGTTTGCGTACTTTTCGATGGCTTGAGTATGTAGAAAGGATTGAGTTAAGCAAATTGAAATGAACTCCGTAAGAGCATGTTGAAGTAGTTCTAATTTTCGTCACGAAGATTTTATGTTTATTTTCAAAGGAAAGCATATTTCACAGAATAAGCTTATAGGATTTATACATATTTTGTTTTGGAAATAAAAATCAAATATACTGAAAGATAAACACAAAGTATTGATATGACATACCTGAGACATTACATTCCCATCCAACAGTATTTCAAGAGCGGAAATTAGGCGGTATATAGAATATGAGACTATGTAGTTCACATAAATATATAGTAGGAAAGGATCCTGAAAATCTTAGATAATATAGGAAATGGTCCCCAGATCTTATTTAATATTCACTTAAAGGTTTTGGAAATCAGGAGTAATGTAAAAATAAATGTTCATAGGGAGACGAGTAGAACCTAGTAGAAAGATTAAAATCCACTGCTAATCGTTTTCCATTTTGGGAACATTTACCAATAATAATAGATATAAAATAGTATATTATGTATAAAATATAAGGGAACGGATCTGAAAACAAAATATTAAATTCATGGTTTTTAAGTTAAAACATTTTTACGGGGGAAAGTCTGGGACTTTTCAGTCAGTACTTAACCGCGGTGGATTAAGCGGTAAGCTTTTCCTCGTTAGTTAATTATCGGATTCATTAATATTTTATATTCATTCATTTTGTATTACTTCTAATAATGAGCAACTGTCAATAATTTTAAATAAACAACATTAAATGGTATTCAGAGGAACATTTGACAACAAGGTATCTCAGTCGTTTCAGAGTGTTAAGACCGTACAACACCTAGCTACTTTTATTCTACTTTGTACATAAAGAATCTGGGGTCACCTGTGATGTAGTGGTTAGCATAACAATCTACTATGGCCATGATTGCGTATTCGCCGCCGGATAGTTGGCATCAGGTTTTTTGAAAGGGAATAAAGAATCCTTAGTAATGGTGTCCTTCGGAGTGGAGGTAAAGTGGTAGTGCGGATCCTGTGCGATATCAGGTACTCGTTAAAGATCCCTATCCTAATTGGATGTAAGAGTCCTATACCTGGATAGGACAAGGTTTAGGGCTCCCATTGTAGCATCGTCCATTATATTGTGCAGTAAACAAGTTAACCAAATAAACGTCAATAAAAGTATGAACGTTGGTAGCAAGATCGAAGTTGTGAATCAGAGAAAGTTGCAATATTTGCTTCGATCTTGACTTCATCTTCATAGTAGCTACGTCCCTGATTCTTTTAAGTATAGTAGTTAGTATTAAATAATAGTTCTACGAAATTAAATTTCATAGAAAATACACTACAAACACCATTTTTTAAGGAGAGGTAATGTCAATCCCTTGTATTTTGTCCGCTAAGCTAGTTCGCATAATTGAACGTTCAGATAATGGACGCACTACTGTATTTATTTTTACATACCTAATTAAGTGATAATAAAAATAATACAGAATTTAACTACTGATAGTTTTACTAAATTTTCAATTTAGATAATCCAAGACTGCACCTTAGCAAAAAATATATGCAATAAGAGTAAGCCCAGATTAAGGCTTGTAGGACAATGCAAATCTCGTGCTCTACTTCCCTTTCCAATCCAATACATTTTAATACGCACACACACACAAAAAAAATACAACAGATTGGACACCTATTCCGTTCCACGCAGTATTTCCTCAAACACATGTAAATGATCTGGAGTTTCTGCTATGCATAACTCAATTCACTCTCAGACGCGTTGTAAAAGTAATCTGCGGAAAAGAGCATTTGACGCTCCATCTAGAGATGGATCATCACTTAAGAAAACGAAATCCTCCGTTTGTCGGTCGAGGGTTCTTTGTATATGTCGCAATAAAATATTTGGAAAAGTGTAGCTCAATGTATTGTTACTATCACGCATGTTTTAATCAATTTTATTGAATACAATAAACCAAATTCTATATATACTAGAAACCTCAACTTGATTAAACAAGAATTAATTAAAAAACATATATTTATCCTCATAGCTAGCAAATGTTGATTGGAAGATTATTATTTTAAAATTAAAAATAAATAAATATATACGCGAGATATACATGGACAATCTATGTATATCTAGTGTAGTATATTTATTTATTTTTTGTTGACTATTCTAGCAATAATCTTCTAAATATGGTTTGGTGGTAAGAATAATTAATAAATATACATATTTTTTTTTTTTTTAAATTGAGGAATCTTCAGCACAAAGCATTGTGTTTTATGAATTAGATAAAGTTTACTATGTTAATGTTAAACAAAAATAAGCTCTTTTTTTATCGATTTTATGACCTCTTTGGGTTCATTATTGAACCTACTGATAAGTCCTAACGTGTGTGTCGATATATTTATAATATATACATTGAGTCAAAAAAGTCTCCATGCAATTGGTATTGAAATGTAGGAATGCAATTATTTTTTAGTACATCAGTCAGGATATACTTGAATTAATGATTGATTATTATAATTTTATTGAGCAGAAGAAGAAAATGTTAGATTAGAGATTTTAAATTGAAGAAAACATTGCAGAATAAAAGATCAAAAAGGTTAAATAAGTTTTTTTTGTTAGTACTAACGTGGTGGTGCATGAGTGCTTCAGGGATGGGAAACTTATCATTTAGAGGTTGTAAAATGGTTCAGCTTGTTTATTTAGATATGGATAATTTTAAAACCAAATTTGGATATCATGGGTAATTTTAAAAACTAATTTGAAAACCAGTGACTAGGGTTTGAACAGTCTCAATAGGTTAATGATCCGAAACATGTAGCAAAGCTTATCAAGGAATGACCCATTTTTAACATCCAGAAGCAACTTCTTCAACTTGGAGTAAAAACTTTAACCCTATTGAGCATGTGTGGTATGAAATTAAAAGAAGAATTAGAAAAATGAAAGTTAAAAACTAAAATAAGTTTAAAAGTACCGTAACTAAGAAAGGAATTATACTGAGCAAGATTTAATCAATAAACTAGCTGGTTCAATGAAAAGTCACGGAAATATGAATGATTAATTACTATTTTTAAATATTTTTATTTTGAAGAGAAAAGATTTGTCTTAGCCGGGTAGCCCGAACCCGGGTAGCCCGCGACACTAGCGCGGTGTTCTAATTATTATATTTGAAGTATATAAATATTCTAAGTATATTGAGAATTTTTAGGAAATATTATTTTGTTGTTCCTTTCATTTCTGTTATATACGTTTAAAAAGCAAAATATTATACAATCTAATGATTTACTTCAATTATATATTTTTGCCAATAAAACTTTATTCTTAAAATTTCTAAAAAATATATTATTTTTAAAAACATCTGGAAACGTATGTAAAATTTTTTGACACAGTGTATTATTTTGTATAGAATAGTTTCTATTCAAGATCTATTGTTTACTTAATTTTTAACTGTTATCAGGATGCTGATTGAGGATTCCTGACGAGTCAAAGTGTTGTGCCGAACTAATAATAATAACACTGTTTAATTACTTTAATTATTAAATATTATAAAAATCACTTTAATGTTAGTTCTCTATCATTAATTATACGACTTAAGGTTACTTCATTAATATTTTATTACTGATATATTACTGATTTAAGCTAATTATAAGACCAGTTATCAGTGAATTGAACAGACTCTTGGGCTTATGTTCCAGGCTGCATGTATGTACAACATAAAGGTTATATAAAAAATACATTTCAGATTAAATTTTTAAAATTTTATTTTCCTTTTAGAAATTGCTGGTAATATAGGTTTGATTCTCCTTCCTCCTAGCCCTTAAATCCCTCTTTCTCTCTCTCCCTCTTCCTATCTCTCCTCTCTCTCTCTCTCTCTCTCTCTCTCTCTCTTACCAAGATACTTAAACTTTGGTAGTATGCTTATGAAGTTATATCCAAGCCCCTTGAGGATATTGGATACGGCCTATCGGTTATAATTTACAATGAAGTTTGCGATGAAGGACAGATGAGTAACAAATTAAGTTCTTGGGAGAATTTGTTTCAAGTCCTTTTGTTTCTGTTAAATTGACAAGAATTCAGGATCTCACGATGGAATATGGATCTGTGGTGATACAAGTTTTACTCGAGATAGCAAAAAAACACAGTCCCCGGGAATACTTTGGGTAAAAAAAGGCAAATAGTGAACATATCATCAAGAACAAAACCATAATTCTTAATATCAGACTATATATATATGTATAAATGTATATATATAGCGCTGCATATATAGGGGAAAACCTGGCTTTTGAGCATAATCTCGAACGAATTACCTCCATGCACAACCATTGTCTTAGAAACATTTGAGTCGGTGGTACCTTGTATTGAATACTAAATACGGTTTAATTATACAGGGTGTCCCGAATTTAAATGGCAAAACTTCAGGAACTTATAGGTGACCGAAAAACTAAGACAAAAAGTCCTTTTGAGATTTGCTCGTTTTTGCATAGTTTTAGAGAAAATTGCAAAAAAAGAAACAAAACAAAAATGTTACAGGTAGCGATTATCACCTTTCAAAGTTCGTCAGGCTAGGCAGTGAGATATGTAAACACTTAATGTTATCCTTTACATTCTTTTATTCGTTTACATTTTGGCTTCCTTCTAGGATTATAATTCCTAAATCAGTCTTCAGTCAGTTACTCAGATATTTTTGTGTGAAATGCATCAGCCACAATGCCGCATACATATTCTAATGTTGAATACGCTGATATGATTTTTGTGTATGGTTTCTGTAATGGTAATGCTGTAGAAGCGGTGCGGGAGTATGCGCGCCGATTTCCAAATAGAAGAGTGCCTACTCGACGAGTCTTTTCGTTACCTTTTAATAGAATACGAGAGACTGGGTCATTCTTAATACGTAATGAAGGCGACCAATTCCAGGCAGCAGTAAGAGCAGATTATCGGAGAAGAAATTGTGTCCAACGCCGCTTCGATAACAATCTTGAGACTAGCATCCGAAGAGCATCTGCTGCATTAGCAATGTCGCGGCAAGCAATATGGCGAACTTTGAAAGGTGATAATCGCTACACATACCGTCTTCAAAAAGCTCAGAATTTATTACCTCAAGATTATGTCAAAATATTGAATTTTAGTAACTGGTTTCTTTAAAAAATTCGCGATGTTAATTTATTTCCATTAAAAATTATATGGACCGATGAAGCTACCTTTCCAAGAGGAGGAATTGTTAATCAAAGAAATTATCATGTATGGGCTCTTGAAAATCCCAGAGCTATTAGAGAGAATAGGTTTCAGCATGAATTTGCTATTAACGTTTGGCTTGGAATTTGGAACGGATTACTGGTATACCATATTTTTTACTTGGAAGATTGAATGGTATCACATTCACACATGTTTTGGAGAACGACTTTTCTAATTATTTAGATGACATTCCCTTACAACAGCGGATTGAAATGTGTTTCCAACTCGATGGATGTCCAGCTCATTATAGCAGAGTTGCTCGAGCTTGGCTGGATATAAATTATCCAAAACGATGGATTGGACGTGGAGGAGTAGTACCTTGGCCACCCAGATCACCTGATATGACACCCATGGATTTCTTCGTATGGGGAACCTTGAAGCAGAAAGTTTATTCGGTGTCAATCAACTCAAGAAAGCAATTAAGAGACCGAATCATAGATGCAGTGCACCAAATATCATCAGAACAATGTTTAGCTGCAATTTATCAAGTAAGTTCTAGATGCAATGCTTGCATTGGTGCTAAAGGACAACATTTTGAGCAATATTTACATTAAAAAGAACATAACATAAATATAAATGTAAATAAATAAGTATAAAAATGAAAACTTTTTTTTTTTCTTTTTTTGCCATTTTCTCTAAAACTAAGCAAAAACGAGCAAATCTCTAAAGGACTTTTTGTCTTAGTTTTTCGGTCCCCTATAAGTTCCTGAAATTTTGCCATTTAACATGCCTGTATAATTACATAACCTGTACTACTATAATCCATGTAGGCCTTGGTTTCAGTACAAGGTACAGACTCAAATGTTTCTAAGGCAATGGTTAATAAGACAACGGTTGCGCATGGAGCTTGTTTGAGATCAAGCTTATCCGGCAGGTTTTTAATTTTATCATTACTTTTTTTATAATTACACAATCTTGGAATACAGCGGGCTAGATGATTTAAAGGTTATATATTTTATGTCTCTTTGTACTCCTTTCTATATCGTCTGAGCGTAGTTGCTGAGCTTTTCTCATTTTCGCTAGTTTCATTTCTTCTTCTCTTTTTACTCTTAAAAGTTCTTCTTTTCTTTTTTGCTCTTCCTCAGCTTTCTTCTTCATTAATACTTGAATCTTCAAATCAGCCAAGTTTGCCTTTCCATTTTCTTTGTCCAAATCATTTAGAACTTGCTCGTTCATTCTGTTTATTCCCTTTCGTATTTTCTCTTGTCTCATTTTTTTTTTCTCCTTTTTGCCTCAAATGATCAATTTTAGATTGCATTACTGCCTCGTTTAAAATCATCGCTTCTCTTAGTTATTTTTCTGCTTCCATCTCTCTTTCTAAGTTATTTCGTTTCACTTGTTCGTCAAGGCTATTAATATATTCTTCCTTTTTCTCCTGTCGAAACAGAAATTCTTCCTTTTCTCTGGCTAATTTCTTTAATCTTTCTTGTTCCATCATATCATCAAGACGTTTCTCTTCTTCTTCTAATTCTTCCTGTATCTGTTTTCTTTCCATTATCAGCTTTGCCACATATTCCAACTTATTAAGGACAGGGCCCATTTCTCTGTAGCTGACATAGTGTTTTTGAAGCTCCCGCTTTCTGTTATTACTTTCTGCTGCTTCCAATTCATATTGTTCACGTTGTTTCTTTATTTCACCGCATTTGTCTTTACCTTCACTGTCCTGAACTGATTCAAATTTATCTAATTCCGATTTACACAAAATCAAATTCTTGGCAGTGTCCCCTTTCTCTGGTATAATAACATCTATCACATAATCTCGGGTCAATGCTCTTGCATATCTTTTACTATTCCTAATGAACTCTCCATTCTTTGCAAATTGATCATCCGGCAGAGTATGCTTAAGTGTAACATTCCCTCTTTCTGATATAGTGAGATATCTCGGGCCATATTTCTCTTTCCCCTGACTGATTTTCATCTGTTCCTATCCTCTTCTGCCGATTAGTGGAGGTCCTCCATTTTTAACAACATAGAGTTCCAGTTGAAATTTGACCTCCTTGTAACGTACCTTTAATTTCATTTTCCCCATTGAAATTATAGGATTACCTACATAGCCTGACAGTTTAATATCATTAGGAGCTAGTAAAATGTGTGAAAAAGTAGTCTTATAAAAACCATCAGAAATAACATTATGTAGTGACCCAGTATCAATCGCAAATTTAAAAGTTCGATTGTCAATAATCAAATCCACACAGTATTGGGAATTATTCCCCTTATCTTGCCTGATCGAAAAAAATGTATCAGGTAAGCTTACCTAATTTTCATTTTTGTTGGGCTGTTTAAAACTCTTTCCGCGCCACAAAAACTGATTTGACGGGTGCAAAATGATTGGTTAACAGAGTAATAAGTTCCTGAAACGTCTAATTTGCCGGTTCAGCCGGAATGCAAAGGGATAGTAATAAACCCATTACATCATCTCCTAAAGAGGCTAATAAATAATTTTTCTTCGTATCTTCATCGGTAGTAGATGTGTAATTAAATGTACTCACCATCCTTCCTAAGAAGAACTTCCAACATTGTTGGTTGTCGAACAATATCGGTGCCGGTAAAATGGTTTTGTCCGCCATTTTTTTTTATCCTCGTCGCCAGTTTTATATCTCTTTTATACGACTAATATGAGTCTAATGACAAGATTTAAATAGCAGTAATAACGCACTTTTGAGTAAAGTATGACTTGTCAAAAACATTTATTGCATAATGTATATTAAACATATGGAATATATATCACACATTAAATTACGTCACAACAGTATATATATGTGTATATATATATATATATATATATATATATATATATATATATATAATATTTCTGTAAATTATTAATTTTTATGATTCCGAGTATATAGGAGGGGGGGGGAGAATTTTGCCGCTCCAAACTATCTAGCATTCTCTGCCTTTAAACTCTTATCATCATCATTCCCTCATGAATTTTATATTTTACTTATTCGAAATCATTCTCTGATATTTTTATCAACAACTTACGTCCTTCTACTATCTTATCATTTCTGCCAATAACCACATATTTTCCATTAATCCTATTTATTCCGAGATTTTATTCTTTTATGGACTGCAGTATTATTTAAGACATATATAATATTTAGTCAGCATTGAGATTCGTGAACTAACAAATAAATAATTAATAGCATGGAACAATTTTTTTTCAACCTGTTGCTTATTTTTACATATATGAAACATATGTACATGAATATGAATGTAGCAATTCCGACAATGTTGTTAGATTTTTCATATATATATTTAATGAATAAAACGAAAAAAAAAAAAACTTTGTTAGTTAAAACTGTGAGTAATGTAAGACATGGACATTTATCATCGGGGGGACCTCGTAATTGAAGGAAATGTTATAAAAAGAGTGGATCATTTTAAATATTTGGGTTCTGCAATGGAAAGGAATGGAACATCGGAAAAAAAGATAAAACAAACGATAATTACAACCTGCATAGCAATTTATATGAACTCGAACCTTATAATGTGCAATGATGTGACGAAAGATAACAAGAAGTTCATCTATCTAGGACCATAATTGAGATCATATTGGTGTATGGAGCAGAGTCATGGACGATAACCACTGCTCCAGGAAAAGAACCTACTTACTACTGTGATGGACTCTTGGAGGAGAGCTGCCTGCCTAGGATACGCATCCAGACTAGAAACAAAGACTGATGCCGAAATTAGAGAACGAATACAAACCTCAATAAAACGTCCTCCAAAATAAAGAGAAAAAAATATTGAAATGGTGTGGTCATATCAGAAGAATGAAGGAAGGATTGCCCAATTTTATTTTCAATTGGACTGCTGAAGGGAGGAAATAGCGAGGAAAACCACGAAAAAAATATGGATAGAAGGGATTGAGGGAGGAAGTAATACAATATAGAATAAAATGGAACAATTAATTAAAAGAAATTTTTGTTTGAAGGAAACCTCAATCTAAGGAAACCCTTAGAAAAAAATTATGAAATTTAAAACATTATTATAATATATTTAATTGTTATATGATATAATTTGTTTAAACTATTTTATTTGAAAAGAAAAGATATGGCCAGGACCGGGACTCGAACCCGGGTATTTCACCTCTCTGTGGTAACGCCTCAACCATCTCGACCAGCCTCATCAATCCTTTTCACTGATCCTATATCTCCGTGTTCTCGCAATTTGCGATGTGTACACGGGGAGAACGTTAATTGAACATTACTTTATTTTTGGATCTTGTTGACTTTAAGTCATTAATATTATTATAATTTATTTAATTGTTATTGTTCCTGGCCATATCTTTTCTTTTCAAATAAAATATTTAAAACATTATTTATTGAAATTCACAACTAGTATAATACATCAAATGAATGGAATGAAAAATATATAATGGCATGATATAATGGCAAGCAGAGAAACTACCCACAGTTATTAGTCGAATAAAAAATTCAACTTTATCAACCTCATCAACCATCAAAACAACCTGTTAAAGTGAATGAAGACGAAAAAAATATTAATATGATATTATCCAAGTGTTTTAAGTGTTTTAATTGTTTTATAACCAAACCTTCTTTTTTAAATTCATTTGTAGAAATTTACAATTGTACTATAATAATACAACAAGTAAATGGAATGAATGATACCTAATGTCATGAGATGAAGACAAGCAGATACACTACTCACTGGTAGTACACAAAATACAGATTGAGGTAAGGTCACCAGGCCGACTTCTTTTCAGACACCTCGGAGGAATGTCATGAATTGAAGAGGTTGCTAGGTTTAAAACTGGTGGGTTTAGGTGGGAATAAAGTTTGCCATGAAAGGATTGATATAGATTTCTGGCCAAGTCAGTAATAAATGGGACAAAGTAAGGAATATCGAGGATTTTACAAAGGATTTTAAATCGCAAGGATTGCAAGGATACAAGAGGAATGGAATAAATTGACACTTAAATAAAAAGGTATGATTAATTATACATATACTCATTTTTATTTACAATTGCAATTACAAAAATAAGTTAGACCTTTATAACATAAAAGAATATTATTAGAATACGCACATAAATATTTCCCAATATTGGAGTGCTTCCAGATTCCACGCATCCATCAAAAGGCTTAAAAGCGGTAGAGGCGTTGATACAGAATGATATGACGAGCAGTTGATAAACTGGAATGGATGTGACATTCCAGTATATTTTCTGGAAATCAACAACCGGACACCTCTGGGATTCATGTCCGTGTTACTAATTCGGTGTCAGAGAATGTTTTAGTGAAACACCATGGGTAGAGATTTCAATGACATATTTAACCCTTATTTAAGTAATCCATAAGATGGTATCCTACTTACTAATTTCATTATCCTTATAACTTATTAAGATTCATATATCTATTTTATAAAAACATTTCTAATGATGTAATATTTTATCGACACTGCGAAGCAATGGATTTAGAAACTATTTTTTTTCAGTCTTTTGTAGTTCTCGTTCAATTATATCCTAAATAGAAAAACAAAATTGTACCATTACAACTGTTAAGGGTCTTGGGTAGGGTTGGGCGATAGTCGATAGTTACTATCGATATAACTGTAAGTCCCGCCTATCGATGATCATTATCGATAGTTACGACTATCCATGGGTCTTTTTTACCCTCAAATTTTGACACCCTCGGAATTATGCTGATCTGTCCCTGTCTAGTGTCGAGTTCTTTTAAAATTGAACTCGGAATTCCTAGAACTCGGGGGTCCTCTTCTATATAATTTTGATGCCGGACGTGTCATTATTTAATTCTCCGAAATTACTAATTACATTATGTTGGGTAGTCTCACACTTGTGCAAACCAAATTCGTGGTATTGAGCATTGGCTCTTCTTGGTTTTTATAACCTTAACTTCCTCTTTAATTAGGGATCTTTTTCTACAATTCTTAAATGTTCAAATAGAAATGCTAGTTTTTAGTTTTAGGAAAAATATGGCTCAAGGAGCATACTTGACTCTTGAAATTAACTAATTCGGTATTTTTTTTTTCAGAAGATTAGATTAGTTCATTGCTATTGTTAAAAAGTAAATTGTAAATACTTTTTTAAATTCAAATAAATTAGTTTTTTTTTCAACTTTATGATATAATCTTGTAATTTATAACCCTCCAAATTTCAAATATTACGAAGGTAATTGAATTTCATTAAATTAGTTGAAATTCTTTGCTGAATAGATTTGGAAAAAAAGACGCAGCTATCGATAAACTATCGATATGACGATCGAGATGACGCTCAACCGCCAGATTTTCCTCCTATTTTGGATTCTCACTTTATAGAGGCTGTGTAAGCCCCAAGAGGGACTCCAGATCCCACAGATTCTATACCCGGCTATTATCAGATGTAATAAAAGCCTGCTTTCCCCCTCTATTTTGGGTACCCACTTTATAGAGGCTGGGTGAACTCGAGGTCCTAGATCCCTTGGATCCATCTCCTGCCTTTAACAGATTAAATAAAATCTGCCAGCAGCAGGGTTTGAGCTCAGAATCCTCTGGCACAATAACTCAGCGCTCTACCACTGAGCCATTCCGCTACCTTAAATTATAAATAATTTTTTAAAAATCACAAAGCCACTGTTCATAATTTCTTTAAGCTGTAACACAAAATATAGCACAGCTTTGGAATTTAGACAATTTGAAATAGACAATCTGTTCCAACGTTTTTGTTTAGTATTTTAAAATTGAAAAAAATAAGTTTGTTTTATTTAAGTTAGTTTTAACTCTTTTATACCCGAATAAAAACAAATATTTTAGAGAATAAACCCAATTGTTGACCTATTGACAAACATATAACATGAAATCTGTGTAAATGAGTCTGATCGAATACGGGCTGAAGAGACATAGGAATTTAAATCGATTTCTCGATTTAAATTTTGTTGTATGTATATAAAAATATTCCATCGTGATAAGGTTATATTATTGTCGTGAGAATTATGATAGGACGACATCTCACATTTCCAACCCACGTTCCGCCTCTATTCAATATCATAATCGTCCAGGCGCGTCTATCTATATCTCTTCATCGTAGATAGGATATATATATATATATGATATACATGTACATGTAGGTGACATTTGATAAAATTAGGAGTGAATAAAACAAAACAAAATAAATATAAACACAGTGTAGGGCCCAAAGAAAATCTAACAGGTTATATATAAACTGAAACCTCGCGTAACCTTCTGAATGCAGAAGGGTTCTTTTAAATAAAACATAATAAAACTTTTTGTATGCACAAGGAAGGAAGTAAGATAGATCTGTAATTATTACATGTCTTTCGTAAGTATCGGATAAATCATCGACATCCATTCAGTTTGTAATACCTTTACTCTTCAAATAACCATTTTAAATGCCAGCATAAACTTTATAATATCACTTCCAATTTTCTTGAACCGCTCAGTTGGAATACCATCAATCCCTGTTCATTTCTCTCGAGCTTTTCGATAGCATCTATTATTTCCTCTCCATCGGGAGATCCAATCAAATGTTTGGTTGCTGAAGTGTACTAATTTGACATATTTCTACTCTCAACATCCGTTTGTAAAAATAATTCTTAGAATAATGCCAAACAATCAACTATTCTATATAGTTATATGTATGTATGTATGTATGTATAATAGACAATACCGTTTAGTGAACGCTATTTAAGCACGTATTTTTTTTTTTTTTACTCTTTGTCCCCTTCTTCAGAGCTAATTTGTTCTTTTCAGACTGTTTTCCTATTTACAGATGGTTAAGTTGTAGGCCTCCAACCATGAAGATTCACTTAACGCAACAGGTTGGCAACACTTTGATCAATTACAGAGGCGCCTCCAGTTATTTGCAACTGGCAACATTGCCCTGGAGGATGGTCCGTTTCAGCTTTGTAAAGTTAAAAAGTTTCTTTGTGGGCGATCCCGGACTTTTATTTTCTTTCATTTGACTTTATGTAAAATAATTTAACTCCATGAAGGTAGTATTTACTACCACTTAAAATGGCTACTTGGAAATAAACAGGGATACTTTAAAGCAAATAAATGCTTCCTTTGTTCCACTATCCAAATAGAACTTTCCTTTGTTTATTTATTTTAACATATTTATTTTCTTTTTTTATTACTTATAGCCTTTGCTTGTAATGTGATTTAATATGTTTTTATTGCATTAACTGTGGAGCGGGAATGAAACATGATTATTTTTATTATCCGCTTGTGGAAAAAATCTACACGTGTACTTAATATTCATTTTAAACACACTCTCTTTTTGTTTTTAATTTAATAATCATACCAGATTATATAAACACACAAATTTAAACGTCGTTAACTAGCAATAACATGCAGCCGTTCCGATGAAGCATCTTGAGGATTTAACATTATTGGTTTGTTGGATATTCCGCATTTTTCTTGTGTTCTGAGTGACGTTAATTTCTTTGCTTTAATTTCCTAATTCTAAATTTCTACGAAGAGCGTTTCGAAATCACTCTCTTCGAAATCTCTTCGGAAGGAAGGTTACTTCCTTATAATTCAGTAGTTGCATTTGGACCCCGATGTTGATGAAATGTTTTTTCTATTTCGCATCTTGCTTTATTTTGAGTTTGGATGTACTATATTTATTAATTTCCTATTCGCATTCTATCCCGAAGACACCTTAATAGGTGAAATATTAAAAGGTTTGTTTCCTGTTTTTATTCTCATCATTTACTCTGTCACTCGTGCAGTACACTAGACACAGCTATAGCAGACTATACACCCTCCAAACTTACAGATTAAGGTCATCTCCCCTAGGTAGCCACCTCGGACGGGGGAGCATGTCGGAATGCTCAAACAAAGCACTCCCTTTACCCGACTCGGGTGACGAGGGTTGATCGCACTCCCTCCTTAAATCTGGTATATCTTCAATCCTCAGAGAGAAATAGCCAGACGGTCAAAATGGAGTAGACCTGGAATTTGCCTTAAGGACCTACGACTTGGACAGTGGAGTGTCCTTTCATTATACCGACTGGGGTTGCTTTGGCATCTCCTAAATATCATAGATTGGACCTTGTTGCCCTTCAGGAGGTGAGATGGACTGGGAACGGACTAATTGAAAAACGGCATCATAAAATCTATTATAGATGCCACAAAGAACAGCATGCTTTGGACACGGGATTCGTTGTGAGAGTTAATGCAAGAGGGATGGTAATCGATTTCAAACCGATTAACAACAGAATATGTGTACTGCGCCTTAAAGGAAGATTCCAGAACATTGGTGTTTTCAGTTAGTATGCTCCTACAGAGGTATCTCTAGACGATGAAAAAGAAGAATTTTATGAAATGTTAGACAAAGCCTACGACGGTGCTCCGAAAAGTGACTTAAAAATCATGTGTGGTGACTTCAATGCAAAAATTGGAAAAGAGGAGATATTTATGCCATGGATAGGCAAATACAGTCTACATGAAGAAACCAATGGTAATGGCCACCGATTTATTAACTCTGCAGCAGCCATAACATGGTTATTGGAAGTACCCTCTTTCCAAGTAAGATAATCTACTAACCTAGAGATCCCTAGATGGAAAAACTGTAAATCAAGTTGACCATATTCTGATATGTGCCAGGAATAGGTCAAATTTGATTAGTACACGAGTCTTTCGT
Source organism: Arma custos (assembly GCA_037127475.1). Lineage (NCBI taxonomy): Eukaryota > Metazoa > Arthropoda > Insecta > Hemiptera > Pentatomidae > Arma > Arma custos. The sequence goes on along the minus strand of CM073761.1, from coordinate 74,504,467 downwards.
GGTACCAATGTTGACTCGGACCTAACTGTGTCCAGAATCAGAGCCAAGTTTCAGAAAGGGATAAGAACAGATCTAAACTTGTGGAAAGAATTGAGACTGCGAAACTCAAAGGGCCAGAAAAGTGTGAAGAGTATCAAAGTAAATTTTATATAGAACTAAGGAACAATCTGAGAAGTACTTCTGATAATGGGGATATACAGGACCATTGGGAAGCATGCATGAATTCCATCCCTAAAGCAGCGAAGGATGCTCTTGGCAATAAAAAAATATTCAAAGATCATCATGGTTCGATACTGATTGTGCCCAAGCAACGGAAGCGAAGAATGTTGCATGTAATATTATGATCCAAAGAAAGCATACAAGAGGATCAACAGAAGAATATACCTGAGGAGGAGGGAAACAGATCCACTGGCAGAAGAAAAGACAATGGCACCACAAGCAGATTGAGTAGATAGAAGAGCTGAGAAATATGAGAGAAAAGTCTACTTTTCTAGAAAATAAATCGAACCACAGCTGGCTTTAAACCTAGAACAATGATTTGCAAAGCTGAAGATGGAAGTATGCTGACCGAAAAAGAGGCCATAATGGCAAGATGGAGCCCTATTCATAAAAAGGGAGACATACTTGATTGTGCAAACTACCGTGGTATTACGCTATTTCAGTGCGCATATAAAGTATTGCCTAATACCCTTTATCAAAAACGTGTTCCATTTGCCGAAAGAGAGATAGGAGACCACCAGGCAGTTTTCGAAGTGGTAGATCGACTAATAACCAGATTTTAGCCTCAGGACCATCCTTGAGAAAGCAATAGAATATAAAATGTCCACAGATCACCTATTTATAGATTTCAGACGCGCCTATGACAGCATCAAACGAGCCAAACTCTATGAAGCTATGAGAGAGCTAGGAATACCCTCAAAGTTAATTCGCCTTGTAGCAACGGCAAGAGATGAAACATATTGTGTTGTCAGAATGCTGGGGATCTCTCATGAATTCAAGACTATAAGAGGCTTAAGGCAGGGAGATACCTTGGTATGTCTATTATTTCATGATGTAGTGGAAAAGATTGTGAGGAAGTCAAAAATCCAGACCATAATTTATAACATAATTTATAACAGTCTAGTTCAATTATTAGTCTGTACTGTGTCTCTCGCTCATTCGAACCACTGAAGACAGCATTACTGATGGAGGCGGCAGAAGAGATGGCCCTAAGTATCAACGAAGAAAAAACTAAATATATGAGGACAGGTGATATCTACAAGCAATGTATTACAGGAGTTTGTAATTTTGTATTATCTGGATGAAAATTAATGGATTAAGATGGGCCGGCCATGTGGCCAGAATGAGTGAGGAGGATGCCGGGAAGAAGCTACTGGAGGGAAAGTTGGACCGTGCCAGAGGAATATGAAGACAAAGGTTCCGATGGGCAGATGGAATGGCACAGGACGCCAGACGCATCTTAAACGTCCGCAACTAGAGGGCAGCTTCATTAGATAGAACCCCCTGGCGAAGGCTCCTTGAGGAGGCTAAGACCCACACAGGGTTGTAGAACCATATTGCATTGTATTGTATTGAACAGAAAAATACAGCATACAGTTTAGTGTTATCAGGAAACTTATCTCCATAAATATGCTTACTAGAAACGCTTTGGTAATTTCAAATGAAATACCATTTAGCAACCGCTGAAATAAGCGTTATAAGGACATCTTGCAACAACTATAACGTTACTATTACTATTACTTTAAAGGGTCTGGTATCATTCCAATGGAGCAAGAACCGATGTATAATTTTTATTATAATGCTTAGCAGGGTATAGTTTAAGGAACGGAACTATTTGGAATTATAAGCATACTCTCGGCCAGACATCGAATAACATTTGATATATAAACGATAGGGAACAGTGTTAACAGGTGGAGGGTTACTTTGGTTATTTTGATCATGGTTTACGGTCATAGGATTTGACGCTATTACAAAAATACAATTATATATTTATTATATAAATATTAATAAATCCTAAACTTAAGGTCTCGTTCACATACTTTATTTAGGTTCTGTTGTATTATGGTTAATTGATGAGTCAACATTATTTACTGGAATAAATCTTACTAATATTATAAATGTGAAAGTTTGAATGTTTGTCTCTCTTTCACGCAAAAACTACTAAACGGATTCGGATGAAACTTTACAGTAATATAGGTTATACATCAGAATAACACATGGGCTATAGCAAGCGCGGATTTAGAGGGCACGTGCCCCCCCCCCCAGACAGTTTTATAGGTACTGTGGAGAATCCATTATAGTATATAATTAAAGGCAAATCAGGAACTTAGCATCTTGAAATTTGCAGTTAGGTTCTTTGTATGATTTAAGAAAGAAATTTGGATAATTCCACCCCCAAGTGTTTCCCCCTTAATATAATAAAGGTTCAAAGGTTGTATGGAATCCGTCAGTTTTGAAGTTAGATATCTAAAATTTTGTACGAGTAACCTATAGTTAAAAAAATTAAATTAAATTAATTGAGTTATTTATTATTTTAAATTATAGTTAAAAAACACTGTCAAGAAACTTTATGTGGTAGTCCAAATTCTATGCGAGCGAAGCCGCGGGCAAAAGCTAGTTCGTTTATAATTCTAATGATTTAGTATTTCGTTACAATTTTATTTCACCGGGGCTTGAGCATGAGGGAATTTTCATTGTGCAATTAAGTTCCGTAATGGAATTAATCCAGTCGCTGTTAGGAAGAGACGATTTAAAATTAAAAAAAAAAATCCACATCTATTTTACTAATCTGACTAGCAGTTGGATAAACATGAGTTAGTAATATATTTTTTACAATAATATATCAACCTATTCATTATCAATATAAATTATAATTTATATAAAGATATAATAACCAATAATTCAGGAGCGACCAGTCATTTTTCAACTATTAAAGAATCTATGATTTATTTTTCTTTGTAGGTATGTGCCCATTTTAAATGTTGAAATATTTTATAAATACATATTATTTTTCTTTCCAAAATGAAATTGTTGATTAACGATTTTCTGTTAAATTTAATAGTCGTTAAATATTTATATGAATATATTTACAATTAATACAAACTATTTCAAATTCAAACACCTATCATCTTTCAAAATGTTCTAGCTAAAATGTATGCGAGAGTTCGACGTAGAAAATATATTAAAGTATTGGCTGATTGTTTGTTTTGAAACAAATATAATATTGATAAAATTATTTTTAATTATTATCATATATATGGAGAGCATTGAATATATTTTAAAAAATACTTCAAAATACCAAATACAGGTAATATAAGGTTGATTAATAAACAAAGACTCAAAACTAAAATAATTCTATTTATTTTTATTGATTATATTCAAATACACCTATAAATATTCACGCTTTTCGCCCAATTCAAACGGCTTTTATACCATCCTTGGTATTTATCAGTCTATATTTATTTTCTTTTTATCCGAAATTGTATTTCACTTTTAATTCTGAATAATATAATTTATATAATTTTTTTTTAAACTTAAACTTAAATTTTTATGGTTATATCCTTAACGTAAAATTATAAAAAGTTTTGTTTTGTTTTTAAAAATATTTATCATGTTGAGAATAAAATTAATGATCTATATATGTATTTGAATATAACTAAAAGGGATGAAAAATGGTCCAATATTCGCGATATCTTAACTTTTAATATAGTTTAAAAATATGGGAAAACGGGCAAATGTTCTTAGCACACAAAGAATGATTTTTTAAAGCCTATACACCTTTTTAAATTTTATTATGAAATAATAATCATTAAAACCATTCAAAAGAATAAACGATTTTTTAAAGATCCAAATCGACTTTATACCACCTTCATATATAAAAGCTCATATAATTAAAATTTCAATTCCTTTCAATTTCCGATATATCCTAGAAACATATTTAAATTATTCAAAAATCAAATCATAACTAAGTAATCAAATATATCACTCTTTTTGATCTACATCTTTTGAAAATTCTGTATTAAAGAAATATTAAAAGTACGATTCTGAAAATATCATTAATTACAAAAGTCGGTGTTCTGTAATTATCCCTTCTTTGCATATCTTGGTAATTAAGTTTGCTGGGGTTAATGACCTTCGATTAACTTTTTTTATACAGGCAACTTCTTTCGGAGGAGAGGAACACCGATAATTAGAGGAAATAAGAAATTGGAACGTTTTAAAAACAAACAGGTTGCATTAAATAAAACGACGGTTAACGATTAAATCTTTTAAAATTATGGGCATAATTTGTGTATGTATATATATATATATATATATATATATATATATATATATATATATATATATATATATATATATATATATATTTATATTTTATATATTTTGTATATATATATAATTTGTGTGTATATATATATATATATATGTATAAATACGAATATCTACTTTTTAATTAAGCATTTTCGAGTTATTTTATTAATAAAAAAAAGTAAATTTAATATACTTCGTCCCAAAACCATTAACCTCACTTCTTGGAAAATCAAGAACTGATTCTAGAAAATCCCAAAATAATCCTCTACTTTATTTATATTGTTGAAGCTTAATTAAAATAGAAATTTTCCCAGAAGTTGCATATCTGTACACCGGTCGCGTGTTCTATATTTTTATGTTTGAAATTTCACTACCAAAGAGCTAAAAAAAAAAGCTATTGGTCTGCTTACAATTACAATGGATTTAAGTTTAAGGGAAAATCTATAGAAGGTACTTTTATTTTATGATATAATTTACGATGCAACAATAGAAACTTGAAACTACCTTGAATTGGTGTTTGAGTGATTGTTTTACATTCAGCTAAAAAATATATGATAATAATGATGTATGGGTAACACTCAAGGACTCCGGATGGCATCGAAAGACGTTCTTTGGACTGGTAACAAAAGAGAAAAACTGGTGCAATTTGGACAGGAGAAAGAATCCAAAAACATAGGGAATGAATGATCGAGGAATGGAAAAGAAGACATAACAGTTAAACCAAACATACTCTACAGTGGCCAGAATAACAGTTACCAGCAGCGAAGCAATTCCCCACGCCTCCAAGAGTATATGAGCATAGGTGAGACACTCTCAGTACGAGAAAGCCAGTCTACCAACGTCAAGGTGGTGTCTCCTAGGACCACTTTAGTCGGGGAATGTGAAGCAATTGAAAGGGATTAATACGTTGTATTAATGACCTAATTTAGAATATCACAGCTCTGTCTAGAAGACTATCTCTTGCAGTTTTTTCTTTATTCAGTCATATACTAGTTAAACTAGATTTTGGCGACGTTCAGAGACTATATTGTTATTATAATCATCCACTAACCGTGTAGAAAAGGATTTTAGTGGATTATATTAAATCTCTCCCTAATCTAAATACAATATTATTTAGATGCGTATATACATAGCTTCTTCCACTTCCATCTTTGTCTTCAAGGCTCAAGTCTCTCTATAAAAATCTCTGGAACCACCGTTGAATTGTGGTCTAGTCTTCGTCGATATTTCTGGCCGATTATTTTTTGGGTCCCGTTCCTGTCGACTTTGAACTTGAACTAGAAAAAAAATTATGCGAAATTCGCGCTTTGACATCTTAGTATAGACTGAGTTATTTCCAAAGATGCAAAAAATTAGAGAGGTAAACAAACATATCTGTTTGAAAGAGAATTTATTAGTGTTCACTTTTATAATAGTCAAAATTTCAACAAATACTAACAGTTTACTTTTTGGAGGGGTAATAAAATCATGCATTTTTTTTCTGGACAACCCATACATATAATATTATTATTATTATTGTATTATTTTTTCGGTGAATATAATAATTTGATATAATAATATTTTTAATTCTTAAAATAAACAACAAAATACCTAACTATAGGTTAATTAGGGCAGACAAAATAATACATTTTAATAGTCAATTTTAGGAAAAACAATGGCATACGAATATTTCTAGTATTTATTAATTGTACAGGAGCGGGGTAGCTAAGTGAGTAGAATGCTTAGTTCTTATGCTGAAGATTCCTGGTTCAAATACCACTTTGACTGATAAATTATCTAATCTGTTAACAGCCATTGATGGAAACTACAGTTCCTCCTCTATATACTATGGTATCTATAGACCCTCAGTCGTCATCTAGAAAATGAGTGCATTTAAGTTGAGGAAAACCAGGCGGTTGAGCGTCAACTCAGACGAATCACCTCCCTGCACAACCCTCGTGCTTGAAAAAATACAGTCTCTACCATGTACCATGTACCATCATGGTTTGTAGTGGTACAGATTTTTATTTTTATTTTTAATTAATTGTTTGTGAATTATTAAGAAATGAAAATCCTTTATCTATCCCGATGCAACTTACTGATTATCATATATATTAAAGACATCGATGATAATTTTAATAAATTGTGTACTTATGATGAATTCAAATGGGTTTGTGGTAGCCAACAGATACAAAAACAACCAAATGAGTAATTACAAGTTTCATTTTCGACCTAAGTCTGCCGGGGAGGAAGAGATGGGGGAAGAACGATTTTGAGGTAATTGAGGTTATTGGCCTGGCAACTGAAGCATAGCCGCCCATTTCCACCTACATTAGCCATTGCCGCCAAAAATAAAGTTCTAATTTCTCATTTCACCCCATTTCTTCACCATATATAGAATATTCCCTGATGTTTTCGTTATTTTTTAAATACTTTATCGTCTATATTAATTATTAATAGAAACCTAGTTTGGCGTTTAGCATAAAACTTTCCGGCAAGAGTTCTTGTTCCTTGATCAAAAACGTTTTCATAAAGGTTTTGTCTTAATGAGAAAGACACTATAAAAGGGCTCTGCATAAAAAGCAGTAATCGGAACCTGGTATTCCAAAAATAGTTAAAATAATTATAGATATAAAAATAATCAGGAAAAATTCTATATAATAAAAATGAATCGCCAAATGTCTTGCTAACCGCAAAACTCTAGAACGGCTCGACCAATTTGGCTATTTTATTTTCATATTTTTGCTAAGGCGCAAAGAAGGTTCTTATGGAGAGAAAAACCGTAAAAATGACGAGGGAAATAATAAAAACAACACTTTTTTTGATCCCTTAATAAACAATAACAGTTCCGTTAGGTCTATTGTAGAGCAATTACAAATTTTGTTTCAATAACACAATCAATTGAATACATTGTGTAAAACTGCACTGGATCTTATGCGATCTGGTAATCATAAAGTTGTAATCAGAGCTGGTAAATCTTCAGTAGGAGAACATGTGAGATGTTTTAATGCACTAACAATCGATGAAGTAGCCATTGTAATGGTTAGAGAAAATTTGGAAGCCCTTCGCTTTAGAGAAATAGGGCAGAACAACGTCTGCCGGACAGCTAGTCTTACTAATATTATAAATGTGAAAGTTTGTATGTTTGTCTCTCTTTAACGCAAATACTACTAAACGGATTTGGATGAAACTTTAGAGTAATATAGGTTTTACATCAGAATAACACATAGGCTATAGCAAGCGTGGATTTAGGGGGGGCGCACGGGGGCACGTGACCCCCCCGACTGTTTTCTAGGTACTGTGGAGAATTCATTATAGTACAAAATTAAAGGCAAATCTCATGATCATAGTTGTTGAAATAACATAAAGGACATGAGTGAAATTATTGTTTTGATATCCTACTAATATTATAAATGCGAATGTTTGTATTTATGTTTGTTACTCATTCACGCAAAAACTACTGAACGGATTTGGATGAACCTTATTGAGTAAAATAGGTTATAAATCATAGGCTACAGCAAGGGCAGATTTATGTTCGGGCACGGGGGCATGTGCCCTCCTTTATAGTATATAATTAAAGGCAAATCAAGAACTTAGCATCTTGAAATTTGTAGATAGGTTCATTGCATAGTTTAAGAAAGAAATTTGGATAATTCCATCCCAAGGAATTCCCCTTTAATATAATAGGGGCTCAAAGGTTGTATAGAATTCGTCAGTTTTGAAGTAAGACATCTGAAATTTTGGATGTACGAGTAACTTATATTTTAAAGAAATAATTAAATTATTTATTTAAAATGATCTTTCACGAAACTTTATGTGGCCGATCAAATTCCACGCGAGTGAAGACGTGGGCGTAAGCTAGTTACGAATAAAGTAATCCATATTGACATCAATATCTCATTTGTTGCTGCTTTGATCAAACCCGATACCAGTCTTTTCATGACAATCTTTATTCCCACTCAAACCCACTAGTTTCAAACCTAGCTACTTCTTCAATTCCCGATAACCCTTCGAAGCGTCTGTAAAGAAGCTGGTCTTGTGACATTCTAAGTTGAATTTGTAATTTTAGTACTACTACTGGCTACTACCTGCATTTATCCATGCCGTTAGGTATCATTCCCGCCATTATATTTACTTGTTGTATTGATATAATACAGATGTAAATTTCAATAAATACATTTTTAAAAATTCTTATTAAACCATTCACATGCAACGGGCTCAAATCCTACGGCGGTGGCAGATTTCGTTTAAGCTGTTAACAACCGGAGATGGATCCATTGGGATCTAGGACCCTCTGGTGCACACACAGCCTCTAGAAAGTGGGTGCCCAAAATATGGGGAAAAACTTGGCGGTTGAACGTGATCTAGGACAAATCACCTCTCTGCACAACCGTTGTCCAAGGAGCTAGTTCACGTACTGACTGTTCATGAGTAGTAGTGGTTCAGGATTTTATTTTTATTTATTTTATTTTTAATTTCTGATAACAATTTTTCAACATTATTGAATTGTAGTCTTCAAAGTAAACTTTACTTTCTCCAACTAATTTCATCTATCTTCCCGCCTATTATTGGATTCGATGCCAGTATCATTCCTTCGGTTAGGAGGCAAATAACTGTTCTTCACGTCCAATTTTACGTTTATTAAATATTAAATTATCAAAAATTTGATCTCTAAAAAATGAGTCTTTGATCTAAACCGAGGTCGAAAAAGCAATAACCAGAGTCTGTGATGAACTAAATAGAGAATTTTTCTTTTCATATAAATATTACTGAAGAGTTTTCTGTGACTAATTAATATCCATTTTTAAAAACTAAAGATTTTTATTTATAAAGCATTTAAAAATTCCATTTATTTTTAGATTTCGCATGTGACAAAGACAGTATTTGCATGAATCAAGAGGTATATTAAACCTATTAAAAATCAGATCATATGGATGTATTGCTTAACTCAGTGTCGCCCATTGAAATTAAAAAAACTTTTCATGTTTTCTTTATTAATGATTGATATAATTTTTTTAAGCACTGTTTAAAGTATAAATTATGATATTGAAATGGGGACAATCTTCACAGACCTTGAGGATTATTTAAATCCAATATCGGTAAATATTGACATTTTATACGCGTCAAATTGATAGACACACTTGTTGTTGTTTACTATTTTCTTAATCCTCTAGAATTTAAATCGTTAAAATACCATTTCTACTTCAGTGCAGTGCTGAATTTGTTTCGAAATAAACCTAAAAAGACCGTGAGTTATGGGAAAAATAATTATTTCTCAGAAGAAGAGCGCCGCTTGATTTCTTTACTCCACAAGGACGGGATGAGTTATAGGGAAATAGCCCGCCGAATCAAGAGCAATTGCTGTGAAAGCTAGAGTTCAAACAAAACTAAGGAAATTCAAAAGATTATTAAAAAATTCAAAAAAATAGTTAAAAATAATTGAAAAGAAAGCCAGTTTTGAGAAACCGTCAAAAATTAGCCCGGATGGTCTTTGTTAGTAATGTGATATGGACTGAGGAGTGGAAGAAAGTCATCTTTAGTGATGAAAAAACATTCAATCTGGATGGGCCAGATGGATATTCGTACTCAAGAAAAGAAGAAGAAAATTTATCAAGACGTTAAATGGGAGGGGGAAAAGTTATGGTTTGGGCATCAATTGGTTACAAAAAGAAAGTAAATTTGGAATTTCTTTCAAGAGTAAACTCAGCTGAATATAAAAATTTGTTAGAGGAACAAATATGTCTGAAGGCACACCAATTTTCCAGCAAGATAACGCCCCAAATCATTCAGAAAAAATTATTAAAGACTGGTTTACTCGCAACAAAATCGCAAAATTAGAATGGCTTGCTGTCTTACCAGACCTGAACATAATCGAAAATGTTTGGGGGAACTCTTTCAAGAAGGGTGTACTCGGGGTCAAGACAGTTCGGAACAATCGAGGGTTTATAATCTGCAATTCTGGCTTAATGGGAACAATTACCTCAAGAAACAATAAACAATTGTACGATTTATTACCAAAAAGAATTTTTGAATTAATAAATGGTGGTGGAAAGGCCACGAAGTATTAAAGTTAGTTTTATTTATTTGTCTAACGTTTTTTTATGTCTAACGTTTTGACTATAAATACATATGTATATACTTTTGGCTTGAGAACCCAAACACAAGCAGGCTGCTGATTAACTTCAGGTGGGTGATAGATTATTTTAATACTTTTTACGGGTAATTTGAAAAGATGGGAGGGTAGGGAAGGTTCAATTTTTGAAGTGTGTCTAACATTTTGACACTGAGTGTATGTAAATATATATATATATATATATATATATATATATATATATATATATTTCACATATCCTTATTCCTAATAAATCATTGCGCAACTTACTATGTATTATTTTTATAAAACATTTTCAAAAGAACAGCGGCATTACTGAAAAAAACTAATATTCCAATAAAAGTCGAAAGTTTCATGTGATTTAAACAATAAAAAATTGGGTATGGGTAAAGCAAAGCATTGTAATAACGGTATTGAAATTCTTTTTAGAAACATTAAAAAATGTATAAACAAATTTTTTTATTTTAATTTACGTCATTATACCCATGAAAATTCAAGTTCAATGTTGATACATCTCAAAATATGACTTTATTAAACAAAAACAATTGCTATTCAATGATTAACTCAAATATGCCAATTTTTCTGTTATTTCGTTGTCTTTTTGAAGGAGCGATATATTTAAGTTTATTGCAATAATTTAGGTGTTACGAAGAATATTTTTGAAAAAAGTTTTATTAGGTTAATAAGAAATTTTATTCTCATTTTTTGCATCTTCGATTATACAGCGTCTGAGGTATTCCGTTGGTGTTGGTATTATTCTTTGTTTTTGAAAAGAAAAACGGATATTTGCCCCGATCTGGGAGCTGAGAAGGATATACTGCTCAAACTGGGCTGGTATATTAGTTACACCGCAACTCATAAGTAACAGAAACGGTTACCGGCCCCAACCAATCAACGCTTATGAAGGTAAGCAACCGTCACAGATAATATACTACCAACAGTATAACACCACTAGCCAATGAGAGAAGTTGCCTCTACAGCTTTATAACAGACCAATACAAGACTAACTATTTTTCTAGGAAGAAATAATTTACAATCCGAAAAATATTGAAAAAGTACTTACTATTGTCTTTAAAAAAAAATCGTTCAACAACCCTGTTAATGAACGAAGTCGGCGTATATAAGTATATGTTATATATTATATTTTATAGGATATAGTATAATATAAATACTGTATTTATCGGTGATCGCATAGTGAAAAATATCCCAGAGAACCAAGATCTCAGGAAGTAATTATAATTATACTCTTACTACCACCCAATGAAGGGTCTTAGATTCAGTACATGCTAGAGTCTGTACTGAATCTAGTACAAGGTTTTTACAGGTCGGTGGTATGTCCGAAATCACGCCCAACCACCAAGTTTTCCCCTCAAGTTAAGGGGTCCCATTTTATAGAGACTGAGTGAGACACAGGATTGTCACCAGATCCCTCAGGGTCATTCCTCGGCTGTTAAGATATTAAATAATTTGATATAGCCGGATTTGAGCACGGGGGCCTTGGCACAGCAAATCAGTGCTTTCAGTAGTAAAGCGACCCCGCTCCCAATTAAACAATTACAAATATAGATATTTTATAATTATTAAAGTTATTGAAGTGAGTAATAAATACAAAAAAAATAAAAAAAAATCTGGCGGTTAAGCGTGATCTAGGAAAAACCACATCCCTGTACAACCGTTGTCCTAGAAACAGTACAGTTTCTACAATATACTGAATCCCACACCCTTCACGGGTTGTAGTGGTACAGGATTAGGTTTATTTGTTAATTGAACTTTGGTTTCAAGTATCAATTTTTAAAATATATTTACGCTATCCTTCAAAGCAAATATTTGATTAAAAAAAAAAGAAGGCTGTTTAGGACCACAATATATTTTTTTTATGACGTAAGAAATGAATTAATATGCGACGAAAATTAATGGTTGTGACATTGATTCCTCATATATAATATTTAGGTAATAATTAGAAAAACAAATATGACTTACATATCTTCATGCATACGCTATTGGGTCATGTGGTGGTTCCGTAAGTGTCCTTTCGTAATTTTCAGTTTGGTAGACATAAAACCATCACGTTTGAGGATGAACACCTCGTACATAGGAAGAGAAATGAACGAGGGAGATCGATAAATGATTGGCATTTATATTAAAAAATCATGAGTCAACAAATGGGAAGAGAAGAGAAGTGACATGAGACAATCTTTCTCAGTACTGGAAAAAGATAAATAAAATAAACTTATGAGATAAATATAAAAAAAAAAAAATAATAATAATTGAAATAAAATATATTCTCAGTCAACTAAAATTAACGTTAATGATATCTTACACTATAATAATTTTTGTATACAAGCAGCGTTGTATAGTATATGAGCATGAATTCGTGAAAATTTTAAATATTAGTAAGGAAGTGGTATGGCAGATATTAGGAAACCGGTTAACCCCTTGGAGTCCAAGTAAGTAAAAAAAAAAAACCTAAGTCCAAGTAACAAACCTTAAAAAATATGTTATATTTATGTTAAACTTACACTATTTGAACCCATGAATGATATTAGGTTCACTGCTTGGGTAGGACCATCCTGTTTAGAGGCCAAAGGCTTTGTAGGTAAGTGCACTAATTGAGGATACTTAATTTAAAGAGACCGAGTGAGCCCCAAGACGGTATCCAGACCCCATACAGTCGATCCATGGCAAATTAAAGAATTAATAATTAGAGTTAACGAATGGTAGATTAAAAACAATATTAGTTTGTATATTATTGATTTCTTTATATTGATATTTTAAATATATTTTTTTAGTCAAATTAATTAATCTTAACTTTGTTACTTTTGAAAATTCACCATTTTTACCATAGTTGTGGTTAGCTTGTATCCTATTGTTTCAGATTAAAATTTTATATTATAAATTATATCTCTGATTGTACCTTGCTTATTGCAATTATTTCATTTTTATATTATAGTTTGTTGTTTATTCCAATTATTTTAGTTTTATATAATTTTTAATATACTTTATCCAGGCCTAAAGACAACCTTAACGCGTAAAGATAAATTTTATAATTAAATACTTTATAATATTTTAATATTAATAATTAACAATAATTTAATATTAATAATTAATAAATGTTATTTAATAATTTATAATTTTAAGGATAAAAACATTGGCCGAAACTTTGATTTCTAATAAATAGCTTACATTATTGAAGGAATTAATTTGTTTAGCCTTCAGCCAGAACATTTCCTTCTCCATATGTTTACGGCCAACTAATGATTATTCAAAGTATTTAAAAAAAATAATTTATTCATTGATGGCATGGGTAAAGACAATTAGAGAAATTACTCAATGGTAGTTCTCAAATAACAAATTCAACTTAGGTCACAGGGCCATCTTTTTTTAAGACGCCTCGGATAATTATCAGGAATTGAAAAAGCTATATTTGAAACTAGTCGGTTTGAGTGGGAATACAGTTTTTCATGGAAAGGCTGGTATCTGCTTTGAGCCAAACCAGCAACAAATGGGACATTGAGCTCATTATGGATGTCTTTATTCGTAAAAAAATAAAGAATATTAAGGATTTTACGAAGGATTTTGGACTGTAAGAATTGCATATCAGAGCGTCTCGATGGATTAGTGGACCCCAAAATCTCTACTCCGTAATGGGTCTTATAATAGTCAACTATAGGAGTCTTTTGTAATGATTACTCAAAATAAAATAATAAAACTATAATTCTTCGGTTTCTCAATTTATTATTAATTCAACAATTAAAAAGGTAATAATAAAAGTGACATTAAGTCTTCCATCTTCGCTTAATAATATTTATTCTCAGCTTAATATGTCAAAATAGTTATTCTATTTCTATTTCAATATTAAATAAGCTCAATCCAGAACATTTTAAGTCACAGATGTTTGTGAAAGGATGTAAGATAGGTTTTTATTGTTTCATATACAGTGTTTATTAGGAGTGTAAATGTAAAAATGTTATATTGTAATATTTTAGTTATAAAGTATCGTGCTTTTTTCCCTAGAAAAAATATTTTTAACTATAAACCCTTGAGATATAATCTCTTTGTTGTCACACAGATTAAGAGCATCTTCATTACAAAGATTTTTAATTATCTCATATAATAATATTTTATCTATTCATATAACACTGAATAAATTATATTCAGCATTTTAAATGCTCCAAATACCATATTATAGTACTGCACAATCCTAATACATAATTTTAAAATTTAATGAAAATATGAGTTATTTTTTCTCCTTTTGGTAGGCACTTGAGGAATTAAATACCTGAACATAATTAAACTATTCTTGATACTTTAAGATTATTTTACACTTTATTAAATTATAATTTAGGAGAAATGCGTGCATATAATATGGCAATCTCGATATACAGAATAACTTAGTTTTATAGTCTAAGCGTGTGTGTGACCAATAATTCAACAAATCAATTATTAAACACTAAACGGTGCTGCTGATTTTGTGCTCTCCTGTGGACTTCGATCTTAATAAACTATTACTTTGATTTAGTAGATTATATTGAGGGGAGTAAAATCAATAAAATAATATAGAAAGCCTCTTCTTTACCATCAGATTTAACTTCCGTGTTAACGCAAAGGCGATATATTTCTGCAATATACAATACGAGATACACCATGTACTGTACCATATAATCTAAAGGGAGACGATAAAAAAGGTTCATATCCGATAGATTGCGCAACATATCGCAAGTGACATGTCTCCCTCAAGTGTCCAATAGTCGGTCTCCTCAGCGATTTGTATCGTCCCATATTTCGATCTGTGAATGTGGCGGAAAGAAGAGAAGGTATATACAAACATAAATAATGTAGGATATGTTTATGGTGATTTTATTATATTTTCAAATTGCTACATAAAAATTTTTGACTTTGATATTCTAACTGAACTTATAGAACAATACTAGAGCACTCTTGTAACATCTGACAATGGGAGAGCCTCATTCACAACTGCGGGAGTTAAATTTAATAGTGCTGTTGCTCGTTTTTTCAAAGAGCATATTTGAAATGTCAACAGACATAAATACTGAAAAAAACGTGGAACCATAAAACCTAAATATAAACACAGAGAGCTTTCAGGATTTAGTGTCCTATATTACAAGTGTTTATCCTGTGAATTCACTATTCCCTTCCCATGGCTTGTTGGGTGTGGATTAAGATTAGACCAGACTGTGTCAGTTGTAAAAGTATAGAAACAAAAGTACATAATAAGAAATATTGATGCCTCCCCTTTAAAAAACTAAGTAAGGGTTTTAGTACTTAGATTATTATCTAGCACTATGGGGTACTTTACAAACTTCAATATTATCCAATGTTTCATAAAAAATTCTTAAGTTTTTGACCATTTTTTTTTATACTAAAAGACTGTAAAAAATCTGCAATTTTACTATTTCGTATTCAAGTGATTTTTACAATGCAATTTGAACTGCCCCCCCCCCACAAAAAAAATAACAACAAAGCCTTGAGTCCCTTTAATACTGGAAAATAACTAACCAATTCAGGCAACATCAGGACATAAACAAGAAAAAATAATATCACTCGAAGAAGTTCAATTAAATATTCTTGAAGAAAGGTCTCCTATTGGTGTGAGATTTGCTTCATTTGGTAAGCAGACAATTGCCAATAGTGATATAAAATATTGAAAATTTAATCGCTTTGTGGCTTTCACAAGTTGAGTACAGTCGGGGAAATAAATATGGATGCTCGTGCTCTTTCTCTGCCCGATCTGTGTATATTTGGATCTACTTCGATTTATCACTGTCCTTGAACCCGAGTGAAGTGGGCGATTAGGACACTGATGTATCGCCGATAATCGGTCTAAGGACATAACAGTCTGCCGCTGATCTATGGAAACGTAGCAATGGATTCCCGCAAGCAATGTGTGTCTGGAAAATAACCTCAACACCCAGTCAAGGATCATCAATGATCGTAGATAGCGACAAAACCAAAAAACTCTCATATTAGCGGATTATCATTTTTTACTTTAGTATTTAACGTAATTTAATCATCCATTCCTCACTGAATCAAATAACTGGACAAGATCTGACAGAGAAAAATCACAGTTATTTGGTCAATACCTTTCCAAAATCTTTCATGCACATCCTGATATCATTAACCCAACTCACATTCAATATATAAAAGAAGCTTTAGATGTTCACCCCCAAAGCATTTCATCCTTCTCAAATATCCAACATTATTCACAGTTTACCTTCCCACAAAGCTCCTGGGCACGACCTCATCACAATTCACATCTTAAAACACCTTCCTTACATCTTAAAAGCCGTTCTATTCCTTACATATATATATATATATATATATATATATATATATATATATATATATATATATATATATATATATAGTTATAAGTGACACAGATGTGCAGTTCTAGGAACTCTTATCGGCTACTTGCTGATCCTTTATAAAGGCATAGAACAAAGGTGCAATAGCCAGTCCAGCCTAGTTGATTCCGCTCCAGGCCGTCATTATGCCCGTTTAAATATTGTTATCATTAGCTTATAATATCATTCTTTCTGTGTTGTCATTTAAAATAAAGTTCATTTTTTAAAAACTCGTTTGCATAAAGTCAACATTTAACTGGCGCCCGAACACAGGGACTTGGGCAGTTTTCTTTTGCATGGATATTTAGTAACTTTGCGGGAGTTTTGAGTCCTATCGCGTCGATTAAGACCGACTTCAAAACAGCATCATCACTCTCATAGTCTCGAGGAAGATCGCCAACGCCTACAGCGAGCATCTCCACGGCTACGAGGTATCCAGAAGAAACTGAATATTTTTATATTCATTCACCCGAGTTAAGAACTTTTTGTTAAAGGCTTTGTGCTGCGAGGAACTGCATTCACTGAAGACATCACGAAAGGTGAATAATAGACTAATCATTTAAAAATTAAAATTTTTATTTTTATGTTGTAATATTTTTATTAATTTAAGTTTTTAATTATTAATGACAAATTTGTCAGAACGACTGAACCAACTTAGACAACTTAATCCTACCTTTTCTACAATCAATTTTAACTCACTTTTAGAAACAGATATTATAGAATCAGATATTAACATGGAAATTAAAGACCATGATTTTAAGTTAATACCAGAATACAATGGTGATCCCTTACATTAAGTTGATTTTGTCCGAAATACTAAATTTATTTATGATCTGTATTGTAAAGACACTAATCAATTTAAAGATATAAATCATGCAAAATTAAAATTGACTATTTTAACCAAATTGAAAGGCAAAGCTAAGATAGCAACTTATGATAAGGAATTTTCTACCGTATCTGAAATACTAACCTTCTTAAAACGTAAATACCAAGACACACGGACAAGAGAACAATTAATTTCCGAACTTCTTAATACTAGATCGTATCACAACGAAAATCCTCATGACTTTCTAGACCGATTATCGAAAAAACGATGTGACTTATACGCGAGGGTCTACGCTGATCCAGAAATTGATGACAAAATCGCAGAAATGTCGCGCTACGACCGACAAATATCACACCACGCCGCTCATAATTTACATCCTGCACTGACAGATTTTATTTATCACATAAAGTTTGATACTGTAGAGGACATTGACGAAATTTTACGAAATGACGCATCACACATTGTCCACCGCTTATATGGACAACATACTAACAAAAAGGACAAACAACAATCAACTTATAAAGGAAAACATTTCGACCCGAATTACAAAAATAAACAATTTAACAACCATAGATACGAACAAAAAAATTTTAATCCGCAATATCAGTACCAACAGAATAATTATCAACATCAACGGCAACCTTATAATCAAAATTACCAACATCATCAACATCAACGGCAACCTTATAATCAAAATTCTAAACCTATTTATAATCAACAGTGGGATCCTCAATCCCAACATAGATTTTTTAATAAACCTCCTTCGGGAAATTGGAAAAATACACTAGCACCAGTAGAACCACTACAAGAATCGAATACAGTCTCGATGAGAACGGTATCGAATAGAGTACATCATACCGAAAGTGAAAAGGACGAACAAATTAAATTACTAACGGACAAATTACAACAATTAGAACAAGAAAGAGACCGTTTTTTAGAGTTAGGTCCGAACGGGGAGAAACCACCCGAATGAACAAAAACATTGAATTAGATCAAAAACAAACAACGGAGAAAAAACAAAAATCGGAACAAAAACAAAAAACGGAATTAAAACAAAAAACGGAATTAAAACAAAATTTAGAACCAGATGAAGTAAGTAATAAGGATAGTTTACCGCAAATTACGGACCTTATTAACAATAAATGGCTCATCGATACTGGAGCCACAAAAAATTATATCACTCCTGACAGCATACCGCGTAATGCTAAGTTAACCAAGGAAAGCTTTATGATAAAAACCCCTACAGGACGTGCAGAAGGAACACAAGGTGTTATCCTCAACCTGCAAGACCTGATAGGAATTAATCGAGAAGTTAAATTCCTGGTTTACCCTTTTAGCGAACGTTTTAATATATTATTTGGGTATGAAACTATGAAAAATCTAGGAGCCGTAATAGACTTAAAGAAAATGGAGGTAAAATTTAAAAATAAAAAGTATAAATTAAATAATGAAATATATTTTATTGAAAATATTAAAGAAATAAGTAATATGATCAGAAGTGATCACATTAAACCAACAATAACAAAAAAATTAATAAAGCTCATATGCGAAAATGGGGAAATCATACAAAACAATAATGAAAAACTAAAATCAACTAATTTGTTGAAACATAAAATTATTACGACAAATGATAACCCAATTTATACTCGCAACTATCGCTATCCAGAGCAATTTAAAAATTTAATTCAAGAGGAAGTAAATAAGTTACTTCATAATGGTATTATTAGACCGAGTAAGTCGCCCTACAACTCTCCCTTATGGATTGTTCCAAAAAAAATGGACGTATCAGGCGAAAAAAAATATCGTATGGTAATTGATTATAGAAAGCTTAACCAGGTTACAGTAAAAGACAAATTCCCGTTACCAAACATCGAGGACTTGCTGAATCGATTAAGAGGGGCAAAAGTGTTCTCGACAATAGATCTCACATCGGGATTCCATCAAATTGAAATGGACGACGAATCTGTACCTAAGACCGCCTTTTCTACTGACAATGGACACTTTGAATTTACTAGAATGCCCTTCGGGCTAAGCAATGCGCCACCCACTTTTCAAAGGGCTATGACGATTTTAATTGAAAATATTCCAAACGCTTTAGTTTACGTTGATGATATTATAATTTACTCAAAAAACGAAGACGAACATTTACAAGACATAGAAAGAATATTTAAAGTACTCAAAGAAAACCGACTGACCATTCAATTAGACAAAACAGAATTTTTCAAGGACGAATTAAAATTTCTAGGATACATCGTTACGAAAGAAGGGTTAAAAACCGACCCACAAAAAATAAATGCGATAAACAATTTCCCGACACCCCATGACGAAAAGTCGACAAGACAATTTTTGGGTATGTCAGGATATTATCGTAAATTTATAAAAGGGTACGCTAAAATCACCAAACCTCTTTCGGAATCATTGAAAACAAAAATTTTTAAGACGGACGAAATAAGGAAAGCATGTACAACATTAAAGCAACTAATGGCGAATACACCAATTTTAAAATACCCCGACTGGGATAAAACATTTATTATAACAACCGACGCTAGTAATAAAGCACTTGGTGCAGTATTATCACAGAAGGACGATAATAACATAGAACATCCTGTAGCATTCGCCTCACGAGTACTACAGAAAGCAGAATTAAATTACAGTACTATTGAGAAAGAGTTACTAGCTGTAGTATGGGCCACACAGCACTTTAAACCCTACATATACGGAACGAAATTTTCTCTACAAACAGATCACAAACCATTAACGTGGATATTTTCCATGAAAAACGGAAACACCAGAATCATGAAATGGATCTGGAAATTACAGGAATTTGAGTTTGAAATAAAACACATAAACGGAAAGACAAACTACGTTGCAGATGCTCTTTCACGAAACATAAAAGAAATACATTACACAGAAACAGAACAGATAAATGAAGAAATGGACATTGACAGACTATTAGATGATCAAGCAAATGAAAACTCATTACAGTACGACGCTGTCATAGAAGAACTACATATACCAACACCTTTGACAAACGAAGAAAACCAAACAGAATTAGAAACAATACACTCACAAAAATCTAGTAAAGAACAGTTTGGAATTTGTGAACCAGATAAATGCTTAAACATAGAAAAAAATCAAATAATAATCAAACGAGGAAATAAAGAAGAAATGAATTTTTCTAAACCCTTTGGAAATAAAAAAAGATATGAAATTAATTTTAATAGAAAAGATGACTTACAGACTATCCTTTACCAAATAATGGAACCAAATAAAACTTACGGAATTTATTGTTCATCTAGCATTCAAACTTTAGATAAAATTTATGACGAATATTTCCAAACAATACAAACAATCGTTGAAGATGAATTCCCTTCAGTGAGAATAAAAAGATATTTCAAAATTATTCCTGACATAGAAAAATTAGACGAACAACTAGAGACAATCGACAATTACGATTTAGGAAAAACTAAACATCGCGGAATACTGGAAACATTCGAAAAATTAAGAAAACAGGTATACTTCCCGAATATGAAAGATAAGATTACAGAGTACATTAACAAATGTGAAATCTGCAAAAAGGCTAAATATGACAGAAGACCAATTAAGACGAAGTACCAACTAACCCCTACACCGGAAAAACCTTTTCAACAGTTAATGATCGACATTCTGAAATTTGAAAGTAAAATTATATTTACATCAGTAGACACATTTTCAAAACGACTATTCGCGCAAACAATACCTGCACATAACTCTATTAATATTTGTGACTGCTTACAAACTTATTTATCATACTTCCCAACACCAACACAGATTTCTTTGGACCAAGGCACGGAGATGAAGAACAATTTAGTTCAACAATTTTGTGATTATAATAATATAACTCTCCATTATACATCTACGAACCACTCAAACTCATTAGGATTACTTAACAGGGTACACCTAACACTGACTGAATTATTAAGACTTATCTCACATGAGAAGAAGAAGTATTCATTTGAAAATAAATTAAAAATCGCAGTTTCAGCATACAATAATACACTAAATACAAATTTGAAACTAACCCCTAACGAAATAACTTTCGGGATTATACAAGATAATAATCAACAAACTGACATTAATATTACAGAACATTACGTTCAAAAATATCACAATGAAATGCAACTCTTGCACGAACTGACACGTGATAAAATAACACAAGAAAAAGAAAAAAGGACCGATAAATTAAATAAAAATCGAGAAGACCCACCTGAATTGACAGACCACGAATTTCTCAAAAACACACAAGCAAAAATTAAAAATAGAGATAAATTTAGAAAAGTCAATGTACTAATTCAAGGAGCTCGCCAACTAAAAACCCATGTTGATAATATTCGCAGACCTAATAAACGAAGAAAGAAACGACACTTTGTTTCAGATGAGGACTCATTACTGGTTAATCTTACTGACAATACATCTTCAGAAGACTCAGACGATACAAGTAATGGATCTGACTAAAACACCAGGACTCCTACACTATTCTATAAAAGATATTAGAGTAATCAATCAATTCTATGAAACATATCATTTTTATAACCTGACACTATTAGAAGTAGAAATAACAAACATACAAACACATTTAATTAATTTTAAAAATCATAAAATGTTTCACTTACTAACCGACCTAACAAATGATGCAAATGAACAACTACAACTAATTCAATTTAAAGACATAAATAACCGCCATAAACGAGGACTAATAAATGGTTTAGGTAATATCATAAGTTGGATCACAGGTAATATGGACGCTGACGATAAAGAATACTATGATAAAATAATTTCTAACGTAGAAAAGAATAACTATAAAATTGAACATAATATTGAAACAACAGTAAACATTAACCAAAGATTAATAGAAGACTATAAGAAAGATATAAAGACAATTAACAAAAACTTTATGATCAATAAACAAAATTTTAACTCTTTAGAACAGAATGACATGGCCTACGACTTATACATTCATATTATGCATTTATTAAATAAAATCAAAAGCTTAACTTTGTCTTTGGAAATTTGTAAAATGGGAATAGTACATTCCAATTTAATGACTGATGTAATTAGAAACTTGCCAAAAAATATAAAATTAATATCAAATAATCCAGAAGTCTTATGGACAAACAGTAAAATATTTTGTTCTACGCATCACAATATTGTTCATACCTTTATAAAAATACCAGTCCACGATGACTCGTATAAAGGATATTTTATTTTACCAATACCAAGGGTGATCAACCAAACTATTTATGAGATTGATTTAAAATCTGATCTTTACATAAAAAATAAAACAACTCTGTATACAGCCAACTGTATATTTATAGACAATTTTTATTGTCTAAATTTAAATAGGATTAAGTCCAAATGTGTTTCCTCTATTCTTGAAAATGGAAACTTGGAATATTGCAAACTAATTGTAAGCAAACAAAATAAAATTAGATATGTAGATATCCTTAAGCAATATGTAACCATAAATATTACCAAAATAATAGATTGTAAAAATAACTCTGTATTTTTACCATATGTAAGTTTAATTAACATTAGTAAATATGATTGTTTTTCTGAATTTACTAACATTTACGTTCATAGTTATAATACTATTTTACAACCATTTTTAACTCTTTAATTTTAAATTCTACACTTGTAACCACACATAATTATACAATACCACCGCTTGAAATGCTTTCATTTGTAAACAACAGTTACAATTATTATTATATTAGTATCCTTATAATTTTTATTATCATGCTTATTATGTTTATTTATAAAAGAAAATGTTATAAATCACCTAATTCTAATATACCAACACAAATTGTTACTATACCAACAGCACCTGCTATTGTAAATGATCATAATGTTATGTTAAGCAAATTGTATAAAACTAGCTTTTAGTATTTCATATTAACAATTTATCATGTATGTATAATATTTAAATAATTATTTGTTTTGCCCGGAGTTCAAAAACTTAAAGTGGGGAGGAGTTATAAGTGACACAGATGTGCAGTTCTAGGAACTCTTATCGGCTACTTGCTGATCCTTTATAAAGGCATAGAACAAAGGTGCAATAGCCAGTCCAGCCTAGTTGATTCCGCTCCAGGCCGTCATTATGCCCGTTTAAATATTGTTATCATTAGTTTATTATATCATTCTTTCTGTGTTGTCATTTAAAATAAAGTTCATTTTTTAAAAACTCGTTTGCATAAAGTCAACATTTAACTATATATATATATATATATATATATATATATATATATATATATATATATATGTATATATATATATATAATGCTGTACTCCGCTCCACATATTTTCCTGTCCTCTGGAAATTATCCATTGTAAAAATGATACCCAAACCTAAAAAAAAACAGAATACCCATCCTCTTACCGTCCTATCTATCTTTTACCTTCCATGGCTAAAATCCTAGAAAAACTCATCCTTAAACGATTGTACCCATCCTTGATGCAAATCACATAATACCAGATCACCAATTGGGATTCCGAGCATCCCACTCCACCATTCAGCAATGCCATCGTGTGGTGGATGTAGCCTGCTCTGCACTAGAACGTGGATCACATTGTTCGGGAGTCTTTCTTGCCGTGGAACATACTTTTGACCGAGTCTGGCATCCGGGCTTGCTCTTCAAATTCCGTAAATTCCTACCCCCTACATACTTTCTCATCCTTCAATCCTATCTCACAAATAGGACTTTCCAAGTAGACCATAATAATGTCTATTCATTCCTCTTTCCCCAATCTGCTAGTTTCCTCAAGGTAGTATCCTTGGCCCAACCCTTAAAACAGTTTATACATCTGACATCCCAACTCATCCTAATACTATCCTTATAACACTATCCTTATCACTTACTCATTCACGTATGCTGATGATACATGTGTATTATCAGTCAACACCAATCCAGTTATTGCATCCCAAAGCCTCCAATCCCATATCACTGATCTTCAAGAATGATGTCAAAACTGTAATAGAATTAAAATAAACTCTCAAAAATCGCATCAAATCGCTTTTACCTTACGTCGTAAACCAATGTCTTCCCGCCCTTCAGTATCCTTTAATAATACCCCACTGGTGCCTGTAGAACAGATCCGATACTTAGGGTTGCATCTCGACAAACGATTAACCTGGAATCCTCATACAAGACTGAAAAGGCAAGAAACCGCTCGACGTTTCAGGCTACTTCAATACTTACTAGACAAACGCTCTAAGCTCCCAATTAACTACAAAAGATTCATCTACATGGCCATCATACGATCTATTTGGACTTACGGAGTAGAGCTTTGGGGCTCCACTAAGCCATCGAATTTCTCTCGTATCCAATCCTTACAGTCCAAAATCCTTCGTAAAATCCTCAATGCTCCTTATTTTGTTAAGAATGAAGTCATCCATCCTTTTTGTTGCTGATTTGGTCCGAACCCGGTATCTATCCTTTCATAACAAACTTCATTACCACTCAAACCCTCTAGTTTCAAACCTAGCTTCCTCTTCTATTCCCGATAATCCTCCGAGGCGTCTGAAAAG
Organism: Arma custos; assembly: GCA_037127475.1. Taxonomy (NCBI): domain Eukaryota; kingdom Metazoa; phylum Arthropoda; class Insecta; order Hemiptera; family Pentatomidae; genus Arma; species Arma custos. Next base: position 74,479,310 of record CM073761.1, on the reverse strand, counting down.
AAGATGGCCACGTGACCTTCTTAGTTGAACTTTGATTTGAGTACTACCAGTGGGTAGTTTCTCTATTTGTCATCATCATGTCATTATGTTTCAATTATCCTATTTACTTGTTGTATTATTGTAATTCAGTTTTAAATATCAATAAATAAATTTAAAAAAAAATGTATTATCGTATTCATGACAGGATATCCAATACCGTAGATAGAGAGATAATCGTTACTCATAATATCATTTTCGAACAAATCACCATCAACAAGCGATTGAAGTGTTTAAAACATCTACTGAGCATGGAAGATATAATAATACCAAAAATGAATCTACATTGGTGGCCTGAAAGAAGAAGAACAAGAGGTCGCCCAAGAATCTCATGGATTAACCAAGTTAAGGAGTACATGGCACGATACCGTCTCACTGAAGAAGTGTCCCTTATAATTAGGTCCATTATTATACATTAATGCTGGTGAGACATGGACAGGACAATTACCAAATCGGCTGCAGAAATAAATGGATACATTTGAAGGAAAAATCTTGGAACGAATATTTGGCCCAGTGAGAGAGGCTGGACGATGGAGAATAAGGACTGACAGGGGAGTACATTAGTTCTACGAGGAAATCAAAGTGTCCCTGTTCATAAAAGTACAGCATCTGATATGGCTGGGACATCAGCACTGAATGAATGATTCGAGAGCTACTATAAGATTGTATAAGTATGATCCAGATGGAGCACGTCCAAGAGGTAGACCAAAGGGAAGATGGCGGGACAGTGTTCGAGGAGACCTGCGAAAACTGGGAATTGATATCAACCTGGCAGAAGATAGAATACTGTGGAGCAGACTTATGGGGCAGGCCATGGATGGCTAAAGGAGCCTGTAGTGCCAATAGAAAAAGAAGAAGAATTTTTAATGAATAAATAAATAAGATAAAGAGAAGGGCAAACATAATTTAAACATTTACTATTATTATTTGTGCGTGTGAGAAAGAGGGGATGTGACAGATATCTCTATTCTGCACACATTTGGAAATATTTTACAAAATGGAATCGATTGCATACTAATTACTATTATTATTATTATTTGAAAATGAGCCCATTTGTCTTTCTTTGTACCCATACTTCTATTGTTCTTTCCTGAGAGCTTCCTTTCCTTCTTGAGACTTTGTTCTTCTTTGATTTCTCCTCTTGGTCAACTTACCGCTTATGAATTTCGAAACCTGGTTTTGGATATCCTCTGGTGTAATTCCGGCAATCTTTATGTCTTTTTTAATTTCGCCAATCCATTCATTGATTGTCTGTTTCGTATTTCTTCCTGAATCCATTCTCTTGGTGTTCCATAAAATCAATAATATTAATTTGTATGCTAATTAATAGGATAATTGGTTACTATTATTTCCAAAATCGCTATCCGTTATTTCTCTGCAATATATAATTGTGGGATTCGTGCTTGGAATCAAAATATCATTTCAGGATTCGTGGGTCCTAATTCTATCTTCTCTGAGGGTATTTTATATTTATTTTTTTTCCGGGGAGAGTCGAGCGTGAATTGATGCTTTGCGATGGGATGTTAGCTCCCTGGAGGAAAGATTTTTGTGGGCCTGGAGCAGCCCCGGTAGGTGTGAAATAAGGGCCCGAAGGAGAGGAGGAGATAAGAGAGAGCGAGGCATAAAGGACTAGCCCGGAAACGGTTGACCAAGCATGAACCGACTCCGCAGCCCCCACCCTATCACATTTAGCCTATTATTTACTTTATATGTTTGCCCTCTTTCGTTTACTTTATATAATACAATAATTTAGGCAGACCGTTTTTCCATTATCAATTATCCGATGTTTATTAGTGATATTCTAATGAAGGGATTAACGGAGTAATCTGAATTCGGTATAAACATTTCATTATTTATTTAATTGTATCTGCCTGATCTGGAGTTTCAGTGGCTCATTTCACCTTCAAAAAAAATTTAAAACAATTACTTAAAATAAACCTGTGCCACTTTATGCCGTTTTATGCTAAAAACTGGATGTGGGCAAACATTTTCTGCTTTTAAGCTATTAAAAAACCTGTACCACTACAACCCGTGAAGGGTCTGGAGATCATTACATGGCAAAGACTGTATCGTTTCATGGACACCTGTTGTGCAGGGAGGTGACTTGTTCTAGGTCATGCTCAACCGTCAGATTTCTCCCCTTATTTTGGGTAACCACTTTATAGAGGCTGGGTGAGCTCCAGGAGGGTTCTTAATCCATGGGATCCATCTCTAACTGCTAACATATTAAATAAAAGTCTTGCCAAGATTTCAAACCAGGACCTCCGTCATGAAACTCAGCGCTCTGCCACTAAGTAACTCCGGTCTTCTATTTTTAAAAACCATTACTTAAAAAAAATGTTACTCTGTATGCCGATGTATCCTGAAAACTGGATGTGTGCAATTTTTTTTCGGCTTTTAAGTTATAAGAGACCTGCAAATGATTTAATATTCAGTATGATGTGATGTATGGATATGAATTTATAAATGATAACTTATGATTATTAGTTATTATTACTGTTAGTAATAATTGACATACTAACATAGGATTGACAATATTTTCAATCTGTTGGATATAGGTTATGAATGGTTAAGGTAATGATTAATAGGGTATCAGTAGTATGGTTGTTTGAAATTTAAATAGTAAAATGTCCAATTTAAAAACGTGTACCACTACAACCCATGTTCATGTCTTCTGTACATGATAGAGACTGTACTGTTTCTATAACTTAGTTGTGCAGGGAGGTGAATCGTCTTAGATCACACACAACCGCCACGTTTCCCCCTAATTAATTGAGGCTGGGTGAGCCCCTGGAGTCTCTCCTGATCCCACAGCGTCCATCCCCGGGTAACAGATTAATAATTTATTTTCCACAGCCGGAATATATGCAATGTATTAGACATATAATATATACGAGTTTTCTCCTTCATATATATTTATTTACTGAAGTACATAATCAGACGTGAAGCATATTTTTGAAAATGATTATAAGCTGCTACGTCACAAAAAAAAATTTGTGTGATTTTGTGAAACCACGATGCAAGAGAAACTTGTTTTTGGTTTGTAGGCATTTAGCTAAAAAAAATTGGAAAATTATTCGATTTAGGGCATTAAAATTGCGTTTTTAATCTTAACTTAATTATTGAAAAATAGGAATGATAATGGGAAATCAATAGTAGACAAAATATTCAATTATAAAATTTCAATTTGCGTATTAGAGTACGGAATACATAATTAATACAATCATTTAGATGATAAACGCATATTAAAATGTAAGAGCAATATTTATTTAAATCTGGGATATAGATATTTATTGTATCTCGACTCGTACTCGTATCACTGCCGCTCATGCCAGGATTAGAACTGGCGCCCGATTTTAGCCGATTGCATTTCTGACGATATCTGCGGCATCTTTCCGCATTTAGTCGCTTTCGATGCAGAATTTTTTTCTGTAACAATATTTTCGGATATAGGTTCGCCGCTTTGAACGATGAACGTATTAAATCCAACACTCGACGCTGGACCCCTACTAGTACTCAGCATGACATCAAACTAATTTTGTACGGCGGCTCAGAGTGTAGTTCAGCTTGTGAAGATGACTGAAGGCCTAAATAAAATTAAATATATTGAAGGAATCGGATAAAAATTAAAATACTTCATTTAATATTCATATGAAATAAGTAATGAAAGAAGCTAATGTGATGCGACATGCGATAGATGAACGGAAAATTTTGGGGCGATAGAAAAAAAACTTTAAAACAAAACCAGTGTTCCAAAAAAAAAAAAATACTGTGAACATGTATGAATTGGCAGAGGTACCACTTCAAAGGTTGAAATGAATGTGATGGGCTATAAGGCTAGACGTATTAAATAAAAATATGGGTTTCAGAATATCATTGCAAAATAATTTTTTAAAAATACTACTGTTCATATACATGTATATGTAATATGTATTTAATGTACATCATTATATATATATATGAGAGGCGAATTAGCCTGGCTCACGTTACTCTGAGTAAATAGCTTTGTAATGAGCCCCTTTGAACCAGCCAATGGGTCAAGTTCGATTGGTTTTGGCTGACCAGGGTTGACAGACCATCTAAGGTACCTATTATTGTTCCTGAAAATACCTCCTAAGATCCAATCATCAAGCAACTTATTCCCTGTAGAATATGGAATGTTCCCAAATTTAATAGTAGTAATCATTCATCCAGCAGGCTGGTTGGGTGGTTCACTTCCGAGGAGTTTGTGATATAATCCAATCATCCTGCTGATGATACTGCTCCTAGAATGTTGAGCGAAAAAAAAAATCAAAAGTACAAAGAACTGTGCGAGGAATTTAGGCATCTTTACCAACTGGTAGAAGTAAAAGTACTGCTGCTTATTGTATAAAGCAATGGCTTGATTCCTGCGGAAACAATTAAATCAATGAAGGTCCTTGAAAAAAGCTGGGGACTGTGGGGGACACAAGAAGTGCAGAAACCGGTTATACTGGGAACCAGTATCGTCAGAAAATTCTTCAATATTCCAAATTAATCATAAAATGAACCATGCTCCAGGCTAATGATTTATTCAGGTATAAGTCAAAAAAATCCAAAATAATTATAATATTTTATATTTCATTAAAAACATTTTATATTACAACTCTTGGAATATTATTTAATATAATCAGATTGTTTCATTATTCATTTAACGTCACATTATGCTACTATGGCTAATCGGACGATGCTACAGTGGGAGCCATAAATTTTGCCCGTCCATGTTTAATTAGGATAGGGATCTTTAACGAATACCTGACATCCTATAGGCTGAAAAACGGATGTGCGCAAACATTTCCTTCGTTTAAGCAATAAAAAAAAAAAAAAAACTGAACCACTACAAGTTATGAAAAGTATTGTTTTCAGTACGTGGTGGATACTGTACTGTTTCAAAGACAAGAGGGAGACGATTTGTCCTGGATCACAGTCAATAGCCCGTTTTTGGTCCCATTAAGGATTACTTAATTAAGCACTTTATAGAGGCTGGGTAAGTCCCGGGAGAGTATATGGATCTTGTGGGATCTACCGTGGCTGTTAAATGATTTGTATATATATATATATATATATATATATATATATATATATATATACACAAAAATATGTTTATATGTGACAATGAAGCCAGCTGATTTCGTTTGTTACTGAAGTGAAACAAAAAAAAAAATCTTGTTCTTCCTATCTTAAAAACAATACTTATTCTTTTTGCTCGAACAAAAATCTTAAGTATCAAAAAATTGTTACAAGTTTTAATTGAGCAGTTATTTTTCAAAGTAAAATAAGTTCATTTTTTCCTTCTCGCGATATCTAAGGGTTTCCATTTGATTTAGTTTAAAAATATGTGCAAATTTTTTTGTCACTTAGCACGTATCAAATAGTGATGTTTTTAAGCCTAAACACATTTTAAATTATATTATAGAATTTTAAAAATGTTAAAAATGAAAAGTCAATTGATGAAGAAGAAAATGTTTATTATTATAAATAATTAATTTTAGAATAGAAGTTGGAATCAATTATTAGTAAACCCGAAATAATTTGAACATTAATAAAACACTGCAGTTAATTAGTGATTTTATTTAAATTCAAACACTTAAACCATTTCATTTAATATAAATTAAAAAGTAATAATTAATTAGGCGCATAAATAAAGATTAAAATGAAAATGAACCTGCAGTTTTTGTTGTTGTTTTTTTAGCTTTTTTTTACCAGCCCCGAACTCTATCGATTCCCACTCGGAAACGGTTGCATTATTTAAAAGGGGTTCCTGTAAAACTTTATCATAAAAGAATTTCGTGCTACAGGATTTTTCAAACAAATACGAAACTTCATTTTGAGTATTATTCATTTAATTTTAAACTTCAGGTTATAAATAACTTATTTCCTCGCTACGATTCACAAAGTGAATTGACTAATTTGTAACAATGGCATTAATGATATTATTTACTTCGGGATACGGTCAATACGTTCAATTCAACCCTTTGACTGCTGCGAGTAAAGAGCTTGACGTCTATCACAGCGCTAAGTTGGCCGGCTACCCGTCTTCCGGCCTGTACTGCATACTTTTTACCAGCATTTTATCCTTCATTCCGCCCCTTTACTAATATCTGTTAACGTATTTCATTGTTTCCATCCTCCTTACTGTTTCCATTCTCAAAAACAAAAAAAAAAGCGAGACAAAAAACTACTAAAAGAAACTTTAAAAAACCCTGTACCACTACGACCCGTGAACGAGTCTGGGGTTCAGTACATGATAGGGACTGTAATGTTTCATGGACAACGGTTCTGCAAGGAGATGACTTGTACTAGGTCACGCTCAACCGCCAGGCTTTTCCCACTTATTTTGGGCACCCTATTTTTATAATATTTTATAGTGGCTGGGCGAACCCCAGGAGGGTCCTAGATCCCATATGATCCATCTCCCGCCGCAAACAGACTAAATAAAATTAACTGCCTGCAGGGGGATTTGAACCAGGATTTCTTTCATGGAAACTCAGTGCTCTACCACTGAGCCATTCCGCTCCCCCAAAAACGACTAATAAATATAATTTATAGAAAATAAATGAATGCTTAAGGCATTTGAACTGAGGATTGTTTCACAAAGAGAGCAAAAACAAGAATGAGATTGGTTACCTGGCCGGAGCAGGTAGCCACCGATAGCTCATGCAAAGGGTACATGAATGATATATGAATAAGAATGAAGCAACGTCACTTCGTCTATACTTGGTTTTAGCAAATAGATAGAAAAGCAATGCGACGTCAATAGATAGAAAAGCCACATATCGTCTTTAGCATAGGGGGCACGTTCCCTTGCGCCAGCATATATCGCCCATGACATCTAAAGGGTTAAACAATTTGATGCATATCTCCGTATTTTTTAAACATAGTTTCTATATTTTTGAATGTAATATACAAACTTATTTATTATCAGTCATAAAAATCTATTTATTTATTATCAGTCATATATGTAGATATGATATTGCTTTTTAATAATTTAAAAAATAAACACGATAACAATTGTACGTGGTGTTGTATTTTTATTTATTTATTAATGGGCTCTACAGTCCTCGAAGAACTTTGGCCTCTGCTAATTTCTTCCGCTATTCACCTCTGTCCGCCGCGTGGTGCCTCCAGCGGTTTATCCCGATCGCCTTCAGGTCACTCTCCACTAGGGTTGGGATATAGTCAATAGTTACTATCGATATATCGATATGTTATGCATATCGATGGTCATTATCGATAGTGTCGACTATCGATGGATTTTTTACCCTTAAGTTTTGAAACTCTCGGAATTATGCTGATCTGTCTCTGTCCAGTGTCGAATTCTTTTGTAATTGAACTCGGAATTCCTAGAGCTCAAGGGTTCTCTTCTATATAACTTTGATGCCGCAATTCCGAAATTACTAATTACATTATAATGGGTAGTACACACTGAGTATTGGCTCTTCTAGGTTTTTATAACCTTAACTTCCTCTTTAATTAGGGATATTTTTCTACAATTCTTATATGTTCAACTAGAACTAGTTTTTCTTTTGGCAAACATGTGGCTCAAGGAGCACACTTGACTGTTGAAATTAACTATTTTGTTATTTTTATTTTCTGAAGATTTGATTTGTTCATTGCTATTGTAAATTTTAAATAATTTTTTTAAATTCAAATAAATTAGATTTTTTTCTCATCTTTATGATATAATCTTATAATTTATAATCCTGCGAATTTCAAATAGTAGGTAGGTAATTTAATTTAATTAAATTTGTTGAAATTCTTTATTGAATAGGTTTGGAAAAAAAGGAAGCAGCTATCGAAAAACTATCGGACTATCGATTGGGTTAACTATCGACTGTCGCTCAACCCTACCCTCCATATCGTCGAGCCACCTGAGAAAGGACCTCCCTCTTAATCTTGAAACCTCATTCGGTATCTCATACATCATCCTTACATGGTGTTCTATAGAAATTACAAATTACTTGAATTACAACTTACTTCTCTATGAATAACTTCATTTTTGAGCAGAATCTAAAACCTTTTAGATTTAGATTTTTAAGACGATCAATGCGGTGATACGCAGAGTGAAAGAACACTATGAAATGATAGATATATACAATATTTTTTTTTTTTAATCTAGAAATCATGAATGGAGAGTAGCCTTGCAACTTCTTGTACATAAAAGAAAAGTTGTTATTTGATATTTTCTACATCTACTGTAAAACAATTATTTATATAAAAACGTATGTATGACACCAGTTAATGTATTATAGCTACTTCATAATCAATGCCACATTAGCACAAGATTTTAATGAGGAAGATGTTGGATATATCGTTAAAATATTTTTGTTTTGCTCCATAACTATTAATGTTAATTTTTAGTGATTATTTAAGACATCTGTATACTAAATATACATCAAGAAAACGTCATCCAGAAAATTTCCCCGGTGCGAATAGCCCAGGGAAATTTTGATCGGGTGATTTATTTTATGAATAACAACATCGATTATAATTATAAAGAGATGTTATGTTAAGGCCAGATGATGTAATGTTATTATAATGATGACGTAATAAAAGTTGTTTTCTTAATTTTGTTTTATATAGACAATTAAAAATAATTTTTAAGAAAACAACTTTTATAAGGTCATTACATCATCTGGCCTTAACACGTTATGTCAATGAAAATATCGATACAATGATTCAGTAAGGGACTTAAAAAAAAAAAAAAATAGTATGCTTATTCTTTAAATTGCCATAATAAGAATTAACACACAAATTTACCAAAAAATTTCCAAACTAATTAATAATTGGGCTTCAATAATTTTAAAAAAATATATAATATTTTTATTTTCTATAACAAAGTTTTCTATAGAGACAACCGTATCGTTCTAACATTATTGTACGTCATCAGAACATCTCATAATTTTCTTTCTGGAGTGAGTTATTCTTCTATTAAGAGGGGGCAAACCTGTCGACTTTAGTCTCCTTAATGCTGCTAATAAATTTGTATTAATATTTATAACCATGTTTGATTGATTTTATTCAAAAATAATATCTTCAGTAAGAAGCTTTTACCTCTTACATAAAGGAAGATACAATACCATTCTTGTCACTGTACCCCTCCTCAACCTACATGACTCCCTTTGCGTAACAGAAACGTCAGACACAGAAGAGACGCAATAAAAGGAGACTTTATTTTTATATGTTTGTACAGAATTATAAAAACATTAAATAACTCATATGAATAAAATTATTGGATATCCAATAATATCAGCCACAGACTCCCAGAAATGAAGATCGCTAAAGAAGTTAGATACCTGGGACAAATCATCTCATTTGAAAAGAGGAGTCAAATAGAAATCGAATCAAGAGTCGGCAAGGCATGGAAGAGATTTTGGAGTCTTAGAAGTATATTCAAAAGCCGCCTAGAAATAAGACATAAAACGACCGTATTCAACAGCTGCATAATCCCTGTCCTGAGCTATGGATGTCAGACATGGCTAAAGCCTTAGAGAGGAAGATAACCACATGTCAACGAATAATGGAAAGAATAATGCTGGGAATTGTACTGAGGGAAAAATTAAATTCACGCCGTATAAGAAAACACACAATGGTTATCGATGCAGTCACCTACGCCAGAAGAATGAAATGGAACTGGGCAGGCCATGTGATGAGGCAAGGTGAAGACAGCTGGGCTTGGCGATCCGCCGAGTGGATCTCGCGGGATAGGAAAAGGTGCAGAGGCCGGCAACGCAAGCGTTGGGCCGATGAATTCAAGCAGATGTGCGGAAGCTCTCTCTGGATGCGATCAGCGCGAGACAGGGACCTATGGAGGAATATATGCCAGCAATTTCACCAGTAAGGTTCGGCTAGTCTCCGTCAAAAGACTCTAATCTCCCTAAAGGGAAGGTCTATATGTAAATACAAAATATAGTATTAAAAAGTGTAAATATTGAAGAAGCTAATTCTGTATATACATATAAATAAAGACTATTATTATTATTATTATTATGAATAAAATAGTAATTCAAAAATATAAAAAATAAAATAGGATAAGGAAAAATATTCGTTAACCACATATGAATCCGGAGACGTATTTCCTTCGACATGCTAAAATGCTTTTCCCGTAGATTCTATTCTCTAACGATAAATTAATTGCTCGCAGTTTCAGGCAACTTTACATACTAGACAAACGCTCCAAGCTCCGAATTAATTACAAATCACTCATATAACTATTATACGACCTATTTGGACTTGGGATGTAGAGCTTTGGGGTTCCACTAAGTCATCGAACTCTTCTCATAATCAATCCTTCGTCCGATTTGCCATAGCAGCATAAACTAACGTTAAATAAAATAAACCAATCCTTACGATCTAAAATATTTAATTCCCCTTACTTTATAACGAATAAAATCTTGCAAAATAATCTTAATGCCCCATTTGTTGATAATTGACCCGAAACCGGTGTCAAGTTTTTCACGACATAGTTTATACTCACTCAAACCCACTAGTCAGTACAGTCTCTATCATGTACTGAACCCCAGACGCTTCAAGGGTTGTAGTGGTGCAGATAAAAAAAACCCACTCGTTTCAAACCTTCTTTAATTGCTGAGTCCTCTGAGGCGTCTGAAAATAATGGGCTCGGGATCTAAGTTAAATTTGATATTGGATTAGTTCCTGTGAGTAGTTTCTCTACATGTTTATCTCATGCCATAACCAATCATTTATTCTTTTTACTTGTTTTATTATTATTATACAGTGGTAAATTTTAACAAATACAGTTTTAAAAAAGTTAAATAAATCATTAAAAAATATATGACTTGATGTGTCCTAGAAATGACTAGGAAGCAATTCTGGCCTTGTTAACATATTTTTTTATATCGTCTTGTACCAAGTTATTACTTAATCGGATTTTTTTTTTGGTTAAACGTAAATAAATAAACAAATTAAAAAAAATCTTTTGATTACCAACATTTCGAGTTTATCATGAGATATGTATTTTTTTTAAACCGCGGCTGCGCTGAGTGCAAAAAATGATATTTGATCTTAAAACATTTTTCTAAAGTTACAGTAATTTATTATTAACTATTATAAAAATAACTAATTTTAAACATATTTCTCATTGTGTGGTTGTAGTGCATATCAGACTTAAAAACCTGTAACCCTTGCAACCTGTGAGCGAGTTCAGTACATGGTAGAGACTGTACTGTTTCATGGACAACGGTTCTGCAAGGAGGTGACTTGTCCTGGGTCACGCTCAACCACCAGTCCCCCCCCTTATTTTGGGTACCCTATTTTTATAATATTTTATAGAGGCTGGGTGAGCCCCAGGAGGGGTCCTAGATCCCATATGATCCATCTCCGGCCGCAAACAGACTAAATAAAAGTAACTGCCTGCAGCGGGATTTGAACCAGGATTTCCGGCATGGCCACTCAGTGCTGTACCACTGTGCCACTCCGCCCCCATATCAGACTTATACAGATATTAAAAAAATATACTGAATTTAACACGTTCCTATCTTTGAAATAGATCTGAAACGTGAGCTAATCTTACAGATAAGCACAAAATTGTGCATATATTTTAAAATGGCATTTTATTTAATTTTTTTGTGCAATCGTATATATTTCTCCCTTGATTTTTAGGACAAAATTGATAAGTTACCCCTCTAAGGGATGTCCCTTATTTTGAAAATATCAAATGTTTGAACAATGTCTCGTTAGGGTCCGGGAAAGTCCTTTTTATGGATGCGTTTTTAAAATATAATATTTGACAAGGGTCTGAAGTGCTTTGAAGTATATTGTGCGGTTTGATGGTGACATTATTTGTTTATAGTTAGTTAAATTATGGACTCCTTTTACTTGAGATGAAGGTTCATAAGCAGGGTATGGTCAGTGTTTGCCAAGGGCCAACATGCTCTGAAAACCAGATCAAATACGTTCAGGGCTTACTCATACAGCCGTATGTTCGTCCTAAATGTATTAATACGCGATGGTAAATAATATATTTCGGTGAGAATAGATCGAAGGAAGTATCCCGCTTCCTTGTTATAAATATAATAGTTTCAATATAATTTGATGAAAAAGCAGAACATATAGTGAAATATATACCTTCTATTGTGAATGGATTTTATCAGGGAACGAAACTTGATATTCGGTTAGAGATTAATGCATATATTTAGCTCAATTTATTTTTATATTCATATATTTAGCAAGTTGAAACATCAGGAAATTCACAAAACAATATCAGTTAATTAATATAATATTTGATCATCGTTTCAAAATATCAAAAAAAATGTTTCAAGTTTCTAAAATACGAATTTTTTTTTTATTCCTGTCAATGTGATCTCTATTTAAAAAAAACGAAACCTGTACCACTACAAACCATGGATTCAGTACGTGGTGGAGACTGTCCACGTTTTAGCGGCTGGGTGAGTGAGCCCTAGGATGGTATGCAAATCCCACAGGATCCATTTGCCTTAGTTAACCGATTAAATAAAACTCTGCCAAGCAGTGGGATTTGAACTGAGGACCAACCTGCCCGTTGGGCACGGCAACTCAGCGCTCTACCACTGAGTCACTCCGCTTCCCGATGGATAAAAATTGTGTATTTTATAACGTATGTGATTTTATCTTTTCCCGTTTCGTTGAAACTTGAATCGGTGGATTATTGGCTCATCCGTTTAAGCTAACTTTAAACTGAAAGCAGTTTTTTCTAATTTGTATTTCTAAACACTTTAAAATGTAGGAAATAAAATTTATACTTTGAAATTTCCAAAATTCAGTAGTCCGGTTTTAAACGGGAAAATTATGAAATTATATTTTTCTGATTTTCGAATGATTCCGATGGTTTTGCGCCTTCAAAAGCTGAAACTATTATACCGCACGACCCTACGGAAATGCGGGTGTGTCGAGCCTATTAACAAGAATTAAGGAATAATTGTGGAAGTTTAAAAAAATGTGAATTAATTTTAAATTAATATTAAAACAATGCATTTTAGAGGTATCTGTGCTTTATTTTGCTAATTGCTAGGACAAAAATGTTTTTAAATTTATATTATTTTAATTAATTTAATTGTTATTGTTATCTTTACGGTAAAAAAGACTTATAACTTTATATAGTTATATACATTATAGGTTGATGCATAAAACCGTAAATTTTAACAATTGACTAAATGTCGAAACATATGAAGAATTAATAAATAATGAAATATGACTGGATAATATGTTTTTTCTTTCTTTATTGTATTTAAAGTGTTTAGTCCAGTGAAATATATCAAATTTAAATAATTTAGTGTTTAAAGACTACAAAGAAATGCAAAAATAAAATACAAATGTGGAATGAAAATCTAAGTGATGAAGAAAAGAAAAGTATCTGTCCAGAACTGAATAAATAGTATTTATGATTCAGATGAAATTAATCACATATTATTTCCATTTTCAATAAATGACAATTACGGAAATCTTTAAAGAATTGAGTCTACGGCCTACGAACATCTAAGGAGACCTTAATACTTCAGTAGGATTCTATTTATAATGATGTATAATTGTTAAAATATAGTGTACTCAACCTAATTATTTTTGACTGTTCACTGATCATCTCTGAAATTTATTAGTAAAATTTACTTAAAATAAAAAATAACAGTATAGATACAGATGTAGAGAAGTATTTCTTTTATTTGGGAGTGTGGGGTAGCTCAGCGTGTAGAGGGAACAGGGTTCCGGGTTCGAATCCGGCTGTGACAGATAAATTATTTAATCTTTTAACATCTAAATATGGATTCTTTGGGACCTACAGATCCTCCGGGGGGTCACCCAGCCCTCATTAAGTGTGTGCCTATTAGGGGAAAAACCCGGCAGTTTTTTAACAAATCACCTCACTGCGTCACATAAGTGATCACATATGTGAGTGAAGGAAATTAACTTTGACACTCATGTTGCAGACTAACATTTTGTAGTTTTGTAACAATTCAGCAACCAAAGTTTTGTGGTTTTATTCTTTTTTGTTTTCAAGAAAGGCTGTTCCAACAAGTTTAAATGAATTCCAGGCATTTTTTCTTCCATTTCCATTTTAGTGATAAAGCTTTCATCTTTTTAAAAGTTTTCTGATACCAGGTCCAACAAAGACTCCCTCTTTCAACTTAGCATCGGATATACATGGAAAGACTTCACAAAGATAATTGAAACTCTCTCCTTCTTTGGGAAATGCTTTCACAAACTGTTTCATTAGCCCCAATTCGATATGAAGTGGTGGAAGTAAGATCTTTTTAAGATCCACTAAACTTTGTCTTTCAACATTTTTAACTCCAGGAATAAGAGCCTTTCTGATTGGTCACGTCTGCTTGACATTGTTGTTTCCTGTCACTGCTATCGCATTCACAGAGGAAACATGGACACTTCATGATACCACTTTGTTGATCTAGTAACATGGAAATAACTTTCAAATCCCCACAAATGGTCCATTTATGGTCAGAGTAGCTGAGCTTATTAAGTACAAACTCAAGATCTTCGTAGCATTCTTTCAAATGGACTGAGTGTCCAACAGGCGCAGAAGCATATCGGTTACAACTGTGAAGAAGTACAGCTTTCAAACTCCTTTTTGATGAATCGATGGAAAGTCTCCATTCCTCTGGTTCATACGTTATTTTGAACATTTCCATGATTCCAGGTACATTGTTGTAGAAAACTAGGCCACCCTCTTGTGTAAAAAAAGGGACACATTCCTTTTCTCTCAATCGGCATCATGAAAATGAAACACCGGAGTCTTTCTTTATGTATAAAACTTCCGCTGAAATTTTTGATTTATCAGATTTAGGAATTTTTTCCGTAATCAGCACAAAAAGTACTGATAAACCAACTAGTTATATATGCCACAATTTTTTCATAGCAGACCTGTGTAATTCATATGCTACAAGATTACTCATTAAAACAACGCGAACTCGTTACACATAGTTTAAAGAATTAATGAAAATTTATATGTAACCATTACTGATTTTACTAGGTTGACATGTAACAAAAACATGTAAATTTTATATATTTAAATTATTTCACAACAGACTCAGTTCATAATCATAACTTGAATTTTGTGGAAAGGAGTTCAAAATTGAAAAATACCATATTTTATGTTAAATTTACAAGTTATGCTTGCATGTTATAATAATATAAAGTTAAAAAGCTTAAATATTAATTTCATGAGTTTTCTTAGTGGCACTGAGAGTAATAGAAATTTGTTTTATTTTTTATTTAATCCGTATGACTCTCCCCTCTGGACAAATTCACGACACAAAGCTCTAAAAGAAAAGCTTTGATAAAAAAAAAATATAGAAGCTTCTGAAAAAGATATTAGGAGCTTTAAAAAGTTAAGGGACCTTTTAAAAAGTTGCAGTTAAAAACACGTACCCTTCTGATTAATTATGTTCTAACAATCTACTCCTGTTTGTGACACACTAACTTTGAAAAGTCCCAGTAAAAATTGCTTAACCCAGGGAAAAGAATGATAAATAGTACTTTAAAAGATACGTATATTGTTCTAACTAAACGGTTTAATTTTAGGTTGTCATGAAAATGAACTTGAAAAAAGAAAATAAGTTAATTTATACTATCAGGCCTATATTTAAAAAATTTTTTTTGCAAAATTTTCGACATATCTGTGTTAATCAATGCAATTATCTTTTTTACTGAAATCTTCCAGTGGTTTAGCAGTAGCTCCGAATTTTGTTTATTATTTTCCGGTGGTAAATCGCACCTTGAAGAGTAGGTAGGGCGTGTGGTAATCTAGAATATATTTACATACTATTATTATTTATATATTAATATAGTATAGAATATAAGATAATAAATATATTATAGAATATATTTAAGTCTAGAAGAGGTAACTAAATCTCATGTACCTATAGCAGTTTCGATTATCCATATCACACATTAGACTAAGGTTGGCCAACTCAAAAGATATTGCTGCCCAGTTCGGAAGTCCTTAACTCCACGGGCCGCACATAATATTATAATTCCCATATCTCGTTTAGGCCTACTATAGACATGTTATTGGAATAAGAAATTGGAACAGAATATGGTCCTATTACTGTATTGTGTTCACAGTTTTTCTCGCATGCCAACAAAGAAAATTTAAAAGTAATGATGCTAAATCCACCTTGAAATAATAATAATAATTGAATAATGACTTCATCATATTTTATCTTATAACTTGTACTATTAATTTTTAAATATACGGATGCATAAATAACATATTGATTTTAATACATTGGTTTTCATAAGTTTGACCATTATAAAATAGTGATTTTTTCAGCAGTGTACCTTCACTGGGTTCATATTTCAGTTACAATAAAATCTATTAGGACCTGGTCATATAAAACTCTCCGACAAAATTTTGTTTGGATAATAAAAAGCCTACATTTTGGACTTTAATTTATTTATTAATTCATTCTTATAATTTTTTTTTCTTTTTTTAAACTGGATTTATTCTTCCATTTATTTTGGGTAAGAGAAAATAAAAACCATTTATTTATTAATTTAATTTTATAAAATGGTTCGGATTATTTGCAAACATTTTAATATATTGAGCATTAGAGCTTTAGTTCTTTGTAAAATGCATATTTTGCTTTCTACTATTAATTACAAATTACTTAGCTAGCGATTATTGAAAATATTTAAAAAAAAACCAGTGGCACTACAATCCATGAAGAGCTTTGGTTTCAGTATGTGGTAGAGACTGTACTGTTTCTTCGATGGTTCCACAGTTTTTGTTCTAAATCCTCCCTATTTTGGTTACCCACTTTATATTAGGCTGGCTGAGCCCAAAGAGGATCCCAGATCCCATAAAATCCATATCCGGCAACTAACAGATAAAATAATAGTCTGCCCAGCAGAGGAATTTGAACTGAGGACCTTCTGCACGGCAACTCAGCACTCCACCACTAAGCAACTCTGTCCCCCAACAAAAAATAGTATGAGAAAGAACATAGTCCGTGTGGAGGTCGGGAAAAATTCTCTTAATTGAAATCCGACGTTTCGACCCACATTGTAGGTCTTCTTCAGGGCTTATAATGGGATCAAGAATTGAAAGTGCAATGAGAATTTTTTTTCCTTTTCACTTTCAACCCCATGATAAGCCGCGAAGAAGAACTGCAATGTGGTCAACCGAAAAGTTGATTATTAAATAAATAGTTCTCCTTACTTAAGATAATTTTTTTCTCATCTCCAATCGGACAATTGTCTTCCTCGTATGTAAGGTCAACTAATATTTTAAAAAAAAATTACAAGTAATTTCTGTTTGTGTACTGGAGAAGGTTGATTATTTTTATGTTATCATGACTATTGCAAATAATATGAATGAAAACCGATATTTTTGGTGACGAAAAATGACGGTGTTTAACACGACTTACCGGTCCCATCTATTTGACACCACACCAAGAAACTCAATTTTCACGGTAGAAAACAAATGATTGATGGCGCTAACCTCAACGAGGCATACTCCAGCCCTCCATTGCTCATCGTACAGGGATACCTAACAAAAGCGAAACCTGTTGCCTGCCAATGTTACCAACACCATCATTCAACTCGATTAAATTGTTATACACAGGTTTCCTAAAAAAACACATATCGTCTTCATCAGTGAACTTGAAATAATACCAAATAAAGTAGATGTAAAAAATCACAAATGATACCTTATAATGGAATAATAATAACATTTTAGTAATTTTATTTAAAAGAATAAATAACCATAATTAATATAAGCCTGGTATGATTAAAATATAATCTTAAAGCATCAATAATATCAATGATTCATTTCCAACTAATCTAAATAAAAATATTACAACACAATATCATTTTATTAAATATTTGAAAAATTTAACTTAAATATTTAAATTTACGTTGTTATGCCATACAAGTCTGTTAAAAAATTAAAATTTGATAAATCTTACTAATATTATAAACGTGAAAGTTTGTATGTTTGTCTCTCCTTCACGCAAAAACTACTGAACGGATTTGGATGAAACTTTACAGTAATATAGTTTATACATCAGAATAACATATAGGATATAGCAAGCGCGGATTTAGGGCACGTCCCCCCCCCCCCCGACAGTTTTTTAGGTGCTTTGGAGAATCCATTATATTACATAATTAAAGGCAAATCACATGATAATAGTTTTTAAAATAACAGAAAGAACATGAGTGAAACTATTGTTTTGATATCCTACTAATATTATAAATGCGAATGTTTGTATTTATGTTTGTCACTCATTCACGCAAAAACTGCTGAACGGATTTGGATAAAACTTAGTAAGTGAAATAGTCATACATCATAGGCTACAGCAAGGGCATATTTATGTGGGGGCACGGGGACATGTGCCCACCGTTATAGTACATAATTAAAGGCAAATTAGGAACTTAGCATCTTGAAATTTGTAGATAGGTTCTTTTTATAGTTTAAGAAAGAAAATTGGAAAATTCCACTTCCAAGGGGTTCCCCCTTGATATCATAGGGGTTCCAAAAGTTTATGGAGTCCGTCAGTTTTGAAGTTAGACATCTGAAATTTTGGATGTACGAGTAACTTTTATTTTTTTAAAATAATTAAACTATTTATTTAAAAGGATCTTTCCCGAAACTTTATGTGGCAGACCAAATTCAATGCGAGCGAAGCCGCGGGCATAAGCTAGTTTTACTATATATATGAAATTTAAAAAAAAATTACTGGGTTCCGGGGTAGCTTAGCGAGTAGAATGCAGAGTTTCTACACTGAGGGTTCTGAGTTCAAATCCGGCAGGGGCAGATAAATTATTTTATCTCTTCATTCATTAAGTATTTATTTATCTATGCATTTTATTTTATACATATGTTATATGATATACTGATATTGATATTTTCATTCCTTTAGAGCATACGCATTTCCGCTTTGAGGCATGAGTCTTGATTAAAACCAACAAAATACCGTATGTAACTCAAATAAAAATACAATTGCAAAGACTTCTTAGTAAGACCTAAGTATCATTAATGTATTCTAATACAAGATTATAACATGACTCTAAGAATGATCATTTGTGATTTTTTTTTTAAATTATACATTTAAAAAAGTGTTTTTGTCGTAGAAGACTTGGGATTTATTTTAATTAATTGCTCATATATCTACAAAATTTTTACGTGTAACTAATACATTTATAACAAGTACGGGTTTCTGAACGATTGAATCAAGGGGCAAGCCGTATATTCCAGATTTGAAAACAGGAGATAAAAGTCTGCGAAGGAAAATCCATTTACTTAAACCAGGAGAAACGAAGGAAATGAGAATACGCTAGAATACTCTGGGTACAGGATGTTCTGGAAGTGATGTCTTCAAGTGGATTTTTTATAGAAGGTTCAAATATATTATCTATAAATATTTCTCGAAATCGTTATAAGTCACTATTGTGTTACTATTGTTATAGTAGTAATAGTAATTACTTGAAATCTCTCTCTCTCTCTCTCTCTCTCTCTCTCTCTCTCTCTCTCACTCTCTCTCTTAATTTCTCTCACTCCTTCTTTCTCCCTCTTCTCTCCCCTCTTTCTCACTCTTTCTAGATAATATTAACATTACTACATAAAACGTAATGAAAGTCTTGAATAAATATTGATTTTTCCATTCTATACCTAGATTGAATTTTCTACCTCTTGAGGAAAAGTTGAGATTTATACCTTAAATAAATAATTATAAAAAATCTGATTTTCCGAACAATATTCAGGAAAAAAAAATGGAAAGAGATTGTTTTTGTTATGCAGCCTGCAAATGATCGAACCTACCGTAAAACTTGGCGGGACAACTGTTAAAACAAATTAATTAGTAAACAGTTAAATAATTGCTACATTCCGCAATAATTTTGGAGCAATATCGACCATATTCGGTTTTATACAAAACTCACAAGTCATCATGATCAAAAAAGTAACTGTAATAAATATACCCAAGAAATTGACTTGATTATTCATGTCTTTGGGCACCATTTATTTTGTATGCAAGAAATTGTTATAACACAATACGAGTGTTAGTTACGAAATATTTAATAATTGTGATAATGAGCGACTTTTATTTATTTATATTAATTAGTCGTTGCACATGTCGTCGTAATATAAAAAAAATATCCTGCGCAAATACTTTTTTTTTCTTTTTTTTATATAAAAAATCATTGATCAAGACTAGAAACATATTCAAATATTAATGTTTTATAATACTATCTTATAAGTAACTTAATGGATTGTTAATAAATTTTGGTTATTTTTTATCAGTTTTATTTCATATTAATTTAGACATAGAAAAATAAATATTTAGCGCACAATTAAAGGAATTACATATACATTCAATAAAAAAATTATAAATTGAGGGAACTTCTTGTATTTTTTAATCAGCTGGATGAAAAAAAAAACCGTTTAAGTAGATACTTAACAGGTTTTAAAACATTTCTATAAAATTTTAACTATAAACTATAAGTTCATAAAGCTGCTTGAAGTACTAAAAGAATAGGGTTTACCTGAAAACTAGAAAATTGATGGGGCTAAAGATAACAGGGACTGAATCTAAAGTTAAATTCGGGGGAAGTATCAGTGAACCATTTCATATCAAAACGGGATTCAGACAAGGAGACGGGCTGTCTCCAGTGCTTTTTAACGTGGTACTAGACAAGATCATGAAGCAGCTATGGAAAATCAACAATTCAGGTGCAACCCTAGGGCCTAAGCACAATCACGTCAAAATTAAATTCCTCGCATATGCATAACTTTGCCCTATTAGCATTGACAGAAGAAGAGGCGATTGCCCAAATAAACACCCTCTCAGAAATAGCGAGGAAAACAGGCTTACAAATATCTTTTGAGAAAACGGAACTGATGACCTGATGATTTAAGAAGAAAAAGGTCGAAATCAAATACGGGACAATCAAAGTTGCTCAGAGATTTAAATACTTTGGAGAAATCATATGCAGCAATGGGTCGGAGAGAGAAGTGTTTAAGGAAAAACTCGCCAAAAAGGCGAAATTAAGCTTCCCCACCAGTAATATTTAAAACAAGAAGAACTTATCTATTAAAGCTAGGATACGACATCATCAAGCCGGAGGTACTTTACGGAAGAGAAACCTCTTGTCTTCCTAGCCTAGAGAGGCTTCTGAAAATAGAAAGAAGAATTCTCAGAAGAATCTAAGGACCTAGGAGAACATCTGAAGGATACAGATTGAGGCCAAATCAAGAAACCTATAGGGAAACAACAGACTTAGAAACTGATGTTAGGGTGGGAAGGCTAAGGTTCTATGGACACATGATGAGGATGACTCCTGAAAGACTAAACCATAAATTTTTTCAGCGAATCCACTGTCAGAAACATTCAACAGCATATTTCAAACAACTTAAGGATGATATAGACCAAGTGGCGCTAACAGACCAGGATTGTTTTGACAGAGATGAATACAGAAGGACGCTCAAGGGAATAAAGGTTCTTGTGGGTAAAAAGGGTCTTGCGTTGTCTGAGGAGAGAAAACTTAGGCACGCAAAGCTCATGAAGGACATATGGGAAAAGAGGAATCAGATGAAGAATAGAGTTAAGACATTCGCCTTTTTGCAAGTTGCAGGCGAATATTGGTGAAAAAATTCAGTTTTTATATTTTTCCAAAATATATCTGAAATTCGGGAAATTTTCTATTTTCAAAACTGTTCAAGAATACTCAACTTAGACTCGAAATTTTCCAAATTTATTCTTATTTTAGAATAGAATGAATAATATTTTTCGCCAAATGCGTCTGTAGGTAAATAATGATAGGATTATTCTTTTGACAGCGCACCTTAATATGTGTTAATATAAATTTATTAAGTAAAGTTATTATTATTATTATGATTGTTAGCATAATTTATTTAGTTCATTTCACTTTCAAAGTTTTAGATAATTTGTCTAAAACATTTTGTTGGAACCTTTCAATTTAGGTCTAATAATTTCCATTCAATATTATTTATTAACTAATTAAATAACGCCACCTTTTTTAAAACTATTTTTTTTACTTTTATAATTTTCGATACTACTAGGACTGTAATTGGGAAAGGAAGAATCTATCTACTGACTTATTAAGGCTTATACAATAATAACAGAGGCGACTTAATTAACTTCATTAATAGTTTAGACTTAGACTTAGGCAAACTGACCAGTGGCTGAGGAGGTGAACTCCAACCAGGGGTTAGAATAGGATGCTCCAAGAAGATATAAATCCTAGGTAGAAGTTCATTGTGAATTCCAACCTTGTTATATAAATATTTATTTATTTTGTTTTATTAAATGTAATTTTTTAAATGATTAGTTGTTACTTTTTCTTTATAGTTTTTAGTTAACTAAACGTGTGTGGAAACCATCGGCAAGAGAAGACTTTGGGATTGGTTGAGGGTACTTAGGACGTAAGTATACAATAAGTCCCATCCTTTCTTCGAAGCTTCATGGAGGAGTGGGGACAGATTCCCTGTTTCAGTTTTGATTTCTCAAAAACAGTTAATCATTCTGTAAAAAAAACAGGCTCATAATATCGATGTAAATCCATAACTAGATAATATAGGCTCTCTAATTTTAGCCATTTCATCGTTCAAATAGATATCTTTAATTTTGTTTACTTAATATAATTAACCGTGATTCATCGTTAGTGAAAATGAAAATGGATTAACTAAAGTATGAAGGAATTTTAAAATTAACTAAAGGTGAATAAAAGTAGTAATATAAACTTCAAATATGCCCTAGGAAAGTTGAATATTTAAAAAAAGTTAGTGTATAATTTGTAAAACTAAATTTTAGAAATTTTTAAACTTAATAATTATTTAATATTAATTAAAGAAGATTTTCCATAAATTCCATATGAACGTTATTTGATTTATACTTCGCACCAAAAGCTTTAGTCATAATTTTATATAGCGATAGGTACCATAATCTTTCGCAAGTATTTGGAAAATATAAAAAATTAAACATTTTTCACTGAAATAGTCTTAGCGAGTCTCAAATATAAGATTACCTTTTACTAATTAAATTCAATAACTAATATGTATATTCCATTTAACCGTCCATTTAATACTTACAATAAAATATATATACATATTATTTCGGTTGACGCAATAGACCATGATCCTCTTTGATAGTGCCTTGTGGTCATCTTGCAGATATATATTGCTTGAGGGAGCACAGACAGCCTGGAAAGATTCAAGGGCAGTGATAAATCAGTCTATATCCAAGGTTTATGGCTATTCGAGGTCAGATAGCGCACGAGGACCTATATATTTATCCACGAAGCAGAGCGTCTCTGGATAAAACCTCTGTACTATTATAGAAAACCAGTTAAACCACAAAACTATTCCCAATATTAGTACACGCGGTAGAGTTATCACTCCTACGTCAGTCTTTGTGAGTTACTTCCGGTAGGTTGAAGGGTTTCACAAATCCTTAAGATCCAGGTTTTCCCCGAGGAGCATCTCCCATTCAAGAGCAAACCGCGCTTAGGTAACTTTAATTACCTATTTCAAGCATTGATTGCATACGTTTATGACTGGTTATATTTATCCAGGCTCTTACATCTGGTAGAATGTTGTATATTCTAGGGTACAATAAATAACTTATCTTATTTTTAATGTAAAATATATACATTTTTCTATTATAAGTAATCTTATAAGTTATAAAAACTAAAATCACTCTGAATAATAAATTTAAATGTTGATAGAAATATAACTTAGTGAACAAGAATACAAGTATTAAAATAGTTACTAAAGAGGTGAATGTCTAATAATAGCTCAGGTTTGACAAAGGAAGTCAGTGATGCGGGACATGATTCTCCTAGCAGAAGAATGACATCTCCTTTGTGCCACATTTATTGCCCGACATGAATATGAAGACGCTTAAGGACTCTGCATTTCTGGAATAAAAAAATTAATATATTTATAAATAATAAAACTATTATATTTATAAAAAAATAGTTATGAAATGTAATAATTATTATAATGATGGGTACATCTTATGATGTTCTGCTTGGATATCTAGCAAAGCTTAGGGTGGGAATTGCATAAGGCGGAATATTAACCATTTGTTTCTGAATATTTGAAATTATCTGTATTCCAAAGTAAAAATGAAAGTTTATTTATAATGCGAACTTCTGAAGTCAAACTGCTGGTTATTCATTGACTATAAATGAATGTTAATCTTAAGTGTTAAATAGTTGTTGATGAAAAATAATGTAGTTATTCTGCAAAAAACTACAATGCATTTTTTTAATATTAATTTATTTATTGAAATTTACAACTATATTATAACAGTACAACAAGTAAATATAATGGCAGGAATGATACATAATGTCATGGATAAAGGCAAGTAGAAAAATTACCAGTGGTAGTACTCAAATAACGCACTCAACTCGAAGGTAACGAGGCGATCTTCTTTTCAGACGCCTCAGAGGATTATCAGGAATTGAAGAAGTAACTAGGTTTGAAGCCAGTCGGTTTGAGTGAGAATAAAGTTTTTCATGAAAGTACTTGCATCAGCAACGAATGGGACATTGAGGTCGTTATGGATGACTTTATTCGTGACTAAGTAATATACAAATTTAAATTCATGACTCAATACCCAAAAGAGCGTATTAGCGCCCAACGTGTTATTATCACAATGAGGTTGATGACTGAATTTTAGTCATCAAACTCATAAGGTTTGGCTGATTTTTTTTTTAGATTATGTTTCATGCTCATTGTGTTTCTTTTTACTGTACTTAAAATCATTTGTTCCTAAGTATCGAAAATAATCGTATTCAAAAATAAAAATCTATCCATTCAAACCTCTGTTATGAAATTACTTTGCTTGATTTAGCTATGACTACAAGGTGAGAACGCTAATCATTAAATAGATATTTAAATATTTGATTATTTAATTACCGCTCATACGCCTACCTTCCACCGGCATCACAGCGTTTAAAAGCCAATCCGTAAAAATGGAAAAAGGGTCCCGGATGAAAACCTGTTCAGGTCTTTTTCCCGATGGAAAGGGCATGGTATAATGAAAGCATGAAATATCCATTTCGGAGGGGGGCGGGAAGGGGGGGGGGAGGTTCGGAATCGCTGGACGTTGAACACAAATTGTGGAAGGCTCATAAAATTTAAAGTAGATCCACTTCTAACACGTAAAACAAGGCGTAGGGTTTGATATTGCCATCTCTATTGAAAAGGGCCCGAATGGAAGGGCTTTTGTTTCACAACGAACGTGAAGTGCGAGTCACATGTGATTAGAACTTCCTGTAGGGCTTAAATAGTAATTAGCTTCCCTTTAGTCAATGTCAGCACTATCTCTTATGACAGATTGTCCATGAAAAGGTTCACTTAAATTTCTAGGATTTTACCACCTAACTAAACATAGAAATAAAAACCCTAACGTTATTATAGTGTATAATATTGCGTTAAAAAAAATTCTTGTATCCACTAAAGATTAAATTATTAAACGTTAAGTGAATTTTAGTAGGTGATAAAGAGGGTTAGTTTCAACAACATGCTTGAGCCTATTTGCTTATTTAACGTCACTGTTACGGGCTACTGGGTGTTAAAATGAATGACCCACTGGGTGCTAAATTAAAGATACGAATATTTACTATCAAAAGTGGTAAAAAGAATAAATTAAATTATTGACAATTAAATTATTAAACTAATATAAATTTCCAATAACAAAATTTTAAATATTTATTATCTAGGCCTAACTCCTATTTAGTTATTACAATAATATAAGATATTACTAATACTAAATAGCTTAACTATTTACATAAACTTGTACAAATACAATAAAATTACGCTAGAGCTTATAACTACTAATTAACACTACAGTTCACTAATCAAAGTCCACCGACCGTAAGAATCTCCAAATATAACAAACTGACACACAGTAATAAACAGAAACGGTCTATTGCACTCACAAGACTGTCACAGTCCACGATACACTTATTTCACTGGCCGGTTCAACACTGAATAGTTTATCACATTGACAATCACTTATAACAGTTCATCACAGTGCCTGGTCTTCTCTCTGACTGGCTCACTCGAGGCGAGGGGGGCAATGCCGAACATTCTAGAACACGGAAGTAGGGGGAGACTATTCTGGAATTGTCAAGAACCTTCTTGATCTCTTCCGACAAAGAAGTGGTTCTACTATGTTCGAGAAGGTTCTAATCCAATCTTAACTCCTCCCGTCGACGGGCTTAAGACGCTATTCCCTTGTTTCCGTCCTTCTCTCTGTGGCCGTAACAGTCACTTTATGTTGCTATGGCTAATCGTACGATGCTACAGTGGGAGCTCTAAATTTTGCCTATCCAGTTTTAATTAGGATAGGGATTTTTAACGAGTACCTTACATTGTACTGGCTCAATGTTATTCCAAAGTTTTGAGTTTTCACTTCTTTCGGCAGTCCTCATGAGTGCCTATTTGAATATTTTTTCAAGTAAGGAACCTAATACAGTGGAATGTCGATTATCCGAACTACTGTTGTCAGGAATGGTTCGGAAATCAAAAATTCGGATAATCGAAATTCACTAAAAAATAAATACCAACCAAATGAATAGGAACGGATTCAGAGAAAGAAATGAAATTAACTAATTAGGTTTTACAGTTCTTAGTGAACAAATACGTATTGAAGTGTAACTTCATTTTTTTGCTGTTTCTAAGAAATGATTAGGTCCCCCCCCCCTTATTGACTCAGATTGAAACCCTTATGGCCATATCTTTTCTTTTCAAATAAAATATTTAAAAAATAATTAAAATTACATTTGAAAAAAAAAAAGTTCTGTTAATCGAACGTTCGGATAACTGACGTTCGGATAATCGACGCTCCACTGTACAACTAAAATTAGGCATAATATAAATGTTCCTTACCTGTCCATGACCCTTGTCTAGACCAGAGCGCTTCTTCCAGTGCAGAAGCCCTTAGTCAAAAACTATTTCTATATTTTTATAAATTCTATCTATTTGGAATGCTATGAGTCATTTCGTAAGATAATTACTCACTTTATTATTTATTTTATTGTCCTAGCATTATTTTAAAATGGATTCTTTTTAAGAGGTTGGTGGTATTTTTACTTATTTAGTCAGCACTCAACTTAACGCCTTAGTTACCACGTGACCTGATTTTTTTAACCGTCTTTTGCTCATTTTGTAAATTCATATTTATTTTTATAATGACTCTCGGTCAGATACATAGACACTATAAAATACAACAAATATTCTATCCACACTAACAATACAGCGAACTTGAATGATTCAAAAAAATATATTGTTATTCCAAGTACAAAACTAAAGTTCCAACTTTCTTCATAAGAAGGCTCTTTTTAACACGTAACGGATTCTTTGATTTCGATCTCTAATCACCCGATACATGAGACCTACATTAAAATCCCTGAAGAATGCCTGCAATGTGGGTCGAAACGTCTAATTCGAATAAATAGTTCATCACCATATTCGGAAATATTTATTTAAAAATAAATTATAATTTATGCAATAGTATTTATATATGTATTTATATATGTATTTTATATATGTACAGTTATTTGTATTTTATTATTTTAACATTTTTTTTTTTTTAATTGAGTGGTAATCAATTCTCAAACACATTCAAATAACTCGAGAGGTTATATGATTTAATTTTATCTTTGTTTATATTAATTATGATGTAATATAACAGATAACGTTAAATCGATGTTGGTAATGAATCGATTGAGATGGAAGACATAGAATGAGTAATGAGAGCTTATGGATCAGAGATTGTTGCTCTGATCCATAAGCTCTCATTACTGAAAATATTATTTCTAATTATTCTAGTCGAGACCACTTCGAATTTTCGAAAATAAATCTATTCTTCTACGAATCAAGTCTAAGTTGGATTTTTTATAACGTGATACCCAATTTGTAGAAAAATATTCAACTTCGCCAAGCCAAACGAATAATAATTAGGAAATTCGCTAAAAGTGCTTCATGTTATCAGTTTTTAACTATATAATTAGATAACACGGGTTCAAATAATAATATTAAGAAGGAGATAACTAAACTCACATCTCTACTTCCCTAATCCATCACAGCATTACGAAGCTATCTATTTTTGGAGAGTCGTAAACGAATACCTAGATTTTTATTGTTCTGGTTTTTTATCTTGTACATTGGCTTCCTCCTCATTCTCTTGATTATAATGTGGTTTCTTTCGAAAAGATTGTAATTCGTTTGAGTGTTTTTATAGTTTGTCAAATTATATCAATTTTTACGATGTGATGGTGTAACAATAAAATGGATTACCATTCATTACATTCCGATAACCACCGAATAACAAAAAAAGATACCTTAGCTCTATTGTACTTTCTGGAGCTCACTCAGCCTCTAAAAGGGGGTACTCTAAATTGGGGAAAACCTGGCGGTTGAGCGTGACCTCGGACAAATCACCTCCCTGCACATGGTTCCTTCATGGATTGTAGTGGTAGTACAGGTTTTTAAACTTTGATATTCTGCTGAAGCCAAGACGATTTACCAATTCTAGTTCATAGCCTTATGTCGTAAACCAATGACTTCCTGCCCTTCAGTATCCTTTAATAATATCTCTGTGGTGCCTGTAGAACAGATCCGATACTTAGGGTTGCACCTTGACAAACGATTAACCTGGAATCCTCATACAAGACTGAAAAGACAAGAAACCGCTCGACGTTTCAGGCTACTTCAACAATAGACAAACGCTCTAAGCTCCCAATTAACTACAAAAGACTCATCTACATGACTATCATACGACCTATTTGGACTCAAGGAGTAGAGCTTTGGGGCTCCACTAAGCCATCGAATTACTCACTCTCGTATCGAATCCTTACAATCAAAAATCCTTTGTAAAATCCTCAATGCTCCTTATTTTGTTAAGAATAAAGTCATCCATAACGACCTTAATTTCCTTTTGTTGCTGATTTGGCCCGAACCCGGTATCTATCCTTTCATAACAAACTTCATTCCCACTCAAACCCTCTAGTTTCAAACCTAGCTTCCTCTTCAATTCCCCCTCCGAGGCGTCTGAAAAGAAGATGGCCACGTGACCTTCTTAGTTGAACTTTGATTTGAGCACTACCAGAGGGCAGTTTCTCTACTTGTCATTCTCATGTCATTATGTATCACGTATCCTACTTACTTGTTGTATTATTGTAATACAGTTGTAAATATCATTAAATAAATTTAAAAAAAAATAGTTCATAGCGATACTGTCTAATTTACTACGAAAATCAATGGAAATTGCCGACTTGTTCATTTTAATTATAGCCGATGTTATTCAGTAGGCATGATTTCATGCATCAGTTTTTGTCATAAAAGAAAGTGCTTAGTCTGTATAAATTGTACAACTAATGAAGTGATTACCTCAATAAAAATTCATGTTTAAAATTAAGAGATATTTGAGATTCCAACAAGCCATCGAATTCCTCCTCTCTTATTCAATCTTTACAACCCAAAATCCTACGTAAAATCCACAACGCTCCTTACTTTTTTGGGAATAAAATCATCCATAACGACCTTTATGACCTATTTACGATACAAATCATTTCATGAAAAACTTTATTTCCACTCAAACCTACTAGTTTCAAACTTTCTTTCCTGTCAAATTCCCAATAATCCTCCGAGGTGATTGAAAAGAAGATGGCCTCATGACCTTCTAACTTAAATCTGTTACTCTAGTATAACCAGAGAGTAATTTCTCTACATTTCTTCGCTTGCTTCCCATGATATATGTATCATTCATAATATTTAATTGTGGACATATTTTTATAGAATTTTAAATTTCAATAAATCAATTAAAAAAACTTTGATAATTTCATTTATTAACTCAGAAATATAAACAAGGCTAATATTGGTAAAAATCAATGATCCCATAATTAGTTCAAAATACACAGTGAAAGAATTATGAAATATTCTGATTCAAGCAATTATATATTCTTAATTAATTGCAATAATTTATATATCACTTTTTTGATGATCTAATAATTGATTATTCTGTAACTAATATTAAAGTTTACGTACATCACCGAACACTTTTTTTTTTACAATTTACCTGAAGTTTTTGTTTCAGTACGAAATATTAATCAGAGATCTAGAAATCATTAGTGAACTCCATAGAGAGAACTTGTACATATAGACTGCGTAATGAGCAAAGTTGTTCTTAGTCCTTATTATAAATTCTTTTGCTTGTATTTATGCCTCTGTTTGAGATAAGTTATTGTTTATTTTTAGTATTTTTTTTTTTGGTGAATCCTATTTTTCTCCTACCAACAAAACTTAGATCGCGATAGATTTTAACGAATTAACATTAAACGGTAATAATTGGATTCGAGCAATACTAATGGTATGATACACGCTTCATAACCGTTGAAGTGTAAATGACACAAATCACCTTTTGAAACCTATATTCAGCGAAGTATCATTTAAAACCTCCAAAGTAATGATGACCCGCGATTTAGTTATCAACATTAAACAACAGTTCAAAAGTAGCTCCAATGATTCATTTATGATATTTGGTGTAATTTAGTCAATAATGCAACTTAAGGTTTCCCCCCCAGAAAACTTATCTTTACTAGATTAAAATAGATAAATTTTCTATATTTTATCCTATTTAAATATTTTTCAACGAATAATTGTGAAGCTAGAAAATAGCTCTCAGAAAGGGGCTGAATTTCCAAAGAATTCTCAAATAATGATTCATAACAACGACGCTTAAAATTCTATTTCTATACGCAATATTCATGTTATACTACATTTGATAACACAGAAAATATTCATTGTTGAAAGATTGCCTTTTTTGAACTGTAGTTTTCAGTAGTCGATTGATTGTATTTGATATAAATTAAAAAGAGTAACTTAGAATGAAATAAGAAAATCCCCCGAAACAATGACCTTAAGTCCCTCAAATAATGGAAAAAACTAATCAGTCAACGTTTCATCAGTTCAGTATCAACGCGAAATACACCTGAAGAAAAAGAATTCAACTCCACTATGGTCCTTGCTGGGACCTTGACTTCCTCTGCAATCTTCCTCCATACATACATGTCTTGGGCTACTTATAAAATACAACAGACAACATCCTTCGACGTCCAACGACCAAAGTTCGTTTTCCACATTTTCCAATCATCCAACGGAGTAGTCTACCTTTGCTTCTTCTTCCACCCGGATGTCCCTCCATTTTAGGAACTCTGCCTCCATTCTTTTGGTATGCCCCTGCCATATTATTCTGACCCTCTTTAGGGTGGAAACAATATCTGGTGTTTCATAGAGGTTTCTTCTCATCGGTCTTCATCCGCAACCGCTCCCCTTCCGTTATATGACCATAAATTCTTTTGAGGGTTTTCCTCTCCCACATATTACAAAGCCTTCAATCAGTAAGGGTCAGCGTACATTCCTCGCTTCCATACAAAACCACTGGTTGCAGGACCGTAAGGTATTTTGGGTGGCCCGGCTATATACCCCATAAAGTAATAGTAAAATTTATTGTTTTAATCTAATTTAAGATATTCATATTAAACTTTAAAAATGTTTACAGTCAGTTGTAACTATTTTACTTCGAACTAAATTGATGTTTAAGTCGTATGAATTAGAACGTATCATATTCTTCACTAATTAAAAAAAAAATCCACTGATTTATTCTATTGTTGTGATAACTTTGGGCCCTAACCCTCAAGCTGTGAAGTGTGTCAGACTTAAAAAAATGTTAGATTACCATGTTTTGAAGTATTGTTTACAATATGCCAATAACATATTTCAGATTTCTAAACATGGCTGTTGTCCTTGCTTGTACTAATCGAAACACTGCGCGATGCTTTGATTTTCCACCATTTATCAGACATTTTGGAGGAATAGTTAGCCAATCTTGTTATAAATTTCCTTTCAGAGTCCTCTGCAAGGTTTCTAACATTTAATTTGGTCGAAAAGAACTGTAAAATTAAAAAAAAGTGTGTTTCTAACATTTTTCAAAAAAAAAAACTTTCTCGAAAATAAGTATTCTAAAATTAAAGAAACAATGTTGTACTCGAGTGTGCAGGATATAATGCATCTTATTAATAATGGGAGAGATGCAGCTATGAAATATATAAAATTTAGCCCAGATACAACCGGATACTAGTCATTTCCATACCTTGAAAGTTTCAAAATGAGAAAAAATCCGTCATGCATTTAGAAAAAAAATTGATACACTTAGATTATCAGAAGACTTTTTTAATTGGAAAAAATAGCACTTATGAGAACATATATTATCGATATTCAACAATTGATTCATATAAAATTAGTAACATTATAATTTTGTGCTATTGAAATGAAGCTTTGATTATAACTGATTTAGTCAATTTCTATGGATTCATGAATTTGGACTCTATTACTGACGAGATGAAGTGTGCCCGGCATAAACAAATATTGGATTTCGATGTTTTGAACAATCGATTACAATATTCCAATAAAATTTTTTAGAATTTTTACATGACTTTTGTCCAGTTAGCTCCTACTAATCTAAACACTGGAGCGTGGAGGTGCCTTGATCCATGGAGCTCAAGCTATTCGGATCGGTGTTAGAGTTCTCATGTCCTGTATGTCTCTTATCAACCCAATCTTAGAGATGGCATTTCTAGATCTTCCTCTTGAATGCTTTCCTGAAACTACCTCAATTGCCTCTTTTCTATAGAATCCTTTAATTGTATATTTATTTGACGTAACATTATGCTTCCATGGCTAATCAGACGATACTACACTAGTCAGATATTCAATTTTGCATATCCAGGTATATAACAATATTGATCTTTAACGAGTACCGCACACTGTACATCCTCGGGAACATCATTTTACCTCTCCTCTGAAGGACGGCATAATCAAGGATTTACTCCTTTTAAAAACTCCTTTGGCAACCTTCCGGGCTGCGAATCCCTTTATGAGATGGTGTCTAGCTCATTTCTTTACTTATCGCTCATGATCTGATCTCTCGTAGTGCTGCCGGCTACTGTACGTAGGTATTTATTTTCCACAGCAGTAATTCTGCTAACTTCTTCTTCTATCGCTATCTCTTTTGTGCCATTTAGCGTAGAGGGGCCTGAATCCATTGGAGCCATTCTTCCTGGTCCCGACAACTCCTCTTCATTTGAGCTAGGGTTTTTCCTCTTTTACCTCCTATTCTTTGGATATAATCCTCATAGAGGATTCTCGGGCGTCCACGGGGTCTTCTGCCTATCGGGCGGGCTTCCATAACCTTTCTAGGAAGCCATTCTTCGTTCATGCGACAGCCATTCTGCTTAGGTATTTGAATAAAGGGGTTCAATTCTCTCTGGCATGTATAAGGGCAGGTAAGTATACAGCTTAAAAAATATGGATTTTTATATTTTTCTTTACCTTTCTCTTCCCAATGATTGTATTGCATAGACTATAATATAACTCATTGGTCTTTTTAATTCGTTTCGGACTTCAATTCCTAGAATAATATCTGGGTACCTCCCCTAATAATTTATTGTACTTCAATTAAATGAAAAATTATATTACTTGTAAAATGGAGGTTGCCCTGAGGCCTCCAGGTATATCCCCTAGTATGTTATTAAAAAAAGTGCAATCATTGGACTCACGTGGAGAGAATTTAGCTGATTCACCAATATACCATGTTCCAGTTACACTGATTTTTTACTTGAAAATAATTTAAAAACCGTTTTTAATTTTCATTTGATAATAAACTTCTTATGAATGACGTGAATACACTTGCAACCATTTTATTGGGTTGTAACATATGAAATGTCAGTGAAGGTGTAAACTTAAATTATTAACAAAAACATTATTAAACAATACTTTTATTAATCAAAGTAGGATCCTTCACTTTCAATACACTCCCAACGTGAAACAAGCATCTCCATCTCCGCTTTGTAGAAATTAGGTGTCAAGGAAGAAGCGAAGTCTTGGAAGGCCGATTTCAGGGCATTTTCATTTTCAAATTTTTTGTTTCTTAAAAAATTATCCAAACAACGGAAAAAGTAAAAATCAGTTGGAGAAAGGTCCGGAGAATACGGTGGGTGAGGAAGGACCTCTATATTCATCTCCTAAAAAAAAAAAAAAAAAAAAAAAAAAATCGGGTGAGCTGCTGGGCCTCGGTTAATTCATGTGGTACCCAGATTTCCATCTTTTTTGTCTTACCAAGCTCCTTAAGGTGCCTGGAAACAGTCATGGCACTTGCTCCAAGTTGTGAACCTAATTCACGAGTGGTTTGGGAAGGGCCCGCTACGACCAGCTCTTTCAACTTTTCGTTGTCCAACTTAGTCTTTGGCCTACCACGTTCTTTGTTGGGAAAGTCAAAATCCCTAGACCGAAAATTTTCAAACCAACGGAAGATTGTTCTTTCGCTCGCTGTATCTTCACCGTAAACAATATTAATGTTTCGGAAAGCCTCCGTGACGCTATGGTCAAGTTTAAATTCGAAGAGAAAAATTATACGAATATCCGCGGAAGACATAATTTTATTTTTAAAATGTTGCTTCACTTTCAAAAGGAAAAATAAGACAAATTATGAAAAAGGATTAAATGATCTTTCAAACGGTCAAGAAAACTGTAAATAAACGAAACTGACATTTCATCCGTTACGACACAATATAATAAATATAATATCACTAATTTACTTTACAGAATTATCTTCACACTAATTTTTTTGTTGTCTGATTATGATAATTAGATGTTTAGCAGCAAAGTTTTCCCCAGGGAATAAAAAAAAACCGTTGTTACGGGTAATAACATGCTTTTACATGTATGTATCATGTAAAAACATATGTTTCATAATTATTAATTATTTGTCTTGCGCTTGGTATCCTGTTTTAACAACAATAACAAGTAGATAATGTGATACTGATAATTTTTTATTTCATCCAGTGGACTCTGTTTACTGCTCACTTATACTTGCTACCTTTAACCCTTAAAAGGTACGGTGGGGTTAGGGCCGACCCCAGGATGCTTTTAAAATGCATTTGTATGAAGAATAAAGTCATGTTACAGTATCAGCATTATTTTCTTATTGATGAGTAGAGAGGCACTGATACCATAGCACTTCAAACCTTAAAAAATAAGTTGGGGTATGTGAGGAACCCACCGTACCATTGGAGAGTTAAGATAATATTACTTAATTAAATGGTCTTAATATTTTTTACTATATTTTGATTCACTATGGTTTCTCTAGTGATCCTATGTTTATTCTTAAAGAATGATGATTTATTCTCAGATCCTAGGTTCTTACCTGCCACAAGAGTATGTCGAATTAATGTGGCATTTCCCAATGCTGCAACGATGGCATGGTATCTAACATTACAGGAAAAAAGTCGGCGTAGGTAAGTGGTGACCCCATTTTCTAGTCAAGCGTCTGCAATTAGCCACATGTCCAACTCTGATACCTTTACAGTACATTATATACATCCAAATACCTTAATGTCCCATTTGTTCCTGATTTGACCCAAATCCTATGTCTATCAACAACAAGGAAACCATTCTGAATAAAAATATAGTAAAACTTCATGGATCACTAAATGGTACACTTTATTCTCACTCAAACCCACTAGTTCAAACATATTTCCGCTTCAATTCACAATAATCCTCCAAGACGGGTGAAAAGAACAAGGTCTCGTGATCTAAGTTGAATTTGTAATTTGAGTACTACCAGTGGGTAGTTTCTCTACTTGAGCGTAACTCATGCCATTACTTTTCATTCATTCTATTTACTTTTTGAATCGTCGTAGCACAACTGCAAATTTCAATAAATAAGGTTTTTTTAAATTCAAGACGTCTTGAGGTGTGATAAAAAAAAAACTAAGTGCGCCAAAGATAACACCATTTTACCCCGAATTACCTTCGAAAAAATACCCGATATCGTCATCTCTAATTACGGGGCTTTCTGTGCTATTTTTTAGATCTGCCTAATTTCATGTCTTCTTTATACTAACATGCATCAATTTTTTAAAGCATAAGTGTAGTATCAGACGCTTGACATTATTGCAGCACTGCATCACTTTTAGGAAATCTTGAAGAAAATGGAGTTCTAAAAGCAATTTAAAAGTTTTCCCGCCGACTGCAGGTTTTGAATTCAAAACATCATTGAAGAAATAGTTGCCAACGAGAGCTTGCAAAGATTCCTAACACCATCAGATTAAAGTGCACAAATCAATCACTTCTAGGTATTCTATAAACTTACTTTTTTTTTCCTTCCTTTGAAGGAATCCCAAGGTAAGTGTGGGGGCAGATAAAAACGCAATTTTTATATAGGTCTTTCTCAGGAACCATTAGAGATTAAGAGATACCATTGGTGTATACGTCATGTATTGGGGATATTTGTAAAGTTTTCCAAAACAAAATAGTATACGGGAATTTTGTTAAAACTGAAATTGGCTTTTATTTTTAGTAGATTTCTAATGCGGTCCTAATTAAAAAAATCATTTTAAATAATGAACCAAATTTTCTGAACATAAAAAAAAACCAACCGGCTTTCTAATCATCCAAAGAAATTACAAGTATTATAAAAACGTGACTAATGAGAATTAAGTGTTGTTTACTCAATCTATTGTTGAATTAGCAGTTGCTTCATGATGCTTTGAAAGTTCGGGAAAGCTTTTTTTTCAGAAAACACATCTTTCTAAAACGAAATTGCAATAGAATCTGTATATATATATATTTTTTTTATAATTGTATATGTATTGTAAAATATATTCATCTCAGGCGCAGGAATATTTTTTTTTTGCGGGAGAAAGGTCATAAATATTAAAAACACGGCATTTTGGCTTCCTCGACAATTTGTTTATACTGTTTAAAAATAATATTATTATATTAAATGATTATATATTTATGATATGTAGTTTTGTAAAGAACATAATATTATTGTTTAATTGATAATTTAAAGAAGATACAATTGAAATACTACCTTAAACGGATCGGCCTACAATACTTCTAAAAGATACTTATTAAACATAAATGCATTCAAAACAGCAAATATGGAGAGACCTTATGGTACCTGCAAACCCTCCTTGGTCTTAACCAGTCTTTGCAAAGTGAGTAGCCTTAATTGGGGGAAAGACCTGGCTCGCTCAGTCTTGGTCTCGGTCCAATCACCTCCCTGCACAACCGTTTACCATTGAAATAAAAATATTTTAATTAAATTTGAATTGCACCAAATAAATTATAAAATTAACCGAGAATAAATAAACTGCTCAGCTTTTTCAAAAAGGATTCAATATTTTTTTAAGGCAGAAAAGATTCGATGTCGTTTTATTTTAAAATGTCTTAAAATCGTAAATTCCAAAATATTTACCACTAGTAAAATCGGTGTAAGATGAAAATATAGTTGAGTAGAAATAATGATATTTTTTAAATGTATAATTATTTTAAGATAAACACTTGTTTTAAATAAACTTAAATGCTTGAAACGTTACTCTAAAGGAGTTTTAAATATTAATACTCCATTGTAAGGGTTGAATTATTTACTTGGAATAATAAAATTAGATATTCAAATGAAAATATTATAAATAATATGGTTTTTATAACAAAGAAATAACAATCTAAGGTATGAAAATATTCGGTAACGATGTGATATATTCATTCTAATTATTTATATTATTTCTTATGCGTAAGCGAGTCGTATTTAAATACTTGAGATCAAGAAAAACTTAACTAATATTTAAATTTTATTTTTATATTCCCATCCATGATGGCTGTCGTTTCAATAGACCAAAATCATAATTAGTTTGTGTCCCTGTTGTGACCAAACGCATTGTTCAATTGTTTTCATTTACAGCACAGATCAGAGTATTGAACTTTTTTGTTTTATCTCAATGCATTAACACGGATCGTGAAAAAAATTACAAAATTAAAAAGATTGAATAACTGTGGGGAGGTCAAGTTATATTTTGAATATTTAAACAAAAATACTGAGATTTGTTTAATCTAGATTATTGAGATATGAATTTGAAAAAACAATATGAAGTGTGTTATCTCTGAGAACAATATTTGTTTTTAAATCATTGATAATATTTTTTTTAACTATTGATTATATATTAAAATTTTATATTAATAAAAAGTAAAATCCGATTTCTTCGCGAGTGTAATGTGGATTTCAAATTACTAAAACACAATTAATGTTATAAACTGTGGACACTGATACGCCCTTTTCCTGTTATGTGGGTGGCTGATGAATTGATTTATTAATTAATTAATTCGTCTTATTCAAAGAAATATATATTACATTGATTTTATACATATTATAATCATTCTGAATATTCAATAAGTCCATTGTTATAATGGTTTGATCATTTTAAGTAACCCATCACACTTTATGTCGTATTGATGTTCCTTGAATTCGTTTTATATGCAATTGCAGATAATTATGCAATATATATTCATATGCCATCATCATACCCAATAGCCTTCCCTGATATTGCTATATATTGCTTATTTTTGTTCCATCTCATAAGAACAAATAAAATAACTCAATCAGTTCGGTCGATATGACATTAGAATTAACTTATTGATATATATTATTTACTCAAAAATTGCACGTTAATTTTTCTTGGAGTGATAATTACGAATTTAATTTTTGGTCAGTTAAATATTCTCGTAATTATAAAAATCCCTGATAATTTTCAGTTCTGGGATTGAAAATTTGACATCACGTTGGGAAGAATCTATAGAAATTGGAGGTAAGGATTTTAAATAAAAATGCTTTGATTTCATAAAGTTGTTTTTCTAAATAACCTTTCTTTCATATATTATTATTTCATATTACAGACTTAATATAATACGAGTAGAGAACAGGAGTATTCTATCTTCCTTAAGCATTAAAAACCTATTAATTATTAATGTGTTAATATGTTATTATTAAGCATTAATGTATTATTAGTACTTAATTGATATCTTTTTTTAAATATATTTTTAATGTATTATTTTTGCGATATACCCTCGTATTGATTTTAAACTGCTAAAACACATTCAGGGATCCTTTGATTCATTGATTGGATGAAATCATGAAAAACAAGGTTAGTGACAGAACCCGGCCTTGATCAATTGATTGTTATGACCAGTTATAATAACGTAGTAGCGATTAAACTAATAACAGTAATTGCGCCATTGTCATCTCCCAGGGAGAGGAAAGAGCTAAATGGCCTAATCTGAACGGCGGGAGGGAAAATGACCCGTAGCCTGCTCAATACTAATTCGGCTTGCAACAGGTGTCGGAACAGGTTGTTTAGTTAATCTAATCTGGTTAGGGTCTCCTGCCCTTTATAAATTTATAGTCGGCTGGGAGGGCCTAATAGGTTTCAAATTCATAAATTGTATTTTCTCCGCAATACATCTAACCACCATTCAATGCCGTATAAAATACAGTCGACTTCATTTTGGCGTATTCTTTCTCAAGGAAAATAAATAAAAAAAGAAAGGTTTTTTCTTTTCTTCATTTTATGTACAAAAAGATAAAAACTATTTTTCATACCCCTAAGTGATTTGCGTCGGCCATTATTATTGATTATGCGTCGATCGTAGCGCTGAGCCTTGATGGTGCTGAATTTTTTATATGTTGTAAGGGCATGTATGAATAGTGTAAATCCAAGTTGGCAACCGATAAAACGGACGGGAATACTTTTGACGGCTAAAAAACTTCGAAACTTTCGGATTTATTTCACATTTTGGCCTTTATCTCTTAATCGGTGCGTTTTAGGGAAAACGCATAAATAATCATTTTAAAAGAAGACACTTGCTGTAATAAAAACATTTGCTACAATTTGAACTCAAATGCAGCTCTGTAGGTTTAACTGATTTAACAAAATTATACGATACAAAACGATACGACTTGACCGATTTTTATGCAATTTTGTGTCTATATTCAGTAGGTCTGAGAATAGGATGTAAACTATTTTTCATACCCCTATGTATTTTTTTTTAAAGTTTTGGCCTTTATCTCCTAATCGGTGCGTTTTAGGGAAAAAGCACAAATAACAACTTTTAAAGAAGATTGAAATTGCTACAAGTCGAGCCCAAATGCAGCTCTTAAGTTAATCAGATCCTGAGTTAAGTTGCAGTCATATAATAATTCACCGGAATCTTAGCTCTATCTAATATATAAAATTGTCGTGTCACAGTGTTTGTAACAAAATTCCTGCAAACAACAAATATTCAGTAGGTCTGAGAATAGGATGTAAACTATTTTTCATACCCCTAAGTGATATGTGTCGGGAATTATTATTGATTATGTGTAATTTGAGTCCTCCAATTATGGAATCTTACACGTTTGGTCATCTAAAATATGGGGTCATCTAAAATATGGGGAATGTTATTGAAGCAGCAACGTTGACTGGAATCTTTAAAGGAGAAGTCGTCCTGTAGCCACGTATTCCAAAGAAACCATCAGAACCCATAAATACCGTTTAAAAGACTTCAATTAGATATAGGCTTGGTTATTGCTATGACCATCAGCAAGTCTCAAGGCCAGTCCATTGCCGGTTTGGACCTAGAACATCCATGTTCCTCCCATTGTCAATTATATGTCGCATACTCATGTGTTAATACACCATCTAATATATTTGTATTAGCAAAGTACAGATTAAAAAATAATATTGGTCATCGATTAGCGCATAATAAATTGAAATAAATAGTTATAATTTAAAAAAATATTATTAGTTATAATCAAAAATCAACCATGATATACCTCATTCATTAATTTAATGTTTTTTATTTTATCAGTCAGGAATTTTGTATATTATTTATGTATTATATACTGTACTTAGATATAAGATGTATAAAATGTAAAATCGAAAATCTATTTAATCCATTCTTTCATTGTTTTTTTTAAAATTCAAATTTTAACATAATATATTTTTAAAACTATTACAACAGCCACAGCAACGCGTGGCCGGGTCAGCTAGTATATATATATATATATATATATATATATATATATATATATATATATATATATATATATATATATATATACATGCAAAGATGGGAGTGGAGTGGTTCAGTGCTAGTTCGCTGAGTTGTCATGCCGAAGGTCCTGATTTATAATCCCGCGCGATGGCAGACTTTATTAAAATCTGTTAGCGGCCGGAAATGGATCCTATAGGATTTAGGACTCTCCTAGGACTCACCCATCTTGGACAAATCTCCTCTCTGCACAACCGTTGTCCAAGAAACAGTGCAGTCTCTACCAAGAACTGAACCCCAGACACTTCTACCTCTTCCACGGACAACGGGTTGTTGTGGTATATTTCTTTTCTGCATGGTCCATGGACGGCATTGGCCTCCTTAAAAATTTTCTCCCAATTTAACCGATCTTCCGTGGCTCTTCTCATGTTCTCACCCCAGTAGCTAAGGTCTGCTTCCACATCGTCTAGGCATGCCTCTTCGTCCTTCTCCACCTCGACGTCCCTCTCCGATCAGCATAGATAGGCTTTTTTTATCCATTCTATGCAACCATCTTACTCTTGCTTTTATTGATACAAGATACCATATCAGATTCTCCATATATTGTTTGTTGTTGTTTAGAGGCGTAAAACCCTAGGGTCATCAACGCCTGTAGATTTTTGATTTTTATAATTATAAGGTTCTCCATGTAGGTTCTTGAGTTGTTGGTTATTTTTGATACGAAAACAATTTTCCTTCTTTGGTTGGATCATATATTTTTCTAAGTATCGTTTTCTCCCAAATAATCAATAATTTCACTTGCCGCATGAATAGTCCTCTCCTCCCCACCAAACATGACAACTGGACGTAGTACCATTTTATATACCCTTATAAGGAGAACGTCTTGGGGGAACGGAGTGACGTTCAAGATGAGTCTGTTTGCACTATTAAGGTGAGATGTGGTGCACTTTTTCTGATTTAATGTGATTTGATTTATGTCCAGAAGATGTGAAAATAGGTGTAACATTGACTGGCTAATTTTCCAGTACTTTAGAAACTTCTGGTTATACTTGTTGGGATTTTCCGTTTCAGTTCCACGGGTTGAACTTCGAGATAAGTATTAACAAGTTTTAGCCTTTCATTAGTATCCTTTTCAATATTTTCGAAAATAAAATAGTTATGAGTTTTAAGGCCCCTGCACACTGTCATTTTGATGTTTCAAATTGGTGTGTTCATTTCTAAATGTCACTTCTACCTGAACAATAACATTCGCATCCACACGCCCATTTCGGTTTGTCAGTTCAATGTGATACCCCTTGGAAGCTCCAGTCCCTCTTATTGTTTGTTGTGATATGTATTTAATATATTAAACACAATTTTGTGTTTACATCATGTTTTCGGAAGATGGATTGTTATTTCTACAAAGTGCAGTTTTTTTGTTTGTTATGATAATCCTTTGAAGTTACTTTCCACAAATATTCCTCCCCTCTGAACAGTTCTATAAATTCTAAAAGAAAATCTTTGCCCCAACTAACCATATTATCACTCAGTAATAACAAACACACAAAATGAAGTAATACATACGAGGTCTGGAAAAGTGATTGAAAGGGTGATGTCTATCTAAACGACACCTGTACGCATGCTCAGGTAACTCATGTGACCTACGATACGCACTCTCACTTCGGACTGTCGTCAGTTCGGGGTGTCACATCGAAATGATGAATTTTCAGCAGTCCATCAGTCCACTTTTTCACTCACATCAATTTAGCTTACACATGGTCAGTTCGATATGTTTGTTTGTTCATTTAGCATCACGTTTTGCTGCCATGGCTAATGGGACGATGCTACATTGGGAGCTCTAAATTTTGCCTATCCAGGTTTAATTAGGAAAGGGGTTTTAAACGAGTACCTGACCTCATACAGGCTCGGGACCCCCGTTAAACATCCCTTCCGAAGGTTGGAGTAACTAAGGATTTT
The DNA here is from genome assembly GCA_037127475.1 of Arma custos. NCBI lineage: Eukaryota > Metazoa > Arthropoda > Insecta > Hemiptera > Pentatomidae > Arma > Arma custos. The sequence goes on along the minus strand of CM073761.1, from coordinate 74,436,397 downwards.
TAAACTCCCTTTAAAAAATCCTAGGGCCACCTGCCGGACTAAGAACCCACGATCTTGGGCTTAGTAGTTTGTTACGCTAACCACTAGACCACAGGTCGCCCAACAGTTCGATGTGAACACACCAAACTGACCGTGTGTAGCGGCCTTATTAAATATTATATAATATTAAATATGAAAAAAGAGTGTAATTAGAGAAAATGGGCGTATTTCGGTAACCATTTCAGCAAAAAATAAAATTAAAGCAACAACCGGATCTGACAAAGCGGATCTGATACCAATTATTTATCTGCCACAGCCTTTTTTTTATTTTTTTTATCCCCCTTCCTGCCGTTGCTGGCATGCGGGGTTCGGCAGTAGCGGGTTGATACGTTGGGTTTACGCACGACCACCACTGCCAAAAAACAACTCTTTATTTAAATAAATTCTTATTATCTGCCACAGCCGGATTTGAACCCGCCCCAGCAACTCACCACTTTATCTACTGACCTACCCTACTTCCTTAAACTGTTAATTGTCTCCCTTAAACGATTAAATTGTTTATTATCTCTCTCTATAACTATATATGTTATTAAAACAAAACTATACTAAAATAGTTAACCATGATACATCTTATAACTTCTATTTTCACTTCAGTGGACTTTTAGGTCGAAGGTAGGTAAGAATTTTCTAGGTTGAGATAGAAAAGGCCTTCTCCATCACCGGACTTGGGGATGGAAGTATTATCTCCCATATTCCATATCTTTTCCAGTCACTCCGATACATCAAGTCCAGCTAAAGTTACAGACCCATTTCTGCAATATCCATCGCCACTTCGTCAATATTATTTATTACATTTTTTATATTGGCAACTATATTATGTTCAATTTTTGTATAAAATTGTGATAGAGAATAATGAGTTTATTTGCGTCCAGATGTTCAAAAATATTATTTAAATTTTTCTGTTCTTATGTTATATCATACATCGTTTTTATATTCCAATATAGACATGGTCACACATATTCCATCATCCAGAGGGATTGATATAATTATTTTATAAATAACCGATAAACCCAAAGATTTTTAGAAATAACTTGGTCCCCTAAATATAGGCGAAGTGTTCCTGGTTCGAATAGTTTCCAACACATCATATATTTGTATGTATTATATAGTATCATTATATGTTTTAACACATTATTATTATTATTCCCAGATTTTTATTAATTAGGCTAATTTCATTGAATTAACATTTAAAATAGTTAATTTTATTAACTAGTCTACTTAAAAAGATATCACCACTACAACCAATGAAGGGTCTTGGGTTCAAACATGATAGAGACTACACTGTTTCTAGTGCAACGGTCGTGTAGGTAGGTTATTGGAGCGTGATAGGTTCCGCCACGATTTTCTCCCAATTAAGGTTACCCACATTATATAGACTGGGTGAGACGCATAAGGGTTTGCAGGGTCTATCCATGACTGCTACTGTGGATTGATTTATTTTTATAAATCCGATTTTTATAAGGTATATGTAGGATTTTCATTCTTTCTTCTTTTAATTACCAAATAGACAGTAAGATTATGTAATTACACACTACTTACCATAAATATATAATTGTTTATTATAAATATTTTTATAATAAATCACATATCTTTAGTTGTATAATGAACATTTATTGATGGGCTGAATTCACCTGAATAATAGAAAATCAATAAAGAAAAATTATTTAGGAACTGTTCACATAGAAAATAATATTTATTGAATATATGAAAATGACATAGTTCAAAGTAGTTACGTTTTGGTACACTTTAAATATTAATTTAATTGAGCGCTAATCGATACATAATATTTTTTTTTAATGTGTCCTTTACTAACACAAATAGATTAGATGGTTTACTAACACGTGAGCATGCAACATATAATTGTCCATGGGAGAAACATGGATGTTCTAGATCCAAACCGCAAATGGACATTGTCTGGCCTTGAGACTTGTTGATGTTCATAGCAAAAGCCAAGCTTATATCAAATTGAAGTCATGGGTTCTGATGGTATCATTGGAATACGTGGCTACAGGACGACTTCTCCTTTAAAGATTCCAGTCAACGTTGCTGCTTCAATAACATTCCCCATATTTTAGATGACCCCATATTTTAGATGACCAAACGTGTAAGATTCCATAATTGGAGGACTCAAATTACACATAATCAATAATAATTCCCGACACATATCACTTAGGGGTATGAAAAATAGTTTACATCCTATTCTCAGACCTACTGAATATTTGTTGTTTGCAGGAATTTTGTTACAAACACTGTGACACGACAATTTTATATATTAGATAAAGCTAAGATTCCGGGTAGTTATTATATGATTGGAACTTAACTCAGGATCAGTTAAACCTACAAAGCTGCATTTGAGTTCAAATTGTAGCAAATTTTATCTTCTTTTAAAATGATTATTTATGTGAATCGGTCAAGTCGTTTCGGAGGATTTTTGTTACAAACACGTGAAACGACAATTTTATATATTAGATATATACAGACGTTAAATATTTTTAGTAATAAACAAAACTTTCTTCTATATTTTAGATTTTTGGTTTGTAAAATTTTATGCAAAAAATGAAATGCAATGAAGAGTCACTATGTGACCTAAAACTTGTACAGTGCAACTGAACCATATGCTTTATTACGATACTGGTGTTAAACACTGAATTCTACAATTCGTATAAGTCTTCAAGTAAAATTCAATATAATTTGTGAGTTCTGGATGAATGATATATATCATTGCAATTTCGGAATCATTAACGAATAAATAAACCTTCGAAGTAAACATAAAAGCTGACGATTGAATCTTGTCAATATGTAGTTTATACCCGTCGTAAAATCCTTTGTGGACTTTATGATTTAAAGCATTAAGTGATTAGAATTGTGAAGAATTGATGACATCGCTGATTTCCATTGACAATAACGGTTTTAGTCCGAGAGGCAACATGCAAAAATGTGGATTATAAAGCTTAAGTTACTATAGTCTAGGTAAAAAAAATCAAAGTGTAATACTCGTACAGTTATTGGCTGGGTTCATGATCTAAGGTATTATTTTTTTTAATAAGGGATCATAACCCAGTATATTCTCATACAAGACTGAAAAGACAAGAAACTGCTCGACGTTTTCGCCTACTTCAACATTTACTGGACAAAAGCTCTAAGCTCCCAATCAATTACAAAAGACTCATTTACATGATAGTTATCAGACCTATTTGGACATACGGAGTTGAGCTTTGGGGTTCTACTAAACCATCCAATTCATCTCGTATCCAATCATTACAATCCAAAATCCTTCGTAAAATCCTCAATGCTTCTAATTATGTCACAAACAAACCCATCTATCATGATCTTCATATCCCATATGTTGCTGATTTGGCCCAAACTAGATACCTATCCTTCCATACACACTTGAATCGGCTAGTCTCTCGACTTGCTTGCCATACTATTCCTGATAACCCTCCGCGGCTTCTGAAAAGAAGATGGCCTCGAGACCTCCTACAATAGAACTTCATTGAGTGCTACCGATGGGTAGTTTCTCCACAAGTAATTTTTTATCACTTATTTATGATAATAAATTAATCTAAAAAACAGTACATTAACTCATTATTTCGTTAAAGTCAGGAATGTAAATTTCCCTCTTTTAAATGTATGAGTATAAACACGAGCCCTAAAATCTTTTAAGATAAAAAAGAATAAAAAGATTGGAGTATAATAAGGACAATTATGGGTATATTAGGATAGACAAAGGAATCGAAAAGACACTATAATTTGTAATGTTAGTCTATACTTAAGTTAGTTGGTACAAAAAAATATTCTTTGTATATTCATCTACTATCATCCTACTCGACAATAAATCAATTTTTTTCTTACGATTCAAGCCTCTGTTGGTTAACTGTACGAATTTAAATAACAGTATTAAAATATATCTCTAGATTTGTACAGCCTCCCTGATTATATGAACAATTGGTTTACCTCAACATATGATCAACTATTCAAAAAAATAAAATAAAAATCATTCAATGCATTCCCACGAATAAGAGTTCGTGAACTTTGTTGTTTTTCAATGTAACATAATTTACGACATATTTTTAAAATCATTCAACAAGTTGACGTTAATCCTTCTTCGGTTAGTATTTCAGATTCTCGTTTCTATTTAGAAATGGGAAATTCTTTTGACATATTCAGATTATTCTATCTCCTCTATATCCCTTACAGTTTGTCAAGGCGCGATAGTTAATTGTTCAAAAACAAATTCTGAATGTTTTTTTATGACTGCTAGGTTAAGATCCCGCTTGCTGGCAGACTTTTATTTAATCATTTAGCAGCAGGAGATGGATCCTTTGGAATCTAGGACTCTCCTGGGTCTCACCCCAGCCTCTACAAAATGGATACCCTTCATTGGGGGAAAATCTGGAAGTTGAGCGTGATCTAGGACAAATCACCTCCCTGCAAATCCGTTCTTTTTATAGCTGACTGGTTTAATCAAACTTCAGTGAATATCTTCATTAATGATTTCAGGAACCGGTATCGATCACTTCTTGCTTATGCCTGTGCGATCCATCATTACCCTGAACGTAAAAAAGGATTGGTGACTGGACTATTAGTGACGAATTGAGGTTGGCTTCAGACATCGACTAATCAGGGACCACATTACCTAATGAAATCCATTTTCCCCAAAGAGGGTTTTAATGGAAAATGCATGCTATCCTACTCATGCTATCTCCCATTCCTCACCCTCCACCATACTTTCATCCCGATTAGACTTATCATTATTTAATTATTGACGCACGAGGATCATTACCGCGTTTACAACGCGTCTTCTCACCGCTAATGCTCCTCCATTTTACTTCATAATTAAAAAGGCGTAATCAAAAGTTAATTAAGTTTTCTCCAGTCCGAGAGAAAGTGCATCCAATATTGAGTAAAGTATGATGTTAGGGATATTGTTGATGTTACAAGTCACAACGTTTTAAATAAAACGAATATATAGCGTAGATTAAAACGGAATTAAAATAGTAATTCATTCGATTTTTTTATATAGTGCTTATACAAAGGTTCACCACCGACATTAATGAGGATTTTGCTTCAGAAAATTGTTAGTATTTTTCTTAAAGTTGTGCGAAAGTAACTTTTGTTTTAAAATCCAATGCTTTCGTATGGTTTTTGCTTTTATAAAAAATTTAGTATACTAGGCCTTAGTTAAAAATGTATGCAATTTTTAATAGTTCAAATAATCTAAGTTTCTCGCTTTGTAATAATTTTGTAAATTCAATACTCTCTTAATTGTCTCTGAAATTAAGGTAGACCTAGACAAAAATAATATCCTAACTCTTGGTTGTAGAAAACCTCAACTTTGGGGAAAGTCTCAATAAATACAAAAAAATACTCTCTTGAATTGCCACAGCCAATTTTTTTAATCATTCATCGCTTCTTCTGGTTTCGAACGTGTCGTAAAGTTCTTTGCCGACGTTTCGCTGACCATACTTGCTTCCTCTGGGCTTAATCTGAGACTGAAAACATCGTTTTATACTTCAGTATTTATAGCTTTTCGGGTTCGGGGGCGGATCCTGTTCTCCTGTTATTCCTGTGATCTGAATGGCTGCTTTCTATAATTTTAAATGGTTTCATTTATGGCATACCGGTATCATTAAGTTTATAGTTTTCAGCTGAAAACACGCGAAGTAAAAAAATAGGATTTAATTTTATTAAATCAAGGTCTTATAATGGTCATGTATATGAGTCTTTTATAATTAATTGGGAGCTTAGAGCGTTTGTCTCTTAAATCTTGACATTGCCTGAAACAACGAATATAAAATTTAAAATACTTTAACTAATTCATCAGAAAGTTTTCTCTCATAATCTAAATTGAAATAATTGAAGTTTAGCATACCATAACCAATGAGGAATGGATGAAGTCTGATCAGAATAGGGATTAAAGAAAGTGCAGCTTATTTACAACCACCCATTAAGTAATAATTAAATGTAAATCTAAAAATCATTATTTGTTATTTTTTCGACTCTAGATGATCAGGTTTTACAGAAACAGTAAACACTTACTTAAGAACAGTAGAAAGAAAAAACGGTAAAAGTTATAATCCTGTAATAAAGGATGATTTAAAAAAAAAATTATGAACCAAAATGTTCATTAAGCAAAACTTATTGTTGAATTTACTTTTCTTACTTCACTTTAACAAGAGTATAATGAAATCAGCTACAACGAATTCGCTTTAGTCATTCAATAAATTTGATTTCAAGTTTCAAAACTAAACTAATTTTTTTTAAAGGGAAACTAATTTTAGAAAAACTTCCATAATATGGAAACTTATAATTTTCTTTTATTGGGTCGATGACTTATCTACTTTTGCTTTAATAGTAGCACCTGTCATGTTCTATTTTCCTCTGGGACTTTTAATTTGTAACAGAGGGAAATATAATTATAAATTATAAAATAGAATTATTATATAATTAATAAAATAAACTATAAAATATAATAGAAATGTAAATTTCATTAATCTTAAACAAATATATATAGTACGTACGAAATCCATGTATTTGTTTAAGACCATCCATGTATTACATTTGTCAGTAAGGAATAAAAACATTTTTCCAAAATAAAGATTACAGAAATCATTAAAGAATTCATAAAATGTTAATGTTAATTAATTTTATTAACTAACTAATTAGTCAAAACATTGATATATCGGTATAACAATGAGAACAGGGAAACTCAGTGTGTACAGCACTGAGTTGCTATAGTGAAGATTCCGGGTTGAAAATTAGCTTTAACTGATAAATAATTTAATCTAATTAATAATGAAAAGTAAAAAAGAGACCTTACATAATTGTTAAGACCGTGGAAAAATTCCAACGAAAAGCCTCAAGTCTCCAAACTAAAACAGAAATAGAAATATCTGTCCAATATTTCGCTCATTCAGGCATCCTCAGGGTAGAAAGAGAATAACAGCAAAACAAAACATGAATAATGCACCCAAGAAACATCCCACCACCTCGAAGGCTCAAATGCAACTAAAGAGTCATAAGGAAGGTTACTCGACCCCAGCTGGTTAAGGTTAAATAAAAACAGCTGATAGATACTTCAGAAATTCAAAATTCAATATACACTCACCAAATTTCAAAAAGCACCACAGGAAAAATAAATAATAGCAAACATCACAAAACTTAAGAAGAAAGACCATATGAAAAAATAAAAGTAAAAATGCAAGAAAATATTTTTTTTTTTTTTTTATATCATAATAAAGAAACCAGTGGACCTATGGCTACTCCACAAAATATATTAATAATGAAAAGTAAAAAAGAGACCTTACATAATTGTTAAGACCGTGGAAAAATTCCAACGAAAAGCCTCAAGTCTCCAAACTAAAACAGAAATAGAAATATCTGTCCAATATTTCGCCCATTCAGGCATCCTCAGGGTAGAAAGAGAATAACAGCAAAACAAAACATGAATAATGCACCCAAGAAACATCCCACCACCTCGAAGGATCAAATGCATTTTTACTTTTATTTTTTCATATGGTCTTTCTTCTTAAGTTTTGTGATGTTTGCTATTATTTATTTTTCCTGTGGTGCTTTTTGAAAGTTGGTGAGTGTATATTGAATTTTGAATTTCTGAAGTATCTATCACCTTTTTTTATTTAACCTTAACCAGCTGGGGTCGAGTAACCTTCCTTATGACTCTTTAGTTGCATTTGAGCCTTCGAGGTGGTGGGATGTTTCTTGGGTGCATTATTCATGTTTTGTTTTGCTGTTATTCTCTTTCTACCCTGAGGATGCCTGAATGGGCGAAATATTGGACAGATATTTCTATTTCTGTTTTAGTTTGGAGACTTGAGGCTTTTCGTTGGAATTTTTCCACGGTCTTAACAATTATGTAAGGTCTCTTTTTTACTTTTCATTATTAATATATTTTGTGGAGTAGCCGTAGGTCCACTGGTTTCTTGATTATGATATAAAAAAAAAAAAAAAAAAAAAAAAAAAAATATTTTCTTGCATTTTTACTTTTATTTTTTCATATGGTCTTTCTTCTTAAGTTTTGTGATGTTTGCTATTATTTATTTTTCCTGTGGTGCTTTTTGAAATTTGGTGAGTGTATATTGAATTTTGAATTTCTGAAGTATCTATCAGCTGTTTTTATTTAACCTTAACCAGCTGGGGTCGAGTAACCTTCCTTATGACTCTTTAGTTGCATTTGAGCCTTCGAGGTGGTGGGATGTTTCTTGGGTGCATTATTCATGTTTTGTTTTGCTGTTATTCTCTTTCTACCCTGAGGATGCCTGAATGGGCGAAATATTGGACAGATATTTCTATTTCTGTTTTAGTTTGGAGACTTGAGGCTTTTCGTTGGAATTTTTCCACGGTCTTAACAATTAATCTAATTAACATTTTAATATTCAACTTACAATAAAATTAATTATGAAATAGTAATTATATGTGTGTACCCAACTTCAATTTCTATGATTTATTCAGGCTCTACACATTTCTTCGTTGAAAAACAAACTATGACGACACATATTTATTATTAATTATTTTTTTCTAAATTGTTGTTTCATCGTATAGGTGATAATTGCTCAGTAACCGGAATTATGGAGTATCTACGAGGTTCAGAAATTGAAATCAAAATGTACCAGATTACCATGCATACATATATATATATATATATATATATATATATATATATATATATATATATAACTGACAGTACACATATCAAGGTGTGTTACATATATGTACATGGTGAAACAACAAGATAGACGCCATTTATCTTGTTTGATACAGTCGTGTAACGGACATTCCCAAGACAACTGTCACATAAGTTAGTTGTATCGAAGTTTTTATTTGCAATAATTTTAATTTAATAAGATACCCCCACAGAAAGTGTAATTAAATGCGCTGAGCCTGTAAAAAATAAAGCAATGGCTTGACACGATTGAATAAATAAAAAGTGAGTTTGGTTAAATTGAGTGTGTGTTTCAAATAATTAAGAATTATTTTCGGAGATCAAGATATCATACATTTTTATATAGAGGAGAAAATCTTTTTCGATTTTACATGACTTATTTTTGGAACAAGTATGAGGGTACTATTAATCTTAATAATAGGGTATAGTGCACATATAGTTGTTAATTTTGGCTATCTCAGTAGATAAAGACTTCTTTTATCACTTTCTCATGTTGGAGTTCGGTTGTTGAAGATAATTTATTCATTTTATGTTATAACATCTGACTCCAGATGGATCGACAGCCCTCGGTGATCTCAAACCCGGCCCGTCAAAGTTTATTTTTATTGCATCGTAAAACTTACTGCTTAAGTTGCTAGGTGGTGATGGACTGATGAATCAAACTAATATAGAATAGCCTATTCAGAATTGTATTATACCTGTATACTCAATAAGTATACTCCGATCGAAAATTTTAATTAATGTAAGGTAGCCAAATAATATTGATTCCCTCGGACCAACTTCTGTAAATACATTACTACTTTTTAAAACAGTGGTCAAATATTCGTATATAATTTATGACATATGCTAATAGATTGGTTTCGAATATATACGTTGTATTATAGGATCCCCGCGTTAGAAATTCCAAACCCTTTCTGCTGTTGACTAACGATTACTGGATTATACGTTCCCCAACACGCTAGGAACATTCATGGGTCAATGGATTGTGGGTTAGGGCAGCGAAAGGAAACCAGCTAGGGCAGAATGAATCATAGCTAACCAATTAAATCTGTGGAGCTAAATCGATATGGTCCTTCGCCTACTCAACAACCCATTGCAGGATAACTGTTTCGTGTTGATGTTTGTAGTATTAGGAATCCTAGATGATGTTATTTGACCACAGGCATGCTTTGCCAATCCCTCGTGTCCAGTTGGGCTTTCCGTTCTGTAACAGTTCACTGTATACCTTCTTTTTAATTTTCGGCTACATGAGCTATCAAACGCAGTCTTCCAAGTGTAACGTACTTCATCACATCGATATCTCAATAGCTGTTCTTCTTCTTCCAACTCCGGACGACAATATCTGGCCTAAACAGGGGAAAAAGAACTTTTGCCTTTTCTTGCTTGTGAGGTTTAAGGTGTCCGATTCGTTAGAAAAGTTCAATTGTGATGAGGATTATCTGGAGGAAACATTTTGTGACGGACAATGTACACACTCGTGTGTTTCTGAAAATAGCGGTTTTCCGTCACGATTTGCTGGCTGGTTTCGAGGTGAATTTTGTTTCCTCAACTAACAAAAGAACACGCTGGTGAAGTGTCTCAAATTTTGGACTATAAATTGATCCATAAATACCCATTTCCTAACTACTATCTTTCATCCAGTTCCTATAGGAATGCACTTGTTCTTTCTCCTGATCGATACTAGTTCCTACATCTTTCACAGCTTCGTGGATTATTATGAATCCTTGAAGAACTCGGAGGGTCGCGAAAATACGCCTAGATTATTTGGATAATAATATTTGAACCTAAATATTTGAACCAATCCGTTAAAATTGGCGGCATTGGCCTCAAATACAAATTCAAGAATCCCCTTTTTAAGAATAAAGTTTAGAAAACAGATAAACACATGAATTAGCGGAAATGAACTATTTAGACAAACCTGAATACCCGAAAAGTCCATTTATATTAATAAAGCAGTCCTGATCATATTAATCAGGCAGAGGAATCTCTAGCTCACACAGTGATGGATCTATTTAAGGTTTTTTAAGAATATCGTAGGATATATAGGATTTTTCTAGGATCGTAGGATAAATTGGCTATGGCAACTCTTTCTAACCTCACAGGGTTTCTAATGAATTTATCTCAGTCTAGTTATGTATGATAATTTCTATCAACTGCCATTTAAATTATCTTACTCTGTCTTTGTTTTACAAAAAAATTGCCGTGTTTGACCACAAAATATAACGAAGTATTAAGCTTGGTACTCATAGGAGTACAATTTTATGCTTTTTAACATAATATACCATATTTTTCGGCTGAATGCGCGGTTTAGGAACTATGCATGAAAACGTCAGCATGTTTTGTCATATACAATACAAATAGTATCGAGTAAATGCCTAATTTGGTACACTGATTGCTGCAATACATACACGTAGAGTGCGTGATGAAGAAAAATACAAAACAGAGTATTGCAATTTGAATAAACAAGCCATTGGGTTATAGTCTAATAGAGTTCGCTACAGTCTTAAAACTGTTTTTATGTACAGGAAAACATTGGTGTTACATTCGATGTGTAGAAATATCGGTGTATGTCTTTTTTTGTTTGTCATAATAAAGTTATGGACCGCTGTACTATTTGTAGATGTCAATTTTGTTCGTGGTCCAAAAAGTTTGGAGACCCCTCTGTTATATGAATAAATTATCGATATCCTTGGATCGATTCTGATGTGGGGGGGACCCTTCTGGGATACATACAACCTACTTGAAGGGAGCACCTGGCTCTTCATTTGTTTGGCAGATAAACTTGCTTGTTGAAAATAGATCCTGACCACGTCACATCCTAAATGATTATGGTTAACTAATTTGAATGGTAGCTAATAGCAGTTCGCTCAAACAGGATTTATATTTATTTTAATTATTTTGATATAGTTGACTTTATTATTTGATTATAAACTGTATAGATCCAACCAGGACATATACAGGGAGATGACTAAGATTCTACGGGCGCATAGTAAAAATGGAACAAGGAAGACCAAACAAGAAATTCTTTGTATCCGTAAATACAAGAGCATAGGAGAATATGTAAAACAAATGAGGAAGCAGAACAATTAAAAATAACAGACAAAGACTAACTAGATAGAAGAATATGGAAAGGGTTAACAGAAAACAAGATTTTTTTGGAAAAACGGAAGGGTATGCGTGGTCGAAAGAAAGGAAGCAAAGGCACGCAGAAATACTAGGAGAAAAGAAAGAAAATTGGAGAAGAAAAGTAGAGATATCCGCGTGGTCTTAAAAGGCCGTATCATAAAAAAAGTATGTATATTTTAGAAATTTCGATTGTATATAATTATGCTAAAAAAAAAATCATTGCCCTCAAGGATTCAGAATTTACGTTTGTCTTTTACTGTCTGAGCAAGAGAGTGAAAGATGGATAACCCTATGATGAACACAAACAACTGCAACGACTTATCGACCAGAGCCTGCAACCCTTGGCTCGTTCGATAAACTCTGTAGCGAAATCTATGATAATAGTTTAACATGCGGTGCCATGGCTGTTAAAGGATTATCTGTTCATGGATGCTTGGAGCTCCACTCTCTTGTATCTTCCCCATGGCCTATCCGTATCTCCGATCGCAGATCCGGTTTGTGTTTTCACGCTAAATCGGGCTGTTGGGACTTCTACCTATCCTCCATATCAACGTCATCATCAACAAAGCCGTTTAGGAAGTAATTTATCCTGACGAAGCAGTTCTTAAATACTCTGCAGACTATGGATCCTTCAATACTCTAAGAGACACAATAGAGGGACGAAGAGACACATGAGAGGACGAACTGTAAAAATGGAGCAAGTACTTACTCAATGAAGAGCCTAAATCAGTCCAAATTAAAATCCAAAGTCACAGTAAAACTGCCTTCATCTAGCTAACTTGTGGATTCGCAAAAAATCATAATATACAAGCCCGAAAGAAAGGAGTTTTCTTATTTACACCCCATAATACATTGTAATAAGCCTTCCCAATTCGTTTGTCAAATCTATATTCAAGAAAATTTGGTTATTTTTCGAATCGAAAGAGTCAAGTAAAATTTTAATGTTTCCCATATTATTCGTTTTTTCAACATTTTTTTTAATTTATTAATTTATAGGAAGCGGATTACCTCAGCGGTTGTATCATACGGGGATTTGACTGTGGCTACTGGGGCTCACCAACCTACTATAAAGAAAGGATTCTTATTGAAGGGGAAACCTTGCTGTTGAGAGTGATTTCGGACAAATCACCTCCCTGGACAACCTTTTTGTCCTAGAAACAGTAAAGTCACTATTATGTATTGAACTCAAAACCCTTCAGGGGCTGTAGTGGTACACGTTTTTTAAAAATTATATTTGGGGCTCCACTAAGCCATCGAATTCCTCTCGTATTCAATCCTTACAATCCAAAATCCTTCGTAAAATCCTCAATGCTCCTTACTTTGTAACGAACAAAGTAATCCATAATGTCCCGTTTATTGCTGATTTGGCCCGAATCCGACATTAATATTTTAATGACAACCTTCATTTCCACTCAAACCTCGCAACCTCTTCAATTCCTGATAATCCTCCGAGGCGTCTGAAAAGAAGCTGGCCTCGTGACCTTCTAAGCCGAACTTTTTATTTGAGTACTACCACTGGGTAGTTTCTCTACTTGCCTTTGTCTCTGGTGATGATTTATCTTTCATTATATTTACTTTATGTATTCTGCATACAGTTGTAAATTTCAATAAATACATTTTGAAATAAAAAAATATATTTACGGTTTTATAATATGTATATATATATATCATTAAGAGTTTATAGTATTTACAACATACCAAATGAATGTCTAACCATTTTTTTTTAAAAAACAGTGCCACGAAGTTAAATAAAAAGTTTGTTTTAATTCTTTTCTCTCTTTAATTTGTCCGTTGTCAAAAAATCAGAATTAAATTCAGTGTAATTTAGAATAAAAACAAGGAAAATAAATATGACTTGATAAAGCCATAATTTTTATTATCTGGATTTCTATGGACAATGTCGTACTGAATATTAAACACAAATGATAAGTCATATTACATATTTGAACATTCAAACCGGACAAAATTATTTGAAGTATTTATAATATAGTGTTATCGGCATTTAGTGATTTCTAGGAGTTGTTCTTCAATTAATGAAACCTGTCTATCTATTTTTATATCTCTGTATTATTTCACGATATTATATCGTAGTTCCTACTGAATGTATCAGTAAAATCCAGGATAAGACTCAATTTTACCTTAATTTATTATCAATTTTATGGAATTAACAAAAAGAAATGACAGAAGAGTGTTGAATTTTTTTTTTAAATTTAATTAAGGTTAAGTTCAGCTTGAATTATATATTTGTTATAAAAACCCTACAAGAACCGAAACATAAAAAAGTATTTTGATAAGTACTATTAATAATCATGAGTCGGGGACGAACACTAACAGAGAAGATTACACGTTACAAACAGATAAATCATTAATATTATTTTTTAATTTAATTTTATTACAGTATATTCGTGCGTGTTTATCGGCATTTACACTCCGATACATTTACTATAAATGGTTTAGCTTCTATTTTGTATACAACTTATTCCTACCTGCACTTATTGATTTTTAATTTTTGTAGTTGTGCCAAAATATCTAATGGTTATCTATTATAAAACCCTTATAATGTATGTTTCCTTTTGTATACTGATGTGTTAGTGTGTATGATGGATACTATTAAACTTAGGTAATAACTAAATCCGCAAGATAGATCTAAAAAAACAAACAAACAAGAATGTGAAATTATTGAGAAAGGCCTGCTGAACGGAAAATCTGTTCAGCGCTGTTGTAAAAAATTCAAGAGCTGGGTTGCTTCGAAGGCATCTTCTAGCAGTAGCCGGTTGGACATTGACCGAATTTGTGCAAAGCTGTTTCGAGTTAAAAAAAGAAAATTCATATGACGAGGTGAAAACAGTGTGGATTGAGATGAAGAGAACTTATTGGACATTTCCTCTGACTCTACCTACTTGATTACTTACAGTAGGTATCAATATAAGCATTATTTTTCACTTTTTAAACATAAATCTATACATCAAACGCTGGTGTAATTCATACATTGAGTATAATAGTGTGCAGTTCAGTAGAAGATTTAATGATAGATTATTTTTATTTTTTATTTTCTTGGTTATTAAGAAACTTCCGGAATTTCTCTCCTTCCATCTTTCGATATACATCTTAAATGATTATCTCGCTTCTAGTTAAGCCAAGCTTTAACTTTTCATTCGTTTACCTTTTAATATTTTCCAACAATACAAGTCATCATGAGCTTTATTAAGAGGAAAAAAACAACCTGTGAACGGGTATAGGATAGAGTACATGGTAGAGACTGTACTGTATCATGGAAAACGGTTCCGCAAGGAGGTGACTTGTCCTAGATCACGCTCAATCGTAAGATTTTCCCTCCTTATTTTGGGTACCCTATTTTTATAATATTTTATAGAGGCTGGGTGAGCCCCGGGAGGTTCCTAGATCCCATATGGGATTTGAACCACCATTGTATTTCTTAATGGAATGATTACCGGAATCTACTCATTACCCATAATTAAATTCTCTTTTAAATACTAAAGGTCACGATAACTTATACTTTTGGAAAAAATTAAAAATGATACGAATAAACAGTTAAAACGTAATATAACTCAACTCAAAGCGACAACCAGCCGAACAGATACCTAATTGCATTTTACCCTAAATCATTATATCACATAATTTTTTTTTTGTTAGTTGTTATAATTTTTAAATATTATTATTTGGAAAGAAAAGTTATGTCCAGGACCAGGATTCGAACCCGGGTCTCCCACGTTTCCGTCAGGGTGCTCTACCAACTGAGCTATCCTGGTTCGTACCTCGGTCAGACACATCTTTTCTCCTCACTGATCCCATATCCCCGTGTTCTCGCATTTTACCATGTATGCTCATTCATGTGGAGAAGAATGTTCATTGAACATTCTTTCAGTTAGGGTCTTGTTGACTTTCGCCATTATATATTATTATAATTTATTTATTTTATTTTTATATATCTCCGTGTTCCCGGTCATGGACATATCTTTTCTTTTCAAATCAAATTTATATCAACTAACAAAAAAAATAAAATAAATAAATTATAATAATATATAATGTCGTAAGTCAACAAGATCCTAATTAAAGAAATGCTCAATGGACATCCTTCCCCTTTTATACATCGCAAATTGCGAGAACACGGGGACATGGGATCAGTGAAGAGAAAAGATGTGTCTGACCGAGAGTCGAACCTGGATGGCTCAGTTGGTAGAACCAAGACGGAAGCATGGGAGACCCGGGTTTGAGTCCCGGTCCTGGACATATCTTTTCTTTTCAAATAAAAATATTTAAAAATTATATCATATAATTTATTTATTGAATTGTTATTCTAAAGGGATTAGAACTTGCGGAACATATGCTGGATCTTATAATGAAACTAGGTATAGTAAACTTTGAACTATATATATATATATATATATATATATATATATATATATATATATATATATATATATATATTTATAAACATCATCACCTAACATTAACAAAAAAATCTGAACCGCTAAAATCCATGAAGGGCTTGAGTTCACTCTTCTTTTTGGTCAACAGTGTAAAGTGAATTGAATGTCTGTGATCCTCACTCAATCACCATTTTTTCCCGGCAATTTTTGTACCCACTTTATAGAGGCTGTGTGAGCTACATAGATTAAGATATAGATATAGATTAAATGTGACTGTTAACAGATTATATAATTTATCTGTCAGCCGGATTTGAACCCCGGAACTTCGGCACAGCAACTCAGAGCTAATCGAAATTTGCAGCAATCTATTTTTAAAACAGCCTTCTCCCCACAGTTTTGAGGATAATCGGGGCAGCAGGCAGGGATTATTCCACCATTTTTATTATTTTTTAATATTTTTATATCCTTCCTTCGGGGCACAGACAATTTTTAATTTGCAAAGAATATTTATAAGGGAATACGGGAATGAAGGTATGCATAATTGTGTTTTCTTATTTGAAGAAATATCAGGATGTTTCAGTAATTATGATGATGAGCAGACAAATCACTGAGTCACTAGTTTTATATTTGAGTGGAAAATAGTCGACTGGATAAGTCTAATGATCGATTGAATTGGTCAGGGGAAGCAGTCAAAGATAACACCAAAGCAATATTCTTTAATTGTGCCAACATTTCGGCCTACTGTGTAGGTCATCTTCAGGGCTAGGAAAGAAACATAAAATAACTATATAAATCATTGCAGTGCCAAGGAAGAAGACCCAGACCAATTCAATCCATCACTAGTTTAGTTTTACAAATCGAACAAAATTAATCAAGCTATACTAACACCAAATTTACAACTGCTCCAATGGTGACATCTGCGAGTTCTGTTGTGACATATGTAGAATATGAACAACACAGTGAATATAATTTCCAATCTTTGTTTGCATCAAGTGTACCAAATACAGCTGTAGAATCGTCCTTGTATAACGTTTTGTGAATACTAGTATTTAGATAAGGAGTGAATTATTTTACAGAATATTCCCTTATAACCCATAGGCTTTGTGATTTATTCTCTAAACTTATAAAGTTCAAGAATTATTATTGGCGGTATATGTTTTCTTCCATTTTGTTTTGGTTAAACCATATCGGTTTCACCATTCTATTACCTCAGATATTACATTGCTTTATTGTTAACATCCCGAAATAAATTTTGGTTGAAAAATTTATTAGTTTTTTGGGTGCTTGGATTTATTTAACGTCTTGTGTTTGCCTTCTGAACAGCAAAGTTGGTGGATAACTGATTCGGCACAAATACTTAAAGTCGATCTCCAGGCCCATTTTCCAAACTACCCCGAACTATGATAGTTCTAGTACTACTATATTGGGTAATAAATAACGTTCAGCAAAAATAGTTTCATTATGAATGATTGCCGCCATTTTTTTATTTATTTATGATGACACTACACAATAAATCATTACATTTCCGTAGGCACACAATCCGCCTTACATCTTTCTTCAACTTCGCTGACAGTCTTACAATAAATCCAACTACATTGGACTAGAAATAAATGGTGAATGTAGATTTCGTAACATACAAATGTAAATGAAATTATATTAATGGTTATCAAATTAGGTTATATCTTTGCTTGAGTGTATGGTTTTATGATTAATGATGATTACTTGTTCCGTTAGATTGGTGAAATAAATTATCAAGTTCGCAGAATGATGCATGGACGAATTCATGTTAGTATTTGTTCGCAAACACTTTGATAAGGCTACGGCAGCACTGTATGTTCAATCCATGATAACTACTGTCCGCTGAATAGAATATTCATTGTGACCAGCAACGACAAACTGACGTTTTACTTCATAATATACCATGCAAGTAAACATTAATTTTTTTTTTATAATCGTTCTTTATATGTTTTTTCGGTAATTATTCCATAGGTAGTCGCTTCGAGTTGAGTCAATTTTTAACTTTTCATTCGTCTCCCTTTTAATATTTTCCAAAAATACAAGTTATCATGAGCTTTAGTATGGAATAGAGAATGTAATTATGGGAAATGTGTATACTTCGGTAATCATTTCATCTTGAAATGAACCTTTCAACATATATTATCTATACCTCGAAATATTAGTTGAAACTTTTATTTCTTGATAAAATGATTACCGAAATATACTCATTACCCTTAATTGCATTCTCTTTACCATAGTGATGCTCAGGATAACTTGTATTTTTAGAAAATATTAAAAATTAAACGAATAAACAGTTGAAACTTTCTGTAACTCAACTCGAACCGACAACCTGCCGAACAGATACCTAATTGTACTTTACCCTAAAACATTATATCACGTAATTTATTTATTGAATTATTATTCTAAAGGGATTTGTCCTTAAATAAATAAAAATATTATGTGTTATTATTTTATAACACATAATATAAAAGGGGTAGTGTTACACCTCATTATATCTCATCAGTCTTTAGCAGTAAAAGCTATGTTCACATGTAACATAATACAAAATAAGCTCACGCGTAACATATACAATGTTGATAAGGAACTTTAAAAGATAAGACAAAATGAACATTCAAAAAAGGTTAGCTTAGCAAGTATCACTGATTTAGCTGAAATTTTTTATACTATCTCAATTTATTCACGTTGTTTTTTTGAAAAAGAATTATAACAATACATTAGCAATACAGTAATTCAGTTGCAGCTTTTAACTCAGTTAACAATTAACCAAAAGTAAATTATAATTATAAACTGTCATTTAACGTTAACATTAACTATAGCGCTGCATCCCTAGAAGGATTTCGGGTTTAGGACATGTTAAAGACTGTACTGTTTCTAGGACTACTATTGGGCAGAGAGGTAAACTGTTGAAGATCATTCTCAAACGCTAGGTCTTTTCCCAATGACGGGTATCCACTTTATAGAGCTGCTTGACCCACAGAAGGGTCTGTAATTGTTTGTTGATATGTAAAATAATTTATCAAACACAGCTGAATTTGAACCCGAGACGTTTAGCACGGAAACTCAGCGCTCTACATGATAAGCTTCCCCACTTCCTATAGGCTGTTACAATAAAAGCTATCAATTTTGGTTAAAGGAAATTTATTTTGCACCAAGCAAACGGACTTGAGCTTAATCCGCTTTAGAAGAAATGATTAATTTGTAAATGTAACATCATTTCACTTGGCCATAAGCATTCCCAAAGTGAATAGCGAATACTGGCAATGAGACAATGATTAGGAATAAGGCATTAAAGACACCGTTCTTTGAAAAGTTTATATTTATTTAATCACAGATTTGATGGGCGACAAATTATTTTTAATTCTCGCAACTGGAAACAGAATCAGGATCTTATGTATAATACATATATATATATATATATATATATATATATATATATATATATATATATATATATATATATATATATATATAAATATTAGTACTTGAAATATGTTTAATCGGAATGGAATCTGCCAGTAATTAGAATATAATCTAATAGAAAAATAATTTTATTTTGGGTCTCAGGTCCCTTAAGAATAACAGAGGTGTACAAAATTTAATGAATATATATCTGGCCAAAGGGCTATATTATAAGAATGTTAAAATATTTACATAAGTACATGAAAATAAATATAAACTAATAGGTATGTTCTGGTAAAGAAAAAAAATTATATATATATAATTGAAAGTAAAATTCAGTGTTCAAGGGAAATACGTCGACATTAATTGGAAACTTTTCTTCAACAGAATATCGTTATTTAGTACATCATTATTCTTTTCAGACTATGTGGTGGTCATAGTAATTATTTGAAACTGAGATTTTCTACTTGGCGACTGATCTGAATCTCAAAAATACAGATGTTACACCTTAATTTATGACTGTGCTACATATATTTATAACAAATATATTAATTTCATATTATTATATATAATATAGCCACCATAGTACCCTTCGCACGAAATTATTATTAAGAGTGTATTATCGGGGTGAACTCGGCCGACCCATGCCATTTAAGTGGATTCACAAATCTGTTCGAATGCGACAACATAGGCCACTTCCAATCTGTGAGGATCGAAGTGTTCCTACACCGCTCACTTCCACATGCATTAGTTGCATTAATGCACTTATAAGCATCTTGATTCCCAATTCGGATGAAGCTGTTAAGTTGTTGACAGGAACAAACTTGATCGTTTTCGACTACCCTGCTGTCTATTTTCAGTCTTCGAAAATTCTCACTCAAATATTTCATCAAAATAAATATTCACCTTACTTCAAGGTTAGATAATAATCTGATCCAGTATAGGAAAACTTCAATATATTTCTTATTTTAAATTATTTCATCAATTCTCAATATAAGGGAATATGACCTAGAAAATCCACTAGTTCCTTTATCATACTCCCGGAAGAAGGAAAGAGAAGGAGAGATAAAGAATGAAGAAAAAAGAAATACTGAACGATCAGATAAAATTGTTACAACCAGACAAAACTTTTAGAGATACCTATTTATATGAATTTATGGATTTTTTCTAACTGAACAAAATGAAACAACACGCTAATAACACTCCATTATAGGGGCGAACTGTGGTCTAGTGATTAGCATAACTATCTACTAACCCCAAGATCGCGGGTTCGTATCCCGGCAGGTGGCCCTAGGAGTTTTTAAAGGGAGTAAAATATCCTTGGTTATTTCAGGTACTCGTTAAAAATTCCTATTCTAATTAAACCTGGATTGGCAAAGCTTAGAGCTCCAACTGTAGCATCGTCCGAATAGCCACAGCAGCATAAAAGTGTCCCTTAATAAACAAACAAACACTTCACTATAGTTTGATTTTTGTTCAGTCACTATTGTTTGATCATGAAATACATTAATTTATGGAATTTAATATATATTTTATCATTTTATAAATCATATCTTGAGGTTACAAGTGAAATACAGTCATTAAAAAACAATATTTTATGAAAACGCTGACCAAAAGTCTATAGTACTTAGTGTGCCCACGCCACTTAAAAAAAAATAAAGTTATGACTTACTGGATTTCACTTGTAACCCACAATTCGTCATATTTCTTATATTACATAACACATATCATACATCACATATGTGTTGATATTTTTGAAAGCGGTATAAGTCCATTTGGATCTAAAAAAAAGTCAATTATTCTTTTAAATAATTTTAATTATTATTATCTTATAATAAAATTTAAAAACTGTAAAGGGTTAAAAACATCACTCTTCGTTAAGTACTAAATGATAAAACATTTTCCGATTGTCCATATTTTTGAACTAATTCAAAAAGAAACCCTTAGATATCGGAAATATGAATAAATGGACTTGTAACACTTTCGATATTAACAGCCCATATGATATGTAGTATACTATATATCATATAGAATAATTTCTTACATATAATTAATCTTGTGTATTGTATTATGTATTCACTGCTTATTTATAACAATTTTAGTCATTTAAACCGCTTGAAGCATTTTTATTCTCAGTATATTTATTTATCATAAATCCACTGGTGATAAAACTTAGTTACTTTTCTGTCTTCATAGTCCGTAGTAATCTACGGTTTGGAATTTTGCTCAGGTAGCCATCGGCTCTTCAGAAAAAGTATTTTTCAGCAGAGTCTAGTTTTTTCCTCTGGTCGCATCGGTATGGACAGAAAACATAAGCGGAAAATTATTTACGGACGAATTATTGGCAAATGCATGAGTGAAACATGCACTGGTTGCTGCCCGATGCGTTTACGGAATCAGCGTTCCAAGCATACTATACAATTTATGTCTACACAGTAAACAAACCATAGCGATAACATAGACCACATGCGTAAGCTTAAACAAACCATATTTGCTTTTCAAGTAGCATAAACCAAAATTGTGCTGTTATCAACCATTTTTAAATAAACAAAATCACTCAAAACTGATGTTTAGTGATCCTAAATTTCTTCACATAACTAATTCGTTGATGCTTTCTGGATTTTGGTGGACAGTACTTACTTGATAGCAACTCACTATAAATAATAAATAAATACAATAAATGCTTGTAAATTAAAATACTCTCGGTTTTTTCAAAATTAGATACAGAAAAACCATTAAAATACTTTAAAGTAAATATTAAATTAAAGCCGGAAGCAAAGCCAGTGTTTTCAAAAGCGTAATCGGTGCCTTATGCACTGAGACAGCAAGTAATATCCTAGTTAAAAAGATTAGAGTCTGAAATTATCATTTGTAAGGTGAAGCATAGTCGCTGGGCAAGTCCTTTAGGCGTGGTACCAAAGAAAAACGGAGAGTTACGTCTGTGTACGTGTGTAGATTTAAAAAAAACGGTTCACCCCCAAATTGAAGTAGATCAATATCCTCTACCTAGGATTGACAAATTTTTTGACAAGTCTGTGCATTGTAAAATTTTCTGTAGTTTGGACGTAGCCAATGCATATTTACAACTGGAAGTTGATGAACATAGTAACACCCTGCTAACGGTAAATACATTGGGTGGGTATTATAGGTATAGAAGACTGGTCTTTGGCCTGGCATCAAGTCCAGCAATTTTTCAGATGGTATTGGATAGTATCCTTGAAGGCATTCCGAATTGTTCAGCTTTCTTGGACGATATTTTAATAAGGGGGATTTCTTAGGAAGATTGCAAAAAAAAAAAAAAAAAATTAGGGTTCAAATGACTAGAACAATACAACGTAAAATGAAAATTTTTGAAAAAAAATCTGAATTAAAATTTTTCTTTACGGTCTGGGGACAAAATTGTAGTACCGGAGAGATTAAAAAACAAAATATTAAGTTTAATTCATGAATGTCATTCAGGAGTAATCAGATCGAAAATGTTCGCTAGATCGTATGTCTGGTCGAAGGGTATGGATTCTGTATACATGAGATATATAATATTACTATATTAATTGGTGCTTTAATGTTAATAAAAGCAGATTGGATTTATCAGAAGTCCAATTAAGGGTGGCATTCATCAAAACGGTCCAGGAATTTTTTTCTTGGAAGAGGACTTCGTTCATTTACACAGCATTAATCACTAAAATGAAAAACAGACATGTTTATATTGATGAAAAAAGAAAGAACCGAATTCAAAATGTTTTTTTTTATTTTGGAGGATTTCTTTTCAAAATGGTGGAATGTTTTCAGATGAAGTCGACATGGGCAGGAGAGATCATTATCATTGGATGATTTATTCGCCAGGTTTTCGTTACCACAAGTTATGGTATGTGATAACGGCCCACCTTTTATTTCCGAAGAACTGAGCAATTACTGTAAATTTAGTCAAATTAAATTGATGAACAGCCCTCCTTATAACCCAGAGTCAAATGGTTTGGCTGAAAGAGCTGCCCAAACGCTCAAAAATGTGTTAATAAAAAATCGTTCACAGTCACATCGATTAGGACCAGAATTTTTGTCTTCCATTTTATATGGTTATAGGTCTACACCTTCCTCGGTCACGGGAGTGTCTCCCATATCAGTGATGTTAGGGTATAAACCCAGAATCCCATTATTCATATTAAACCCAAAAAGAGATAATTTTCAACAAAATAAATTAGTTAAGTCTAGAGTCGTTAGTTCTAGGGAGTTTCAAGTAGACGATGCGGCCATGGTAATTTTAATAAATCAAAGCAGAAATATGTCGTGGATGCCTGGTAAAGTCTGTCTAAAACTAAGCCAATATATATATATATATATATATATATATATATATATATATAGGATAGGACCCTTCCAGATGCAACTTTTACCAAATATATATATATATATATATATATAGTTGCATCTGGAAGGGTCCATAAAGTTCATAAAAATCCGAAGTAGTAGATTAGAGGAAGAATGTCATCCAAATAAAATCTCGGTGGAAGAGGATATTGATCTAGTTCCGCGTCTCAATGAAAGGAAACGAAGAGAGGAAAATCTAGAATTAAATCAAGAGGTAAATCAAGGTATTGAAGATAAGGATAGACAGGTGGTCGCAAGACGACCATTTGGGAGAAGGGTAGTGCGCCCTCCCCAGCGGTATGATCCTAGCGATTATCATTGAAAAGTTTATAAACAAAAATAATATATATATATATATATATATATATATATATATATATATATATATATATATATATGATTAAATTACTGATTAGATTAATTATTAAGTAGATTAATTAACAAGATGGAATAAGATCGCAGTCTCTTCCACTATTGGAATAAGGAATCAAAGAGGTTATAGGAAAGATAATTACCAGGAGGACAGTATACAGCTGAAAATGTAATATGGAATGGACGAGTCGTTATGTTTACTGAGGTTGATTGGATAGCATCAGTTGGAGTGGAAGGAATAAGGGAATTGGATATGTTTTTGTGAATGAGAGTACAAGATCCGGCATGTGAAGTGTTGTCTGGGTGGTCTGATGTAGTCCCGTATATAGAATTGTGTGCGGTGAGTGAAATGTGTTTGTCAGTAAGGCAACATCTATTTGTTTGTCGTGTAGAAATATGTCAAGTTCGTCACGATGGTTATTTAAGTCATTAGCATTTAACAAAGGGGCTTTATGCTCATCGTAGGAGATTAAGCGGGAATTCGGTTAGGATTCTTGTCAATAGGATGATGAGTGGCTTTATGGTTTCTTGAAGATCTTTCAGGAATGATGATAGGATTGAATTATGATTGAGTTTTGCGTTTGGATTGGATAATTCGGTTGGGGTGGATAATTTACATAAATAGTGGGGCTATGTGGGGGTTGAGCCTGAGGTACCGGCTCAGTTTTCAATTGGTGTTGATCTAAGTATGGGGTACGGTTCGGATGTTGTGGTGGAAGATTGACACTTTAGGTTTGAGAATGGAGAGGTATTTGCTAACCTGGAGGTTGGACTTGAATGTCTGAGGCTTGGATCGAGGATCTCGGGGTTTAGAGGTTGGGAGTTTTTGGCCTTGTTGTAGGAAGTCTGGGGTAGGGTTAAAAGTAATTTAGAAATAGTAAGGCAATAGTAATGTGCTATTTGTAGAAAATAATATTTTATTTTCATTTTTTTATGAAATCTATTTCAATACAACAAAAGCATCCTGTTTACAATTAATATGGTTTGTTTTCTTCCATTTAAATCTGTAAAAATGTATACGTTATCATTGCCCATCTTGAAGTTGTTAACTAAATTCATGTTAATATTAAAAAGAACTTTTTCCTTAATAAATTTTCTGAAGTAGTATCAACTTAATATTTCATTAATATTACGGCTTTAAACAAAAATAAATGAATAATTTTTACTTTAAAACATATTTTATAACTGAATATACATTAAATTACAATTTATTTTATCCCTGAACTGTCATTAATATACTAATTCATGATAAAATTCCTTACTTGTCTTGTAATAGTATTTCGAATGGACTAATCTGCATTTTTAAGAATTATAATAAGGAACATACATCTTAAATGGTATTGTATTTAAGATATTTTCATAGTGTTTTTACAGATTTTTAATGTTTACAAGATTATTGATAATTATAGATGTATACGCACATAAAATATAATATTAAATACATATAATAATAATATGATTATATTATATTATTAACACAAGACTAGAAGGTAACTCCTATCCATCTAACGGCGGACCAACCCTCCATTTTACATATTACAAACTATTTAATCGATTGTACTACAGTTGGTGCTAAACGTTTTATATTTTGCATTATATGAAATGAACATTTTTCTATTGCTTTAGGTTTGTTTTATAGATAAAAAAATGTTTATTTTTCTTATGTGATTATCTTAATAATATTTCACTGTATTCGCAGTATTAAAATAACTAATCGATGCATTTCATTTTTTCTATTTAAATTTTTAAATAACCGTTCTATATATTGTATAACGGCTTAAATTAGAAGTCAGGAATAGTACCTTTGAGATTTTTCAATTTAAAAAAGAAATATATTATTTAACGGATCAACCCAGCCATAAGACTAAACATGCTCGATCTGTTGCCAGGTAACGCCAATAAAATATTATATCACTAAACACTTTTTTATTTAATAAAGAGATGTAAATTTGATATATTTCGTTTTCTTAAATCTTCCCTGTATTGGTTATAACAATGTATTCTTTAGATCACTGCATACCTTTTTTATACTCAACTTCAAAAACAATGCTACATAAATATATATATATATATATATATATATATATATATTGTGTAACGGCTTAAAAAATTAAGGAAAAGTTGCAATTTGCCAATTTTTAAATATATTTATAATTTATCTAATCAAAAGAATAAAAACAAATTAGTTTCTCGTTGCTAGATAACGCCGATATAATATTACATCACTAAAAGCTTTTGATATAATAAATAGACATAACAAAATATTTAACACTATGGACGGCACGGAGAATAGTAATTATGAAATTTATGTTACTAAAGACGAAGAATAAATGTAAATAAATACAACTGAAGAACTACATATATATATATATATAAAGTGAAATGTATAAAACCCTTCCTACGCGGTCAATATTATAAAGTCAATAAATTGAAAGAATATTATTGAAGGAAGAATATTGAAGGTGCCCCTTATGCGTGCCAATAATATTGAGTCAATATTATGTCAGTTATGATCCGGTTTTTCCAAAGAAGTACCTTCACCGTTTATTTTTCTTTCATACGAATGATGTTGAAATGTGTTTAATAATAAAAATATTTCGTATTACCCATTGATAATCGTTGTTTTTTTAGTCAATCCATAAATATTAATTGTAATATCCAAACCTATATTAATAAATACTAATATTAGTTTGGAAGGAGACTTTATTTATTTTCCTATTGTTAACTTTTTTGCCAGAGTATTCCAATGTCTGTATGTTTAATTTAACAGATAATGAATCGGCAAACTTTTGCAAAATGATACTTTCTTCAACAAACTGCAATAAATTGCTCCATCCTACTTTTAGAAATTTTATTTAATTATGGATTTATCTGTGCCATCGAAGCACGAGAATTTAAAGTAATTTAAAAATATTAACGTATCACGGAGTAACATGACCATCTCTACTTGGTAAGGAAATTTAATAAACTAAATACACCCCTCAACGACTCTAAATTTAAGCTCTAAAACAAAACGTTTTAATAAATGTTTACTCATAAAAAACATAATAATTCATAATTTTTAAACAAAATTTCATTTACCTCTAAAAGCTAACTTTTTGCACAAAAGGACTACTTAATATAAAAATATATATATATATATATATATATATATATATATATATATATATATATATATATATATTTACAATTCGTTGTTATTTTACGTTTTTTGCAAGTTTTCCTCTCAAGCAGCTTTCCTCCACATTTAGCAACCATCTCTTCTAGGGTCAACCTAGGATTCTGGAAACGGAACAGATACTTGCACATTGTAATTAATTGATCAAAATTATTTTTGATTAATACATTAAATTTTAATATATTTATTATGAATTTAACTTTTTTTTCGAAACCACGTATTTAGTAGTAATTTGTGCAATTTTATTTGAACCTAAGCCCAAATTAGCATATTGCTAAAAATGTCGGAGCGAAATTCTCGGTTCATATTTGTTGACTCCTGCATTTCATTAAAAATAACACAATTCTTAACCATCTGACTTTCTCGAGTTCCTCTCCAACTCACACATTTCTGGAATTTCAGTATTTTCAAAGGAACAGGGCATATATTACCACTGATTCTTATAGAAAACCATACTATAAAACGATGTATGTATATGTGTGTATATATGAGTAATATGCCTATTATAGTCATCAAAATTTCTTTCCTCAAAAGTGGGTAGATAAACAGTGTCGCACAAGTGAAAAGAGCCAACTATGGTCGCCTCTTTTGGAAAGGGGGAAGTGGTGCATCGGACTGAGATAATTTAAGAATATATTTATGTATAGATGTATAGTTTGACATATTTTATTAAATAGGAAATTATTGTTAAAACAACTCATGCCAGGATTTGTGTCCCTGCCAGCGGCTCATAGGTCAAACTCAAACACGAGGCCGGAACCGAATCAGCTGTCCTCACTGTATATACACTGTATCACCGGCCCTGTTCGAATCTTGGGAACGTTAAATATAATTATTGAATTTTCGAGATAATTATTATCACCAGATCGTAGCATGTTACGGCCCAAGGGTAAGAATGATTACCCTGGAATAAGCCTTCAAAAAACCTACCGTTTTCCCAAAAAAGTTAGAGTTGAAGACTGGTACTAGTGAGAAGAGGGATCTGACACCAGATGGATGGTAGGAACTTTTTCCATACTGTAGTCACACTTATATTCTGGGTGAAGCCCGCTTGTAGTTCAGATGAAGATAGAGCCAGTTCATTATTTTCTTTGTCATCCGTCGCGTTTGGCAAAGAAGACAAGACAGATAGGAATCTTTTCTTTAATTATTAGTGCATATGGTTATTGTTATAGATGATTGATCGAGTTTTGTTTGGAAATTATTAATGGTTATGAGATAATGAGTACTGAGGTGAATGTTGAAGTTGTAATTAGTAATTAGTGCATAGGATTATTGTAATAGATAATGGGCTGGATTATTGTTATATATTATGGAACTTGTTTTATTGCTATTTTTAGTGGTTTCAGGGATTAAGAGTATCGATGGAGAATCAGGTATATGAGTCTCGTTTATATGTTATTATTAAGTACTATTATTGAGGGTGATTCTTATGCTAAATTAGAGTTTTATTTTCATTATGATGAATGTAATATTATTTCAATATACTAGCGTTTGATTGTTGATAGATAAATATTTTCGGTTTTATTTCTTCACCCAGTTTCCCCAAGTGTCCTCGATCGTACCCTGTCCCCTCTCCCAACCCCAGCCCCAGGTAACATTATCAAATACACCCGCTTCCCTATATTTGAGGATTGTATCAGGAATTTTTTTTTTGGTTGTTTGATAATGATACCAAAGTGAGAGGAAGGATTTTGGAAAGAACTTAGAATACTTATCTGTTAACAAAAGTATAATAAAACATTATGATTCAACATGATTAAGTACTCTTTAATAAGAGGATATATAATTCACTACTAATTAAGGTAGGTTATAAAATAAAAAAAATACTTGTTCATTAGAAAACAGAGAGTGGGACAGTTTGATTTCTTAAGTAATTTTAGCTGCTTAAGTAAATATAAAATCAAATAACTCAATATTTTCATTTATAATAGTTCACTATGGGAAAATGTTTCTTTAACATCAGCTTAAACCTAGCTACTATGGTTAAGTAAAAGCTCTTATCGACTAAAAGTTGCCCATGAAATAAATGAATTAGAAAATTAATCAACTGACAGTTAATGGTCCATTGTTGTTAGGATTTATTGAATATAAGATATTATAGGAAGATAATTAGGATATCGGGTTGTGTTTTGGCTGGTTGGTTTCGTTGCTTAAATTGTTTCTGTGGGGCCATTTTTTCATTATTTTTCAATTCAACTTTCCAAATGGAATCAGCTTAGGATACAAGAGAAGCGGACTAAGATTTCTAGCTTAGCGAATGATATTGTGTTCTTCTCAACGACTCTATGGATTTCAACTAAACAGATCCAAATTCCCAAGGAGAAAGCAGAGACAACTGGATCACTGGTATCTTTCAATAAGAGGACATGGATATAAATCAACAGGACAATGAGAACAAAGTATTGAATGAAACATCACTAGAGCTACGAAATTTGTTTAAATGGAACAGATTTCGACTTCCAATATCAACGAAAAGTAGTTGACGACCGAGAGAGAAACCTGGGAATGACATTTAAGCTCCGTCAGAATTCCAATAATATAAAGTCACTCTCGGATCAAATAGATTCAGACATTACAGCAAAGCAAGCAAACCTAAATGCTTATATGCGTCTGAGACAATATCCAAGTATAACTTATTGGAATTTGAAACGAAAGAAAGAAGATTCCTTAGAAAGATCCTTGGGCCCAAGAAAACAACAAGCGAATTTACATTCAGTGGCAAGAACAAACAGAAAACTAAACCAAAGGTTTGAAAATATCACCTTCACGCTTATGAAAAGAAGATAGAAAGCTATAGTCGTATTAAAAAGTTGGGACCAAGAAGCCTTACAGACAGAATACTCATATTCCACGAAAATATAAGTTCCTTGGATAGCAGAAATGTCCAGTGTGGGAATCAGGCTAGAAGTCATAGAAGACAGCGAGCGATATGTTTGAAACGTAGCAGAGGTGGGAATCTGTTCAATGAGAAGATAAAAGGGGCAGAAGGTTTTCGGCGGAAGAATGAACACTGAAAACGCGAGACAATGGATGAAAGAGAACTTTCAAAGGAGAAAAGTGAATGTTTTGTAATCGTAACTTATATATATTCTATACTAGCTTTTGCCCGCGGCTTCGCTCGCCTGGAATTTGGTCTGCCACATAAAGTTTCGTGATAGAACATTTTAAATAAATAATTTAAATTTTTCTTTTAACAATAAGTTACTCTACATCCAAAATTTCAGACGTCTAACTTCGAAACTGACGGATTATATACAATCGTTGAACCCCTATTATATTAAAGGAGTCCCCCTTGGGGGAGGAATTAGCCGAATTTCTTTCATAAATTATACAAAGAACCTATCTGAAAATTTCAAGATGCTAAGTTCCTGATTTGCCTTTAATTATGTACTATAATGGATTCTCCACGGTAGCTAAAAAACTGTCAGGCGAGGGCACGTGCCCCCCCCCCATAAATCCGCGCTTGCTATAGCCTATGTGCTTTTCTGGTAAACCTATATTACTGTAAAGTTTCATCCAAATCCGTACAGTAGGTTTTGCGTGAAACAGAGACAAACATACAAACTTTCACATTTATAATATTAGTAAGAATAGTAGGATATCAAAACAAATAGTTTCACTCATGTTCTTTCTGTTATTTTAACAACTATGATCATGTGATTTGCCTTTAATTATGTACTATAATGGGTTCTCCAAAGTACCTAAAAAAATGTCGGGGGGGGGCACGTGCCTCCCTCATAAATCCGCGCTTGCTATAGCCTATGTGTTATTCTGATGTATAACCTATATTACTGTAAAGTTTCATACAAATCCGTTCAGTAGGTTTTGCGTGAAAGAGAGACAAACATACAAACTTTCACATTTATAATATTAGTAAGATTTAGGGGAAAAATTTCAAAACTATAAGTACGCAATAATGATATCCAAAGATTACAGAATCATCATAAAATAATAAAGACGATCTATTTATAGAAATATATGTTTAGTATACAATGTGGGTGGATGGGAAACTTACAAATGTTTGAAAGATATATTTTTGTACCAAAGACGAGTTTTCCTGACGTAAATGTTACGTCAATCGGAAAGTTTAAGAGCTTCATTCAGCAGGATTTTCAGATCAATTTTTCAAACAGGCGGAAACTGGTTAAGTGATGGCCTGACCAACTCAAATGGCTTCGCGGGCAGTTTTGACGAGTTTGACTTTACAGAGAACCGTAGGTTTGGTAAAAAAAAAAAAACCTGTACCACTACAAGCCGTGAACGGGTCTGGGGTTCAGTACAAGGTAGAGAGTGTACTGTTTCATGGACAACGGTTGTTTAGAGAGGTGATTTGTCCTAGATCACGCACAACCACCAGATTTTTCCTCCTTATTTTGGGTACCCAGTCTATAGAGGCTGGGTGAGCCTAGGAGGGTCCCATCCCATATGATCCATCTCCGGTTCTAACAGACTAAATGAAGGTCTTGCCTGCAGCGAGATTTGAAGAAGGGTTTTTGGGCATGGCAACTCAGTGCTCTACCACTTAGCCTCCACTCCTTTCCCTTAGTAAAAATAATTTTTAATATAAATAAATAAGGAAGAGTAAAACTTAATTGTTGTACTATGGTCAGACATAATTACTAATATTTAGTTAATGAGATATTTATTTCTCCTGATTTCACTAAAATATAACTATATAACAGTTATTTATTTAAATTATATTGTATTGAATATATTTTAAGGTAGATGGAAGCAGTCTACTTACTTCGGTTCTGAACTTGCCACGGCGGAATCCCTGGTTTGACATGAACGGATTACTTTCTTCTCCTCTGCCATTTCTCAATATAATGTATATTGCATACAGGCGTAATGATAATTATAATAAATTATATCTGTCTAGTTCATTTATATTTTAATATATTTTGGAAGATAAAGGTGTTTAGATAAATTCAGTTTGTATTAAAATATTTCGTTCTAATAAATAAATGAACAGATTAACAAATATGTAGATATACTGGAAAATTATTTGGTAAAAACATAAATTGAGTTTCACTAAAGTTTCAATTTAAAGTGTTTTAAATAATTCACTTCAACTGTTATTGCCAAGTTTTACAATATATATATATATATACATTTACATTTGTATATATATATATATATATATGTAATGTGGTAATGTAGAGTGAGGTTAAAATAACTTTAAGCCGTATTGATTCCTAAAAAAACAATTATATTTGGTATTATTTACAGCACTATTTACAACAAAATAAAAGTAAAACAATTGTAAATAAGAATCTTACCTAAAAAACAATCGGTTTGTAAAGTTAATATAATAAATTTCTATAAACAATCTTTATAACTAAACAATCTTTATAACAGAACACAATGTAGCATTCACAATATGTCTGACTGACGCTTCTTAAATACAAAAACGTATGTTCCTGAGATTACATCATGGTTATACCGATACTCATGCCCTGACAGTAAAAAAAAAAGAGCTTTTAGTAAAAACATTAAATTGCACACTAAAATAAATATAAAATGACACGTGTAAGTTGTAAACGTCGCTTAAGAAGTTCAAGAAGGGCTGAAACTCGAGAACTAAAACAATATATTTCCATAACAGCCAAGATAGGTAGAAACCAATATATATATATATAGTATTTAATACTCGACTGCGAATGAACCGTCATATAATTTGTTGGTTTTTTTTTTTAGGTGAAGGTAAAGAAAAATAAAATAAAATGAGGTCAGAATGCCCAAGCTTTTAACTTTAATTAGAACGCAGAGTAACGAAGTAGCGATTATCGCATTATGCTTTTTAAAATTGGTCTATTCATTGTTCATGTTATTAAAAAAAAAAGTTACAAAGCAGGTAAAGCAGAAGGTAGAATGAGCGTTGAAAACAGAAAATACTCAAAGGTAAAAGATTCAAGGTGGGGTAAATTTAATGAGAGTCGAGCTGAATATAGCTGAGAGAACTATGTACTTCATCAGGTCCCTACCTATTTTCTTCTTTCTCTTTCTTAAGCCCAGTCAGCTAGAATTTCGTCACGTCTATTTTTTTCCTATTATTTTTCTTTTTACTCATTTATATTATTTTATCCCTTTGGAATTGACAGAAAACAATCATACTTATCTGTTGTGTAAGAGCTATTTTCTCTCTTTAATCAGCATTGACTTTCATTCTATGGAATGGGTGTATAGAGCTCAGTGTGTAGAGTTCTGAGTTGCTATGTTGAAGGTTCCATTTTGTTTTATTTACTTTATTTCTACTCTTGCGAGTACTCTTCAATTACTATTATTTCCTTGAACGTTTATTTTCTATTTTTTTAAACCGTGTATTATTATTTTTCTATATATAAAACTTTCTACGCTAGTAATATTATAAATATTAGAGAAGAAATTAGTTGACTGGAACTTCTAATGTAAGGATAGAGATAGTTAGGGGTGCAGTCAATTGAAACACCAAATAAGTGCATACTTATTTATTGTGTGCCGACGTTTCGACCTACTTTGTAGGTCATCTTCAGAGCAAATATACGGAGCGGCTGCAAGGAAAGGTAACTGGCAACTCAATAAACACAATAAATAAGTATGCACTAATTTGGTGTTTCAATTTACTGCACCCCCTAATATCTCTATCCTTGCATTAAAATATTATAAATAAAACTTACAACATGCTTAGTATTTATCTGTTTTAGAATTATGTATATTAAATTTCTTTTTTATTGACAGATTCTAAGAAATACTTATTCAATGCTACAACATAAATTATTCAAAAGACTTTGTTAATTTCTTCTGGTTTAGACCGTGTAGATAAATTTTTCGCCTACCATGCTGCTGACTTCCTCAGGGCTGAGATGAGAAATTTGAGATTTCTAACCAGAAGGAATAGATTTCACGGTCTAAACCAGAAGAAATTAACAAAGTCTTTTGTAATAATAGTGGCCGTGGAAACCTAAAAGAAAATTTAAATTATTCAGTTATAAATTCCTGTTGTATGCTAGGTTTCACCCTTGGCGATTTTCTGTTGTTTTTTTAAAATTTTACCAACAACAAAAACACATTAATCAGTAACCGTTGTAATGTGAACTCATTTTCATTGTAAGGGATTATCCGACCAATGTTTTAAAATTTGTACACATTTTAAAATAAAATAAAACACAATATTAAAAAAAAAAAAAAAAAAAACCTTGACGAAGATTTTTAAGTAGGTATCTAGGAATGCTATGAACAAAAATATTCACATTCAAGAAGATATCAATGGAAATCATACATTGATAGACATCTTTTAATTCCGTGTGATGCATCGTATATACCATGCCTTGTAAAAAAATAGTCTTGTAGTGGTCAGAATATCGATGAATAGTCCCATCAAAATTTTGGCGCATCTGAAAAAGAATAAAGACATTTAATGAACTGATGAGGAATAGATTCTAGGAAGAATCAATAAAGAGGCACTTCAAAAAATCCGAAACTACAAATCAACATGAAGCAGAAGAGGAGAGAGAGGGAGAAGTAAATAAAGCGGTGATTCCATTTGTTATGGCTACTACAAAGAAAATATCTAGCATTTTAAAGAAGTTCAAAATAAGGGCAAGCTACACCACTGACAGAAAAGTAAGACATGTTCTAAGTTGACCAAAAGATGAATAAGATGCCAAGGAATCTATACCATGTTCCTGGGGGAAGTAGTACTTTGGGTAAACGGGTAAACAAAACTTGCACAACATATTAGAAGCATAAAGAAGACGTATAGCAAGTTATGAGTACTGGCAGAACATTTTGTGAATACTAATCATTGAGTTTGATTAGAATATATTTGAATACTAGCTATTGAGTTGAAGAAAATTGGATGGTTTAAAAAATTTAATAACACGAACGAAAGAAACATTTTAGAAGCAATCGAAATAGCGAAGCACCCCAAAAATTTCAATAGAGAAGATGGATATAAATTAAGCAGATTATGTTTATGGCAAAGAATAAACCAAAAAAGCCGAATCAAAAGATAAACCAATCAGAAACCACCCCATTGCAACCCAGCTAATCAGATCACTGGAAGAATAGGCTCCACCTCGGACCCGAAATGTTATAAATACCGAAGTATTGAAGGATATTTGCCTTTGAAGGATATTGTCTCAGATAAAGCCCCGAGGAAGCAAGTGGTAAGTCTAGCGGATCATTGGCGATGAATTTGTTTTATTGTGGGTTTATAAATTATTTATAAAGTGTTTTAGAGATAAAGTAATTTCATTATTGTCCTGCCAAAACCGTTCTTGGCATTTAATTAAGATTTCCATTATTGATGGAGGGATGGATTTAAGGGTCTTTAATTTAAACATTTCGCTAATCTTGTTAATGATGTTTGGTTCAATTATTATTTTTTTTAAATGGTTTAACTGTCATCGATTTTTACTTAAAAGAAATATTTAATTGGAGTGAGCCTAAAATGCCCTTAAAATTAAATCGGCATTGAGACATGGCGGTGTTAGTAGCTGAAAGATTTGTGCGCTGACAAGACAGCTCTTTTTCTTCCCCTTTCATAATTTAACAAGGAAGAAAACTGGGGGAGTTAG
Organism: Arma custos; assembly: GCA_037127475.1. Classification (NCBI taxonomy): domain Eukaryota; kingdom Metazoa; phylum Arthropoda; class Insecta; order Hemiptera; family Pentatomidae; genus Arma; species Arma custos. The sequence goes on along the minus strand of CM073761.1, from coordinate 74,400,268 downwards.
GACCTGTTGCCACCAACGTCGAGTTGATAGATTTCTGTTATTAATATATATTTCAGGAGCCAACACATCCGGATATTTAAGAGAATTCGACCTAACCAAAAAAGTTTGAAATGATTTTTCAAAATAATATTTATATTCGTATTTAATTCTATGGAAGATAAATATTCAGATAAATAGTATATTAATGATCATTCTTTGTAACTAATGATTATTAAACAGTTTTTTTCATTTTCCAATTTATCTACAGGCATGTAATGTTATCGTTTAATGATGTTAGTTAACATTCATAATTATGGGTAATACACTACCACATGGGTAATACATTACCATAACTTAATAACCAACGGGCGTTGATGACCTAGATGTTTTACGCCCCTAACCCAAGAAAACAAACAAACATAATTATGGGTAATTTGGAAAATATTGAAATTAGATCCTACATCGCGTAGATTTTTTTTTAAATTTTGCATTTAAATAAAAAAATATTCCTATTAGTAATGAAGTTTTTTTTATATCTCCTTTATTTCCAGATCGGCTATTCCTAGCATTACATGGTTTTTTTTTTTAATAATGAATTTAAAATAATAACATAAGGTATAAGTGTGGGTTTAGTCTCATGCAAGAGACATCCCTAACTGTGCATTATCAGATTATTTACAAGAGAAGATATAAACGTAATGAAGTAATATTTAAAAAATTACGTAATATTTAGATGTCTTTTGTTAATTGTAGTTATTAATAATTTGTAAACCGCAAGTTTTTTGTTAAAATGACTAAGGCAACCAAAAAAATGTTAACTTGTTATAATATATTCATAAAGAATTGCGTTTCTGTAACAATTTCCATTATAAATTAAATCCAACGCCATTAAATCGGTTTGCTACAATATATCTATCTTTTATATATTTAATATAGGGGTCTATAAATTTCAAAATGTATAACTTTTTTCAACAACCTTGTGTAACTAACTCATGTATAGAATGTCATTAAATCAAATCATAAACTCATCCAAGCAATTATTGAATAGTTTTCTTTTCAAAATGCATTATATACTTCAATACTATAAGTGTGGAATATGTGTAATAATAATTCCGAAGAATAATTACACACTTACACTTAATGGCTTGTTAAAAATGCATAATTCGTATGTTTATATATATTATATGTATTCAAAAAATAGATAGTTTCTAAACACTATTAAGGGTGAATTGAACCATAATAACACTAGTTCTTGGTATATATAGTACAAATTAAATTATATTCCAAATATCTTATTGAAATTTCATTTTTAGTGCTAAAAATACAAGTTCCCAGCAATAAACAAATCGATACTAATTTACAAATAAGAATGTTTTCACTGTAAAATCAATAATCGGAAATAAATATTTTGACAGTCTATTTAAATAACTGAATTATAATATATGCAGAAGGTGCATTAATATCCTCTTAATGGGAGGGAATATACAATATAAATAAACAGAAATAATTAGGATTTTCGGAATTGTATGGATTTTGCTTATCCACACACTTATAAAATAATTATCCATCAATGGAATACCATATGGCAATTAAAATGTGAATGAAATATATGTGTATATATATATATATATATATATATATATATATATATATATATATATATATATACTCGTATATATAAATGGGCTCTACAGTCCTTGAAGAACCATGGATCCTTAGTCCTTTGTTTTTACAATAATTAATAATTTACAATTATTATTAATATTTTAGAGCTCTTTATTTGTCTCTACCTACTTTTTTACCTCTGGAGTCTATCCTAAGGATCTGTAGTTACTAATACAAAGCTCTTGGACTTAATTGATTTACAAAGTACATTTGGAAATTAAAACTCCGTCTTTTTTAGCATTTCTTTCGACTAATTGAGCATTGTAATTTTAAAAAAATGGTTTTTAATTAATTACCAACTGAATTTAAGAGGATTGCTAGGATAATAATTAGAAAAATTAAAATAAAAACAATGTATAATTCCGACAATATTTAATAATAAAACTGATAAAAACCGAATTTATTCTGGGACAAGTTTTTTTAGAATAGTATAAATAAAATAAAAATATAATGTCTATGGAAAATAAAATATAAACTATAATGTCTTAGAGTAGAACACAATTAAAATTTAATTAATAAATAAAATAAAAAAATAGTAGATATGAATTAGGAGTTAGCTTGCAATAAAGAAATAATATAAATAATATAACAATAATGATAAATAAAACACTATTAATATTTATATATATAAATGTTTTATGGAAAACAAAACAACAACAAAATAATTTAAGAAATGTAAGAAAAAAAACTATAATTATTTTAAAAATAAGTGTGTGTGTGTATGTATATATACATATATATATATATATATATATATATATATATATATATATATATATATATATATATATATATATATATATATATACATACTAATGCATCATTCATCCATCCAACAATTTTTAGTTAAAAAAATAATTAAAGTTGTTTCGTGGTAAATAAATGCTAAATAAGATATATAATAAATTGGAAGAATTGCTTGCCATAATCATTTTTATTTTCCTTTTAGAGTCCTCTGTAATGTTTTCAAAATTAATTTTGGTCGAAAGAAATTGTAAAAGATAAAATTTTCTTTATTCCTTTGGGTGTCAACCATGATCAACCATTCTTCAACAAAATATCTTCTCGAAATAAAGTACTCTAAAAAAATTGTTGTACTTGAGTTTGCAGACTAAAATGTGTCTTATTATTCATAGGAAAGGTGTAGCTATTAAATACTGAAAAATTAGCCCTGATACAAATGGGTAAAATGCGTTTTCTTCACTTCAAAATAAGGAAAAATTGTTCGGCCAATAAAAACAAAAATAATATAGTTTGTTATAATGCAATTGGGAAAAACCACAATGCAAAGCCTTATGTTTCAAAAAATACACCTACTTACCAGTCGACGTTTCGCCTATTCAGGCATTATCAAGACACCAAAATCAAAAAGGGTTATGTGAATCGCATCTCGAAGAAAAAAGTGCAATACATCCCAACGATCAACAGCCCAAACAGGCTCCAAACATGAGACAGCACCCTACCACCAAGACGTTCAACATACAACTGAACGAAAGTAATACGCAACCAGCTGGGAAGGTTATAGCATCAGCTGATCCACAAAACATATCAAGTAATATTAGCTTATAAAAATTTATACATATTAGCAAAGTTAGCCAAATTTTTCTTTTAAAATATTCAACGTTTCCGAATAATATTGGTTCAAATTTCTGCAATCTGTTTTATAATTTACTGAAATGTCAATCTTTTGTGCAATCTGCATGGCCTCGAACAACTTCCTTCTAGAGCCATCACTCTCTTTGTAAACAACTTTAGCATTCTCAAAATCAAATTGATGCTTACAAGCTTTGGTATGCTGGGCCAATGCTGTGTTAGGTTCCTTGCCACCAATATTTTTACAATCATATTGATGCTGATACATTCTTTTGTGCAACAATTGTGATGTTTCACCAATGTATATTTTAGGGCATTGCAAACAGCTAATCTCATACACTACATCTGATTGTTGCTGTGTAAGTATTTTATCTTTCAATGGAGTGTAAAATTTACTCATCTTGTTTGTAATCTTATTCGCAAGCCTAATCTCGTAAACATCATACTCTTTAAATATATCTCTAACACATTCTGACAGGCCCTTAATATAAGTGCACGCAAAAAAGACACCATTCATATTATTTCTCTCGGCACCACCACTATCCGACAATGCAAGATCCCCACCACTCGAAGTACAGTTCATATTATTGTGAATCTTGTTACAATTCAAATTCCAATATTTTTTAATGAGGAATGAAGGGTACAAGTTAATTTCGAACATCGTGCAGATGGTCTCTTTCACGGAGCTTATGTATTTTTTATCAGTCAGTTTAATGGCTTTAAATATGCTGTTTTTAAGGTTATTTATTAACATATGTCTAGGGTGATTGGATATAAAACTCAATATACGTTGACTACTGTTTTCATTTCTCGTCCACATGGTTCTCAAAATTGCATTATCGTTGTTAACATACATATCCAAGAATCTAATCCTATTATTAGTTTCCAGTTCATAAGTGAATTTGATATTATTATGAAAACCATTAAGACCCTCATAAAACCTGTCAATCTCATCCTCTTTCAACACAAGCAAAAGGTCATCCACATATTTCATGATCAATCTAGGTTTGATATTAGTAGTACTGATAACATCATCTAGCAATTTGTTCATAAGGATGCCACTAAGCGTAACGGACAATACACTATAAATTATACATAAATAAATATATTGATAGGGTTTCAAAAACTAAATTAACTACTTATGCCCCGCAGCATCCTAGAATATATGGATTGATTAAGTTGCATAAAGAAGACAAACCTCTCAGACCGATTGTAAATAGCATTAAGGGACCTTCTTATAAACTGGAAAAATTCTTTAAACCGTTCTTAAATGACCTGTACAATAATAACCCGTTCGATGTTAAAAATGCATTTGATGCTAAAAATAAGATTGATGATTTGAAAACTTTAGAAGAAAATGAACGACTTATAAGCTTTGATGTAGTCTCTCTGTTTACCTCGGTGCCACTTGAAATGGTATTTGAAATAATTTCGGAGCAATGGGAGCAAGTTGAGCCTTGTACGTGCATTAAAGATAAGGTTATGTTTATAGAAGGGCTGAAGATAATTTGCGAGAATGGTTTTGTGAAATATGATAATAAGATTTACCGACAATTAACAGGGTTGCCTATGGGTGGTGTATTGTCCGTTACGCTTAGTGGCATCCTTATGAACAAATTGCTAGATGATGTTATCAGTACTACTAATATCAAACCTAGATTGATCATGAAATATGTGGATGACCTTTTGCTTGTGTTGAAAGAGGATGAGATTGACAGGTTTTATGAGGGTCTTAATGGTTTTCATAATAATATCAAATTCACTTATGAACTGGAAACTAATAATAGGATTAGATTCTTGGATATGTATGTTAACAACGATAATGCAATTTTGAGAACCATGTGGACGAGAAATGAAAACAGTAGTCAACGTATATTGAGTTTTATATCCAATCACCCTAGACATATGTTAATAAATAACCTTAAAAACAGCATATTTAAAGCCATTAAACTGACTGATAAAAAATACATAAGCTCCGTGAAAGAGACCATCTGCACGATGTTCGAAATTAACTTGTACCCTTCATTCCTCATTAAAAAATATTGGAATTTGAATTGTAACAAGATTCACAATAATATGAACTGTACTTCGAGTGGTGGGGATCTTGCATTGTCGGATAGTGGTGGTGCCGAGAGAAATAATATGAATGGTGTCTTTTTTGCGTGCACTTATATTAAGGGCCTGTCAGAATGTGTTAGAGATATATTTAAAGAGTATGATGTTTACGAGATTAGGCTTGCGAATAAGATTACAAACAAGATGAGTAAATTTTACACTCCATTGAAAGATAAAATACTTACACAGCAACAATCAGATGTAGTGTATGAGATTAGCTGTTTGCAATGCCCTAAAATATACATTGGTGAAACATCACAATTGTTGCACAAAAGAATGTATCAGCATCAATATGATTGTAAAAATATTGGTGGCAAGGAACCTAACACAGCATTGGCCCAGCATACCAAAGCTTGTAAGCATCAATTTGATTTTGAGAATGCTAAAGTTGTTTACAAAGAGAGTGATGGCTCTAGAAGGAAGTTGTTCGAGGCCATGCAGATTGCACAAAAGATTGACATTTCAGTAAATTATAAAACAGATTGCAGAAATTTGAACCAATATTATTCGGAAACGTTGAATATTTTAAAAGAAAAATTTGGCTAACTTTGCTAATATGTATAAATTTTTATAGGCTAATATTACTTGATATGTTTTGTGGATCAGCTGATGCTATAACCTTCCCAGCTGGTTGCGTATTACTTTCGTTCAGTTGTATGTTGAACGTCTTGGTGGTAGGGTGCTGTCTCATGTTTGGAGCCTGTTTGGGCTGTTGATCGTTGGGATGTATTGCACTTTTTTCTTTGAGATGCGATTCACATAACCCTTTTTGATTTTGGTGTCTTGATAATGCCTGAATAGGCGAAACGTCGACTGGTAAGTAGGTGTATTTTTTGAAACATAAGGCTTTGCATTGTGGTTTTTCCCAATTGCATTATAATAAATAATAGTGTTTCTTTTTGAGTTTTTGGCTCTATTTTAGTGATAATATAGTTTGATTATCAGAAGACTTTTTTATTTCGAAAAAATAGCACTTACCAGTACAGTTAATATACATATTCGACGATTGGTTCGATAAAAGTAGTTGAACAATAAATTTTTGAGATCGAAATGATGCCTTGAATTCAAGTGATTAATTCTATTGCTATGACTACTTTGGGCCCTAACCCTCAAGCTATAAAGTGTTTCAGACATAAACAAAGTCTAGATTACTATGTTTTGAAGTATTGTTTACCATATTCCAATACCATTTTTCAGATTTCTAAACATGACTTTTGTCCTAGCTTATACTAATCGAAACACTGCACGCTGCTTTGATTTTCCCGCCATTTATCAAAAATTTTGGAGGAATAGTTAGCCAATCCTGTTTTAATTTTCCTTTAAGAGTCATCTGCAAGGTTTCTAACATTTAATTTGGACGAAAAGAACTATAGAATAAAAAAATAAGGGTGTTTCTACCATATTTAAAAAAATACCTTTCTAAGTATTCTAAAATTAAAAAAACAATGTTGTTCTCGAGTTTGCAGGCTATAATGCATCTTATTATTAATATCAGAGATGCAGCTATGAAAAATGAAAAATTTTGCGCGGATACAACCGGATACAAGTCATTCCCATATCTTGAAAGTTTCAAAATGAGGAAAAATCCGTCATGCATTTTAAAAAAAAAAATGATACACTTAGATTATCAGAAGATTTTTTTAATTGGAAAAAAAGCACCTATGTGAACATATATTTTCGATATTCAACAATTGATTTATATAAAATTAGTAACATCATAATTTTGGGCTGTGGAAATGAAGCTTTATACAACTGATTTAGTCTATTTCTTTGGATTCATGACTAACAGAGTCCAATACTGATGAGATGAAGTGTGCCAGGCATAAACAAATATTGGATTTCTAGGCTTTGAACAATCGTTTACATTATTCCAATAAAAGTTTTTAGGATTTGGACATGAATTTTGTCCAGCTAGCGTCTACTAATTCGAAACACTGTGCGACAGTGCTGAATGCCCAACGTGTATGGCGGTAGAGGAAACAGTTGAACATGTATTTTTTTAATGTACCCGCTTCACTGACGAGAGAAGGGAATCGGAGCTGGCTTGTAGAAAGAAGGTGACTCCTGAAAATTTAGTGAATTGTATGCTAAAGTCGGATGAACAGTGGGAAGCGGTGGAAAAATTCGCCATAGGGGTCCTCAAAAGACTGAGAGAGGAGGAAAGGTCAAGGAGAGAGAATCAGTAAAGACTGGTGCCTTCTTGTAGAATTAAAGAACTAGATCAAGAAGCTACAAGTTGAACTACCTAACGGCGGTTTCTTGGAGTGTGGAAAAAAGGTGTAGGGAGGTGGTTTTAGTGGGTAAAACTCCCACAGAAGGATAGGCCTATCCGCGTCTTTTGAAGATTTCCACCTGCCCACGTAAAAAAATCATACACACACGCACGCACTGTCGCCCTGAAGAATATCGTAAGGATCTGGTGCTGTTTCGCCTACAAATCCCTTGGATTTGTATTTGCATGGTGCATTTTCAAATAAAACTAACATTTTCCTAATGAATGTGTTTCCTTCCTTACAGCAGTTCGTAGCGTATTTTTTCTGTTCCACCCTTTGGGAAATAAACCGGGTTGAAGCATACTAAATGTCAGTTGCTTATATACGAGGCAAATTAAAGAAAAACAAACTTCAGCGATATTATTTTTATTTAAAATAACTCCCGTTACCTTCAATGAGGTTCGTCCAACACCCAACATGTATTTTCTTGAAATGGAATCTTCCTTGTTCGAGAAACCCTTTTTGGCTTAACAATTAACTGATGAAATGAAATCTTTACTCGCCATGGATTTTATTTTTTAAATGCTGCAATGCTTTGATACATGATAATACTTTGATACAACGTCAGGTGAATATGTCGGAATTACGAGAACTTAATAAAGATGATAAAACTACCAAAATGTTCCATTAAATATGAATGAAGAGTTATTAATTGCAAAAGGACTAGCCAACGAATCTTAAAGCAAAATTAAAATTAGATCAGTAGGGGGATTGTAGGTTAATATCATAAAGAATTTTACTATTTACTACTTTACTTTTAAGCTTTCAGGTACTTAGCATTAATAGTTCGTGGTTCATATTGTTGTACAACTTACTTCTTTTCATTAACGTAACTAGAGTTGACTCATGGGGGGTTAACTCCCACCAGTCGAACACTCCTACATATTACTCCCTTCAAAAAAGATGCCTCGTAATATAGGTATAATTTATATTATACTATAATCATGTAGCTTCGAATTAAATAAATAGATTATAAATTTTTTATAAATGTTATTTTGGAAGTAATAAATGTTATTTTTAGAAGGGCAATCAAGAAATAGCTTTTAAATACAAGTAACCTTATTTATAAATAACGAAAACGTACTATAGTTAATTGCATAGGGAACTTTCTAGACCCGTCCTGACTTTACTTCTAGATTCTAAGAATCGTCTAAACTGTTTTTCTCATATTTGCGATCTTATTGTTGCCACTAGATGCCACTACTGCCGCTATAATAATATTATTAATTGTAAATAAACAGTATTACGTTTTGGTTTGTCATTTTAGTGTACTTTTTATTCATTAAAATAACTGTGATCGCAAGTGTAATCGCACTTTCTTCGTTGTGTTTTTGACATTATTGACCCTTACTTCTGTAATCCCACAATAATAACTTTGAAAAAGTAAAATCCTTCAAATTTTTATTTCTTTTAAATTGTTACTTACAATTTTTTTTAAAATTTCTTCTAAGCAATAGGGGGGGGGGTTACATCCCCAATAGCCCCACTAAATACGCCTATGCTTCTTTTGGATTTACCACTATCTTTAATATCGTAAAAAAGATAATTTATGCAATATCACCTCAGGTATGGGCATAATATCGCTTACGCGTTAACTTAGTAGGCAAAATTATTCAAACATGATTTTAGTTTACTTTTCAGCTATCTAAATCGATAAGATAAAAATACTTTTAAATTAGATAGTATTTAAGAAACTCCTAAATATATTTGTATTGTGTTGTGTTCCCCAGGACGATCTTATAAGGGAAATGGTGATCATTAAAATATATAGGTCTCTCCTCGGATATTAGTTTTGAGTGATAGTTTACTTTGGCTCGGAGCGTTTCAAATTGTCATTGTAGTTGCGATCCCCGTTCTGTCATGTTTCTTCAGTTACTTTAATCCGTCTGGCTTTTCTTGCTTCGTCTCCTTAGATTGATTTTACTTCTTTTCTTTTTAGTTTTTCCATTATTCCCCTCTTCTAACCAGTTAGGGAAGGTTTTTCTTCCTGTTCTTCCTTGGTATGTTCTGTCCACCTCTCTTGATTAAACTTTATTTTTTGTTTCATTTATTTTTTTTCTGATCCATTCTTCATTTACCTTATTAGCTATGGGTAAGCCTGCTTCCAGGCTTAAAGGGACCTATGATTAATGAAAGACCTGAAAGGTATATTATATTTATCTGTGTATTTATGTAGCCTATATATATGCTGAATAATATCAGTTGACCTTATATATATGAGGAAGAAAATGGTCCGGGTACAGGTAAAAAAAATTTCTTATTATAATATAATTATTATTTAGTATATAATATGATTATATAATGCTATATAGTTATATATATATATATATATATATATATATATATATATGTATAATAAGTAAACTACTTTATGTATTAGTGAGAATGTAACTAGTTATTTAAGAAAACCTTTAACAGATATTTTCATTTTTTAAGGATATTGGTCACTTATATCTTTTTATTCTAATGAAGAATAATATTGTTAAGAAGAATCTTAAATTCAGTTTAAACAGGTTAAATGTACTCGTAATTCTATATTATATTAGAGAATAAGATGTGCTCTATTTATTTTATTCAGTATTAACCTCTTTCTGCCCTGAAGATATCTGAAAGGTTGAAATATTTACAGGTATTTTTGATTCTTGTTTTTATTTTAAACACTCAAGACTTTTTATTCCGTTCATGTATTGGGAAATTCATTAATTTTTTATTAAGATATTTTCGGAAAATTCTAGCATGAAGTCCTTTATAGCAAGGTTTAAGTTAATAACTTCCTGATCGACATTTCATCAAACTATCGACAGTCAACTCAATTAAATGTAATTTGTGGATGGAGAATTTCATATGATAGAACTTCTACCGAGAGTATAACCTAATTCAACAAGTTAAACTAAACTGAATGTGATGAAGTTACGTTTCAAGATAATAAAACATGAAATAAATTAACGGCCGATAACCAACAATGGGATAATTATAGAAAAAATATATAATACATTTACATCTCTCTTCTCTTTATTGTATTATATATACTAGTGTTTAATGATAGATTTATGTAGTTTATATGATATATAATATGTTTTCGGAATTGCCAAGAAGCGAAATTTTTGCTTCGACTTTTATCGTGTTAAATTAGTTAAATTATAAACATGTTTAAAACTTGGCTAATCACATAGCCATAATTTCTGACTCATTAATGCCATTACACTAAATATAGCACTGTTTTTTAATTTAAATGAAATTTATTCATTAAAATTTACAATTTTTTTTACAAAGTTTATAACAATACAAAAAGCTAATGTAATGAGTGATAGGTACATGAAGGAAAATAGAGAAACTACCTACTGGTTGTAACCAAATAAAAAATTTAACTTAGAATTTCACGAGACCATCTTCTTTTCAGACGCCTCGGAAGATATCAGGAATTGAAGAAATAGCTAGGTTTGAAACTGGTGGGTTTGAAGGGGAAATAAAGTTTGTCATGTAAGGTTTTTGATATAGAACAGTTATTTTTTATTACTTGAATATCTGAATAAAACCGCATAAAACCTATTTGATATATATTTTTTAATTATTACAGTTTGTTATTATTTGTGAAGATTTATATGAATCAGAAAAATCCCATTTACAGAAGAAGAAAAAATGAATGACCGCATCAAACTATTCAATAGCTCCGACTATTGAGTAAAGCTTAGGAGCTTTTTTCCCTCTTTTTGTTTCGTTTTAATTTATTTTTCTTTTGTTTAGCGAACTTTTTGTTCCTGACAATAACTATTCATTCTCTATTTCTATAACTCTTAGTGAATATGAAATTTCATCGTTTCATTTAGATGTATGTGTATATATATATATATATATATATATATATATATAATACAAATTTTACGAGATAATTCTGAGTGTTCATTTTATAGATTAGAATGTTATTGGAAAATTTTTTAAAATTGCCCTAAGTCGCTAAAGTACTGGAAAAAACCAATCTTTCAATGTTTAGCCAATTCGGGTATCATCAGGACTTAAGTGTGTTTGATTGGAGATCAAATGCAGCACATCTCACATCAATAGTCGAAACAGACTTAAAACAGAGATAGCAACCTTACTCAAAAACATTCAAGAAGAAACTCAAACAGAGGTAATACACGAACAGCTGGTGTGGTTGTGCACAAGCAGTTTAGTTTCAGAATAGAATTGATTCCAGTTTCTACTATAAATTATTAAAGCGTTTTAAATATCTTTTATATCTTGCGATTCCTTCAAGTACCTAAGAGGAACGATAACGAGTAATAATGATGTCACCATCGAGGTTAAATCTAAGCTGCCGGCCGGTAATAGATGCATGTTTGCCCAAATTAAGTTTTAAGATATAAGAAAATCTCAAGAAGGGCCGAGGAAATCATTTATAAAACTGCATATTATCCGAATTACACTTATATCTGTTTGTATTGTTGATGCGAGAAGCGTTGCATCTGATCTTTATTGCTATGGATTTAGTTTGGTGTATATCCTAATGATGCCTGGATGGGCGAAACGTTGATTGGTTGTTTTACCTCTATTTTAGAGACTTGAGACTGTATTTTTTTATTTTTCCAATGGAATTCTAAATCATGAAGTTGTTTTATTTATCCAATGCCAGTACATGGCATTTCTGCCATACCCGACGAGCCTCCCAATAAAAACATGTATCTTCATTGTGGTAACAAGGAAAACCAAAATGTGTACAACAAATTAAATTAAATCATTTAAAAAAAATTAAGTTATTTTTAGGTACATCCATATATATAAAAAAAAAAAAAAATTATTTTAAGGAGTCATCATTGTTTGGAACATCTCAAACCACTGCAATGTCGTAAGTGTGTACACACCAGGCATACATATGCGGCAAACATCAGAATCTGCGATCCCTATTCTGTGAAGATGTGCTTGGAGGTAATCGTGACCTGTGATAAGGCTGAACCTCGCAACAGCTTCGCCTTTTGGAAGATCTTGGGGGGGCTGCTCATGTGCAAGGCTCGTCTTATTCTTGGCTGAGGTTAGCGAAGCGGGGTTGTCCGGTTGAGGTAGTGCTGCACCTTGCTTGGCAAGTTAGTTTGGTAGTTCGTTTCCCTCTACACCTACGTGACTCGGTATTTACTGAAGTTTAGGCTCCCAGCAGCCTTTAGCAGTCATATTCGATAGAGTTATCCGATAGGGTCTTGTGGTCTGATGATCGGTTGGAGGATTATTGGCGAGGGCTATTATGGCAGCTTGCGAATCAACTAGGAAAACTGCTTTTCTGTAGATAATATGGGTTTTGGTGAGTTACCCTACCACCATATAGGCAATCTGTTATTTCACAGTCGTAATTGCTGGTGTTGGAGCAGCTACAGAGCCCTCAAAGAGCCCTGTGCACTTCATTATCGCTGAACCATTTGTAAATATAAATATGAAGCCAGCTGTCCCAACTGTACAATTCGGCAATAGTTTACAGTACTTTACCTTTCAGTTCCTGGGGGTTGCTGAGCGCTTTTTGATGCGGTGTGGTTAAGTAAATACAGTTTCAAATTTGGTAGAACAGGTAAGACGGTGCGATGTGTCTTCAGTGCAGCTGTTGGACCAAGTTGCTGACCATATTTGGATCTTATTTTCTCCGCATTAACAGTGGGTGATTTTGGGGTTTTCCCCTTTGCATCGGTCTCAGTAGTATGCATCAATTATCCTGCCTCTTTCCCAGAATTTCAGCATATTTTCTCTCTTATTTAGAGGTTCAATGTCAGTTTTAGTTTTAGATTCAAACACTAAAATATATTTTTTTAACGCAGAACAAAACAAAATTTTTGCTCATATATTACTATAAAATTCAAATGTTGTTATTATTATATGTTATATACAAAGATTTAAGTAAAATTAAAAATACAACAGTAAGGATTAGCCTTATAATATATATAAATAATAAATTCTATTAAACATTTATTTTTATAACCTAACATTAACATTTTAACATTTATTTTCACGTATGAATGAGTCATAAAACTAAAATGGAAACAATTTAAGACAACTTGGTCAATTTAAGGTAGATTACGCTCATGAGTTTTAATTAATATATTTGTATTGTTTGTATGTATTGTACCATGATACGATATCATAAAGAATTATTATTATATGGGTTTTATTGAATTTAACAATATTATTATATGATTCTCAATATCGCTGGCGTACAAGATTTCCCGTTTATTTATGGCTGTGTAAAATGAAGAAAGTCTATTTTAGAATAGCTACTGTCCGTTTATTTATTAAATTTATCTGCTTTTGAAAGAGGATTCTGATTAAATTTAAAATAATACAAAAATACAACTGCTATGAAATTTACATAATTCTTTTCATATTTGAGAAGAATATTTTATTTAGGCCGTTCGCTACAATGGCCTTGCTTTTATAGCTTTTCGCGTATTTTTCCAAAGCTGTTCGTTCAATTCACTATTATTTCCCTACGTTTTTATTATCCAAGATAAATACAATATTTTGATGAGAATTTAACATCAATTATTGAATTAAAAACCGTACTTCTATATCAACATTATAGAACAAAATTAACCATGTTTAATATTTACTCGCTCTATACCTTGTTAAATTAATAATCATTGGCATAAACAATTTTTATACAAGAAGTACATTAATGTTTTTTTTTTTTTAGATTCCAGCACTGAATATTTAATCTTTTGTTCTGTTATTTTATGATATAATTTTAACTTTTCTTTGTTTCCCAATAAAGTGCAATTAACATGATGCATACAATATGTTAATATCAAAACTGGTCATGAAATCTGAGGAACCATTGGACAGATATAGTAATCAAATTAGACATTAAATAATAACATAATAGATTGTATTATATAAATATCGCAAAGGCTACATTATATAGTATATAAATCGCTAATTAAGGGGGTGACTAATATATGAGTGATCTTTATAATAACGGAAATAAAGAGACAGTCATTACACATCATAAATTAACTACTGTTCAACGAAAAATAATATGGATTATAGCGGTAAAGCAGAGTTAAATTTTCAACATTTATATGACATGAATGATTTGGTTCATTGTATGAGACCTGAAGATGGATCATATTACCCAAAACTAAAATTAATTAGGATATCTTATGTGAAGATATGCGGTATTGGATTTTTTTTAATTGATTTTTATTTACAAATGTTTCATGAAAATTAAAAAAAAAAATACTATATTTCTGGGGCTGTGCGTATTAAAAAAAAAAGTAAAAATCATTGGTATATTGTATTGTACTAAAGAACCATGGTTGAACCATGTATTATTGAAAAGTTCCAAACTAAGTTCAAACATTAAATTATACCAAATAGTGATATAAAACCTATTTTTTGTTCCAGAAATAATAAAATATATGGTGAAAAATTCATGGAAGTAGTATTCTTTTACATAATAAAAGATAATTTAAGACAATTATTTTTGGTAAACATTCTTTAGTATTAGCATTCTGAAAAAAAATTCCGAGGGTGTTCGCTTAGTATCTCTGAATCAGATTTACTCTCCTACGTAGGATCTCCCAGAAAGAAAGGCTCCGAGCTATCGGAACCAATAGTTGTCTGGTTGTACCCCCCAAACTTGGGTGTTCCCTGGGAAGGCGGTTTGAGGTGGGTACTGTACACGGCCTTATGCCAGAATAATTGTCGAATGGACTGTTCTGTAAGTATGTAGCCCTGCACTAAACTTAGGGAGTTCATTGATCCCCACAAGTCAAGCACTTAGACAAGTTCCTGCGGCATTGTCTATCAAAGAATGGAAGTCATAGCTAAACGCTCCCCTACACTGAAAGGTACTTAAAGGGCGTTGCGAAAGAAGATGAAAAAAAAACTACTATGCACGTTCCTTGCGATTTTGAAATTCAATACGCCTTGGTTGTCGGTGAGTTTGATTGGTTTCTGCAACTGCCAGAATAGGTTGTAATTATTTATCTTTATTTATTTATTAATTTATTATGTGAACATATATCAACCCTTTACCCTTTAACTGCTAAAGACGATATATGCCGGCGCAAGGGAACGTGCCGCCTTTGCTAAAGACGATATATGCCGTCCTGCATCACGCACGCCCTCAGTATTAAAGACGATATATGCCATCGCACTGTTTTTCTATCTATTTGCTTAAGCCGAGTATAGACGACGCGACATTGTAATGCTAGTCTTTGTATAGACAAATGCTTTGAAGATTTTCATACAAAATCAAATTATTAAGCAATAGTTTTTAGTATTAAAAAAAAAATATTTAACTCCGCCAGTGTTGGCGGATGGCACCAATGAAATACGATAGCAGATAATAGTAAAGAGGAAAGGATAAAATGCAGGTAAAAAGTATGTAGCACAAGCCGGTAGACGGTTAGCCGGCCAACTTAGCGATGTGATAGAAGTAAAGCTCTTTACTCGCAGCAGTTAAAGGTTTAAAGTTCTGGGTCGCATATCTGCGTCCGGCGAAAGCAGTCGGTGGGGACTATGAGGGAAGCATATATGCTTCTGTTGAAAATCAACAAGAGAGGCTATGGACGCATATATGCATTCTTAATTTTTTTATTTCATAATTACATGATATTATGATTATATTATAATAACTATTGGTAAGACATTAAAGAAGATTTTTTTAAAATTTATTAAAGAAGAATTAAGAATATTATTAAAAAAATCAAGTTTATAGAATGAAAATAATAGTAAGTAAAAATAATGAAGAGTTCAAATTCAATTAGATAATACGCCCTGATATTCTAATAAAGTTATAAAGTTCATACGTAGATATTATTGATATATTTTTAGTAATTTCCTAAGACCCTAAATAGCTGCGAAGGCACTCCAGATTTCCCCCCTTTTTTTATATTGTAACAATACTTTTACTCATTTCAATAGATGAATGATGGTTGAAAATAACTTTCTGTCATCAAACAATCTGGTGCAAAAGAAATACAATAATAATTTATTAGCTTCCCCTTCAAGTTTTAATCATGCAATAGAGCTGGTAAGAGTGAAATGTATTCTTCTGCCCAAAGCGATGGTAAGCGCTCAGCGCTTGCAGTCCCTCTGGACCGCACGCACGATTTTAAGGGTTAATATAAATTTTAATATAAAGTAATTTTAAAAATTATATAAACACAACAAAAAAAGAAAAAGATCTGTCAGCACAGGGTCCCGAAAAGATCAAGTGACACCTGTGGAGAGAAAAATAAAATCGTTAAAAGAATGTTCAAAACTCGAATGACCCGCCCCCCCCCCCTTACGTTACAATAACAAATGTTTGAAATTTAAACGTAAAATATTGTAGGATAAAAGTGTGGAACTTATTTATTTATAAATATTAGTTTAATTTTTGCATGGACACAAGAATAAACATAGAACTCATTTATATAGGAATAAAATTGATAAATAAACAAGTGGGATTAGGGTAGTTGTACTGAAGCTGGGTGTGGCTAATACATTATTTTAACTGATAACTGCCATAGAAGGACCGTAGGACATATCCAGCTTTGATTATGTCAATAAAATAATATAGTTCATGATTATAATAAAGTTTAATTAGCGTCAGAACCTTAGTTATCATTGTGATGACCCGTCCCTGCGTGTAGATTTTGTTATTTTAACAATGTATTCCGTCTAGTATTTTTTAATGTCTTTATTGATAGCAATATATACAATCTGGCCACATCGAAGGTGATAAGTAGTAGTGATCTATGAACACATCAAACTATTTGCAATATTTTTTAATTAAATTCAAGTTTCGAAGAAAATAAACTGGGTACCCATAATTAGAGGTAAATCTTGGCCAAATCATTTTTCTGCCTAACCATCGGCTTAGGAGCAGTACAGTATCTACCAGATGCAATAATATATAAATCGTAAAATGTGAATAATGATCACGTACTATTTGGTACCTTAAAAGAAATCCAGGTGGAGGAGGACAAGTGTCAAGATAAATCTCTCGAATTAAATAATGGAGATATAAATTTAAGATGAGGTGTATGGTTTGGATCAGTAAATATTTGCGGGGTCTGATATCTATGTAAAGATAGCTTGTGACTAAGTGAGCGTTTAATTAAAGAGGAGAAAGGAATAGTCGTTGAATATTTGAGGTGGCCGTGGTGTTGAATAATTTCCTCGTATCCCGCCGGCAGTCCTTTAGCTAGAATTGGGCCTTTAAAAGACTGAGGAAGGAGGTGTTTTATTCTATAGCTTAATAGCTGCCCCCTAGCCTTCTATTACTGCTACAACGGGGATTAGTTTTGCATTCCTAAGTTGGCCGCCCTGCGCCGGGATCCTTTAAATTCAACCGGTGTTCTTCCGTAAACGGCATTATCCCGTTAATATATTTAGCGTGCACCTTTAATGATTGGCCTATTCCTTTTTCACTCTGCTTCCTCTTCTTCAAGGGTAGAATCGAGAAGGGAAAACCTCCTTTCTTCCCAAGATCTAGAGTTAGAGTAGATCTTTAAAAGGTAATCGTTCACGTCTTTGATGTGGAACCGTTATTTAGAAGAGTGCATTCGACTCGGCTCCCTGTTTTCCTCTCCAAACAAAAAAAAAAGAAAAGAGAAGAAAAAACCTACACTGCAATAGTCTCATTCGTGCTCAGAGGCTCATAAGGGTGATCTCGAACAACAAGCAAGTTTTGGCCCTCCTCAATTCCTTCACATAACAACCGGCAAGTGGTTTTATGTGTTTTGCAATTAGTTCTATCTGCTTATGTCAATAAAATAATATAGTCCGTGATTATATTAATTTTTAATTAGCCTCACAATTGTTAAATAGTATTCGAGGAAGAAAATGAGTGGGTGCAGGTAAAAAAAAATTGCTCTTAAGTGGGGAGAACTGTGGGTTTGAAGAGCCAACAATTTGAACAATATTTCAGGTATTTTTCAAGGCCCGGTGTGGCTCGTTGCTATATCACTAAACAACTACCAAATTAACTAAACAACTGTTAATTAGTATTGTTGTGACCTGTCCCTGATTGTAGCTTTTCTTATTGCCACAATATCTTCCATCTTTGTAGAAATAGATCATGTAAAAATCATTGTTCTCTATAAAGTTAGAATATTTGTTAATAAATTCAAGTTTCTAAAAAAAATGCCATCTCATTAAAAAAAAAAACTACAAATGGTTTTGAAAACTGTCCCTATAAGAATCACTGTCGAGATACAAACTAGAAATGCTAAAAAAAATAACGACTGGGAAACTTAGTGCCTCAGTCAGTTCCTTTGGTTTAGGGGCATCACTGAGCAATGCTCAACCCCCTTTGAAGGTCATCTGATCAGCAGTCACCAGGTGGGTAGTATGCTGGAACATCCAAGTACAGTTTAGTAGGCTTATTGCTATCATTATCGTGTCATTCTTTACAGTTCAACTCTTTATAGTTCAAATCTCATTTTTTTTAGCACGACAATAACTACCAACCTATGCCAATGATACATTTATGAATAGTTAAACATTAAATTTTTAAAATCACTTCTTCAGGCCATATTCATTTTTTTGTTGTACTCATTGCAGAATACCGATTACCAAAGATGAGCGGTAACGGAGTCATGATCATACAATTTGAAATTAAATGTTTGTATTTAAAAATGATGTTAATGTTTTGAAACGCAATAAAATAAACTGGAAACATCCCTGCTATCATCATCATAATATTTCCCTCTTCTACTGTTATTCGACGTGAGGATCCTGCTTATTGAGCCTGGACCAAGTATCTCTTTCCTGAGCCATCTTTCTCCTTCTGTTCTCATATATTCTTCGCTTTGTAAAAGCCACTATTACGTTGTCCTCCCAGGAGATGCGAGGTATTCCTTTGGGCCTTTTCTTCCTAGCGTTTTTCTATTCTAATCATACGTCCGAACCAGTTTGTACTCCTCTAGAATCGTCTTAGCTGGTTTGAAATATTTTTAATAGTAATATGTATAGTATAAGCCATACGAGGCTAAATTATAAAAATAAATAAATGAATTTAGAAAATAAGAATTGCCAGAAATGACGTCCACAAAACCAGGTCACGTAAACAGGTGGAAATAGAACCTAGGAGGGTGTGAAGATGCCTGCAGAAAGGGACAGAGGGGATTCCTTGAAGATGCATCGAAGGGAACATACAGAAGCTCTGCATCGCAGAGAGCCCAAAGATGAGAGATCCGGCCGATGCCCTTAACCTCATACCTACCTGACGAATACCCTTACCCTTTATATTTTATACAGATAATTTTTAAGTAAATTTATGAACGTATTATATGATAATACCCTATTTACCCGAATCATTAATAGTCATAGTATAAATAAATTTAATCCAAAATAATATCAATAAATTATCTATGTTTCAATGATTGTAATGTATACTTAATTAAATAATAACTATTCAAGATATATATTTTTTTAGAATAATTTATTGATATTTACAACTGTAATTATATTACATCAAGTAAATCCATTCATAGCACTCCAATAAAGTTCTATAGTAACAGGTCTCGAGGCCATCTTCTTTTCAGACGCCTCGGACGGTTATCAGGAATATTTTGGGAAGCAAGTTGAGATACTAGCGGATTCAAGTGTGTATGGAGCGTTTCATGGAAGGATAGGTATCTAGTTTGGACCAAATCAGCAACATATGGGATATTAAGATCATGATGGATGAGTTTGTTTGTGACATAATAAGGAGCATTGAGGATTTTACGAAGGATTTTGGATTGTAAGGATTGGATACGAGATGAATTGGATGGTTTAGTAAAGCCCCAAAGCTCAACTCCGTATGTCCAAATAGGTCTGATAACTGTCATGTAAATGAGTCTTTTGTAATTAATTGGGAGGTTTGAACGTTTGTCCAGTAAATGTTGAAGTAGATGAAAACATCGAGGAGTTTCTTGTCTTTTCAGTCTTGTATGAGGAATTCACTATGTTTAAATAACTAAATACTCACCCTGCATTAATTAATTAATTAATTATTACATTATTGATATTATTATGAAGGTATTAAGTGTGTCTGAATAGTAAATTAGTAACCAAAAAACCTTCCTTTGTAAAGGAATCCAACCCAAGTTATGGGCACTTGAAGTACAGAATGAGTTGAGTAATGTTCAATAATTATATATGGTAGCCCAACATAAATAGATGAGAATACGGTCACCTGTGGTCTAGTGGTTAGTGTAACAAACTACTAAACCCAAGATCGCGGGTTCGTAGCCCGGCAGGTGACCCTAGTATTTTTTTAAGGGAGTAAAAAATCCTTACGCATTCCTTCGGAAGGGACGTTAAACGAAGGTCCCGAGCCTGTACGATTTCAGGTACTCGTTAAAAATCCTTATCCTACGTAATTAAACCAGGATAGGCAAAATTTAGAGCTCCCACTGTAGCATCGTCCGATTAGCCATAGCAGCATAAAGTGACGTTAAATGAACAAACAAACAAACAATAGATGAGAATAAACAGTCTCTTGAAAGATATAACGTTAAATTAATAAAATGGAAAATATTTAGTAATAAAAAAAAAGTTTATTGGTCATCTGAATTAATAAATCGATGTAATTTTATTAAAACATAGCAGTAGTAATAGGGCCGGATATGATTTTTTAAAGGGAATTGCTTAATATTTCCAACTTTTTCTTTTCTTTTTCTTTCTTTCTTTTTTTATGCCTACCACACTCATCGAAATTCAAAAGTTTTTTAGCAGTATTTAAGATCATAAAACCAAACATTGAATCTTTAAATTTAGTATTAATAGTATCCACAGTTCTCCATAATGTTATAAATCTTTTAAATTTTAATTAACCTCAATATGCTTAATTAAAAATACAGCTCCCACTCAAATTTTACCTAATTAAAACCACTCCATTTCCTGAATAATACAATGGGTAATCGAAATGTATTTTTCCGAAATTGTATAGACGAAAATTATTAACTCTTACCACAACGGCGAATAATAATTACAACCATTTTCTGTAACACGATTATTTTCTCTTTAGCCCTTTGATTAAATGTTGAATTTTCTTGTCCCATTTTCCTACCAGTCTACATAATATACATATTTCAAATAACAACATTGATTGAATATTGTTAATTTCAATTCAAGCTATTCATTCAATATGGATTTGCTTCCGGTCCTTTTAATTTCCATTTTTATTATTAACTTTGAGATAATTATTGAATGTTTTCCCTGTAGTTCCCGGTATGTGATAATATATATTCATTATAGCTAAATTTTAATTAGCTGATACAATTTTTTGTGATATGGTAATTTAAAAATATTTGATTATTGCTCTGCCTGGTGCAATATTCAGCCGTTAAAGTTCAGGGGCGTCCGTTAGACATTACATGAAGAAACACAACATTAAATTTAATATTGCATTTTGATTTTAAGTACGAATTGGTTCGTCGATATTGTCAGGTTTTTACGAGATTTTTTCTATCTTTCTTCCTAGGTTACTTGGTTGAATAAAGCTGCTGAAATCAGAAGAAAAAAATCCAATACGCCAGCCTTTGACGTTTCAGCGAATTCTGTCTAAATTATGAACCGCCACATTTAATAAAATAACATAATTTTTAAACCATTTCCTCTTTTCTCTGTCCAGATACCAGTTTTGTTGCTTCTGGGACATAGAGCATGGTGCCTTGGTAGCTTTTCTTACCACTAAACAATTTGGGGTATCCTTTATTTCCTTTTCTCGAAGCCTAATTCTGCCTAGTTGTATTTTTAACCCCAGAAAATTGGGACCTGGCTTTGAATCGTTATGAATCTCAGTAACTTCACAATCTCGCTTTATTTATGAATAATTCACCAAAATATTCGAAGTCTTTAGACGAATCCTCGTCCATAGAGATGTTCTCACAATATCCTCTCTTCCTCCATATCATTAGACAAACCAATGAATATACCGATCATATTAGCGTATATTCTGGAAGATACGTAAGAAAATAGGATCCTAAGTACGTGTTAAATCTTATTGTGACTAGAATCCAGGATAAGTATTATGATTACACTCGTACTTCTGACCGGGAAACACTCTCAATAAACCTTCTTTATCTTACCAATATACCAAGCATGGAGGGGCCTCGATATAACGCCAAGCCTCACAGCTCCTGCAGTTCTACTATAGTTGTCGCTGAGTTTTTCCCCAAATCCTTAGGATTCCTGCTAGTAGGTCTTCCAATATCTTCCTGGTTTCCCGATACTAGCTCGTTCGATAAACATGCCCCAGAGACTTAAGCTGCATTTTTTCTAGGATGCTGTTTAGTACAGAAATTTTTACCTCCTCCCTACTGCTTTCTTACGCGGTCTGTTTTCTCTCTGACTTTACTTCATGTACTTCATTTTAACACCTGTAATTCGACTTATGTGCTTATCGAGCATGAACAATGCTCTTACTCCGGTAGATAAGAGCGTGAAAGCATACTGATTCATAAATATGGAGCTTGGAATCAAGCCCTACGTCTCGATACACAATAATGTTTATCAATCTATTTTGCTCTGCATATTTATAATGGTTTCTAATTCAACTACTTCTAAAACCACAACGTTACAAACCAGCTCCATTGCCTTCCCCAATTCCAGAAAAGGACCAGTACCTTCTCTTAGATGTGTTGATGGTCATCATATTTCGCTTAATTTCCTTCTGCCATTCCTGATTCTGAATAAACCTTAGGTTTCTAAGTAAGTATTCAGGTTTGATATCAACCACTTTTAGATTTTTATGAATAAAGCGTTTCTGTATATGTTCACATTTTAGTTTTTCTTCATTCATTCCTAGCTGTTTTGTACAACTGTCCGTCGGCTAAAATAACTAATTTAAAGGGAATCAATCCTGATTAAAATAAAAATTACATTATGGAAATAACTAGCTGTAAAAATTCATTTTCATTTACTTAGATCTAAGAATATCACAATACAGACTTTGAGACTTAAAATTTTAGTCTAGTTATTAATCCGTTTAAAATTTGCATTTTTGTTTCACTTAGTTTATTATTCACTTCATTAAATTTGCAATGCCTCTGAACTGGAATGAAAGTTTAAAATAAATAGTTTCATACTACTTAATAAATTTATTCCGGCCTAATATTAAATTATAATGTTTAATGCCGTACCCAGGCTAAACTTTACAACTCATTTACTATTGTCTGTGATTTGAAATAGTTTATCATAGGATGTTTTGTGTGAAATCCATAATATATATTGCCAGCGGGATATAACAGATTAGTAATAATCTAACACCACATTGCTAATAACTGAGTGTCACCACTGATCTCCATAACCGTTCCATTTGGAGCTAATTCGGCTGTACGCTTGCCCCTGATGTGCATTCAAACAGATCGGTCTAGATCCACGGATCTTGGCCATTCAGAGTTATCTGGCATAAGATGATCTAAATTTTTTCTCTTTGGCCGACTTCTTCTTGAACGAACCCATCTCGTTAAAAACATACCGGGTAATGTTATCACTCCTAAACTCGGTCTGTATGAGGTTCCTCTTGACGCTCAATGGACCTAATGTTCGATCGAGAAGTTTGAGGAATCCTGAGGCCAGGTAAGCTATGATTTTTATATGTCGACATCAGAAAATCAAAATCAAATCACTACTTTTATTTATGACGTTGATTAATCGAGGTTGATGTCGGATTAAGTTCGGCAAGAGCATCTATTCTCATTTTCGAATTGGCATGGCTGTTTCAACGGTTCAATAATTTAATTACAGAATTACTGATTACAATTAATTGTAGAATTACTGATATTCGAAATTTTAGTTACACTTGACCCAATGCTAAAACAAAACTGAGACCAGACGACTTTACTTCTATCTTTTTTTTTATAAATTTGATCAGTATATCCGAGAGGATGGGTCCAATGGAATCTGAGGACCTTCCTGGTGCTCACCCAGCATCTATAAAATGGGTACCTTTAATAGGGAGAAATCTGTCGGTCCAACGGGTCTTGGACATTATACAACTATTGTCCTAGAAACAGTGCAGTCTCTATCACATACTGAACCCAACATTACACAACTGTAGTGGTACAGGTTTTTTTTTCTTTTTTTTTAATCAGTAAAGTAGAAAATTACAAAAACCAAGATATAAAATCAGTCATTGTTTATGATTCACTCAGTTAATAGTATTGTTTATAGAAATTGTACACATTGTACCCTACGTATGTAAATCTAATAATAACTAGAGATCCAAACTACAATTGCCAATAAAGACTGAGCAATATGAAACTGCATAGACTATACAAAGGGTGGAATGATTAGAGTTTTCTCATCGTACAGGACCCGCAACGGGCTACTAGTATGTAGCTCTCAGTATTCCCCATCTTTTTCCTCGTTCCTAATGATGCTGGTCTTAATTAAATTCAGAAAAAGTTCGCAGGACCAGTTTCCTCGTTGGTTTACAGATGAATTTTTATTGCTCGTGCCGACCATCGTCTCTGATCCACAAAACTGTTATTGTTTCAATTTCAGCGAGGCGCTCTCGATTTAAAAAGGTGGACAAAAAATATATCTAGCTCCTGGCTAAGTGAATACAGTTGATCATATTGCTTCTTATTAAGAATAGTTTTAATAAAATGTTGTGTTTTATAAAACAGTTGATGATACAGTTTCTATGTTTTAGGGGTATAAATATGTTTAATATTCTACTGATTTTGGAATGCCAAAGTAATTTTTTATGATAATTACTCAACTTATTATTTCATTAAACGTACTAAATTTATTCTGAATTGGTTGTGTGTCTACCAATTTACTAATTAGTCAACTTTATACCTTAATTGAACCATCAATATTTTATTTCTAAATATATAATACATCTGGGTTAAGTAAGCACCTAAATAATTATAATGAATATACATTATTAATACAATTTCTTATTTGGACTATCATTTAATATATAAAATTTGGCATGAGCAATAATAATTCAGATGTAATAATTATTGCAATCAAATTAGTAAAAACGTAGCTGGGCTATATAAAAACGGAAAATACAGACAAATAAAAATATGAATTGTCTCATCAACAAAAATTCAAAATGTAGTAAGATTTATCATGGTAATTTAAAATTCTCGATTTTTCATAGTATTATTGACTAAAATGTCTACCATGCAGACAGTAGGATTGGAATTTTCTTTTCTTATACCTATACAATATATTAAAAGTGTACCTCTTTGAAGTTAAATTTGCTAATAGAATTAGTAAGTTTTACATGCCCTTGAACGATGAGACACCAACCCAGCAACAGTCTGATGTAGTTCTTGGAATTAGTTCCTTAAATTATTTGGAATATTAGTTGAAAATTAGTTCTTAAGCATAATAAATAGTTTGGAACATGACAGTCTCTACATAAAAGAATATATCAGCATCAATAAACCGACCAATTTACAAAAATAAAAACTACATACATATATCTAGAAAACCTAGTAAGATCTATTAGAATTATTTAACATGCATAAAGTTTTAGAATTAAATTTATTCATATTTCTACCAAATCTTTTATAATTAAAAGAAATGTAACAAATATAAGTTATGATAATCCACAAATAACTTTCACCCTTGAGCTATTATTCATTTTATGTATAATTGTGATTTTATCACAATTAAGAGGATGTTATAAAAATTGTAGTGCGTTATGCCAATGCCGTAATAGGTTCTTTCACGTGGATAGAGCTTACAATTCCTATATCCCTACAATCGTATTGATGGTGGTTTATTCTATTATTATACCCCGATAATTGTTGCACTCCTTTCTTCTGCAGTGGGTACATAACTAATTATAACTAAGTACATGCGAGCTATATTGCAGTCGAGCAATGTTAATATCTGGGCTCAATTTTAAGTGGCTTCAATAGGATCTGCCTAGAAATAGGCCAGAGACTCGTAAAGGCAAACAGATGCTATTTTGGGCTCATTTGAGAAGCCGAGTAATTACCCGCCCTACTAAATACCAACTATATATGACTCTGATCGGAGTCTCTCACCAATGGAATCGGAAACCTGGGCGAGCGCCGAAGAAAAAGCGATTTTTAAAAAGAAAACTACTGATCGGTATACCCCACGGTACCATGGCAGCCGGTGAGAATTGGCTGACTGGGCTATGTTGCCCAAATGCCAACTGAAGTGATCCCGAGAAAGTTGTGGGACGGGAGGCTCTGGCCAGATGGGTGGATGCTCTAATTAGGGTCTCCATTGGCCTTTTGAAAACCCGCAACCGGCGAGCAATCGCACAATACCGACCAACATACCGAAAGATCATAAAGGAGACCAAGGCTTAAACAGGCTGTACCACCACGGATGGATGGATGAACACTCTTTTGTGGAGATATTGTGAAATGCCAACAATGTACACCTTAGGGCATAATAATCAGTTAATTTCAATACTACATCCAACTGTTGCTGGGTTCGTACCTTATCCTTCAAAGGCGTGTAAAATTTACTATTTTTATCAATAATTATAATAGGAAGCTTAACTTCATAGACATCATACTCTTTAAATATATTGTTAATTTGTTCAAACGAAGCCATACTCTTGTATATTTGTAAGAAAAGAAAATGTCATTCCTACTGACATATAGCAAATATATTAATAAATTTCATTCAGAAACTTTAAACATTTTAAATATACCAAACAAAACTTACTTAATTTTTATAAAGGAATTTTTGTTAGTTGGTCAGTTTATCATTTTTTTTATCCTTCCCCCTTCCTCCACATTTCCTTTGTTCCTTTCAGTATTTCTCCTTTCTATCCTCTTTCCATCCTCCTCTTCTGCGATCCCTCTCTTGTTCCACGAGAACGTTTATGCAAGAAAATCTTTCCCTGAATTGGTATCGGTCTTGACAGTTTTCATCTGTGATTTCTAGCCTCCTGAGTTTTTCCATCATATGTTTGGTGTGGTAATAAAAAAAAAAAAAAGTGTAATCTTTATTACAAAATACTTGTACCATTAATTCTCAGTAAGTTAATATGTTATCTAATGTATTCATTCGGGTCAATTATTATTTCAATATTTAAATTTATTTTATTAATCAGTTGAATTTCATACCACACTGTACTCCAATAGTGAATGGTGGCACATTTTTTATTTGGTTCTAAATATTTGGTAATATTTAAAAAAAATTATATCTAAGCCCACTTAAAAAAAAAAAAAAACCTAACGATCAAAATATATTATTACCCGCAAAGTATTTGTGCAGGGGTATTTAATTGCACCGGTTACTTTTTTCCATTTAAAATAAATCAATATTCTATTTTTATTTACATTTAAAATCGCTATTTATTTATTTGATTCATTATACATATTAGGTTAGAATGCATTAAAATTTATGAATAATTTGAATAACTCTTGAATTCATTATGATAGTGGAAAGTTATACACTGCCCTGATGGAATTTACGAGCCTCGATTTGGAAATGCATTAATAATATTCAGAGGGGTTGATATAATGGCAATTATCGAATCACTCATATAGTAAACCCTCATTAATGTGATATAATGTAAAAAATATTCATAATATAGAGTAATTTTCTGAAATCGATACTGTAATATAATTGCGTTGAGTTCACACTTATGTTAATGAAGCTTATCAACACTACAAATAATCTGGAAAATTGAATTTAAAACAAAGATGAAAAAATAAACAAAGCCTCACTGTGTAAATATGTGTGTAAATAAATATTTTATATATTTATTCATTGTTCTTATGAATTATGGAAATCGTAAAATCCTGAAAAATACTACATGCTACTTTCACTGCATATCTGTTCACAGTTATTGGAAATAAAGTTCCTGTTGATTAAACAAAATAGTATTACTATAACATTTTTAGTGAATACACTGAAAAACATATCATAGTTTCAAACAAATATTATTAAAAATGCGTTTTTAGAATGAATCTGGTGTTCATTTCTATTTAATAAGTTCAAAATATTTACTTTATATTTTTTTTTATTATTCAATGGCTGAGATGGTTAAAGCACAACCACGGACAGGTGGGAGTCCCGGTCCTGGTCATATCTTTTCTTTTCAAATAAAATATTTAAAAAATTTATATATTTAAATTTAAATATTTAAAATTTAATGACTTTCATTGCCTAATCAAGTATGGAAACGAGATATATATTTCTTATTTTAGTTTTTTGTTTTTCGGTTTCTTTCTCTGGTTCAACTGATCTGAAAATGTTTAAAGGGTAATTTTTTATTCGCATTCAAAGTCATATTTTTAAACATTTCAAAGCCACATAATTTAACTTTATTCAGATTATTATTTTTGTTCTCCTTTAAGTTTGTAGACCACTCACTCAATAAAATATGTGACCTAAATTACAATAAATCATAGTAATTAAGAATTTAGGACTACCACCTTAGCTTGGTGTTGGTTGGGAATAAACAAACAAGATTATGGTAAGTTTTGATGAACTGTTGAATTGATGGACGTCAGTAATAACGTTTGAGGCATTCCAATATATAATACAAACTATAAATAACATCAATTGGGCCATAGATCGCCTAGCCGCCGCGTGTTTTATTCGCCCTGAAGATGGCCTACATTGTAGGCCGAAACGTCGGCACACAATAAATAAGTTACACTTATTTAGGTGTTTTTATTGAATGCACCCCCAACTATTTCTTCCTTATATAAATAACATCCATAGATCAAAAATCAACTCTTATACCTCAAGTTTTAATAAAATATTGAATATAGCAGTCAATAAGAAGGTATCGATATTCAGGAACTAAAGTCTTATCTGGTTGATTGGCTATCGGGATCATTGGCAAAAATATGATACAAATTCTAATGAAGATTTGACGAAATTTCTAGACTTATCAGGGATAAATATGAATTTATATTTTTAAAGATAACTAAAAAAATAATTTATATTTTTCTTAGCTCCTTTTCCAAAGATCACTTATTACTGCATTCTTATGACTTAAATCCATTATTTATACACTAGGGTAAGCCAGTAAACTTTATATATTTAGCAAAAGAAAACAAAGGAAATTTATTGATTTCGCAAATAAAATTTTCTTGATAATTATTGAAGTAATTTATAACAGTGATGATTTATATTTTAACATTTGATATTATAATAGTTTATGATATATTATTATCATCATAATGTAATAATTATTTTATAATCAATTTTATTATTGTTATAATACACTCAATGTCGCTGCAGCTCAGTTGAATAAAACATGATACCACTGTTACATCGTTTTAATTTTAAATGAGGAAAAAGTGTTAACAAAATCTGTTATTATTATTTGCGAATGAGCCTTTAAAGCTACACAAAAGAACTTAGAGGCTTGCATTTACTTTCCATTGTGTCTGTTTTGTATTGACTCCATTCTCTTAATAAAATTCGAATATATGTGAGATAATCTGCGTTTCCTAATATCACTGTATCAGAGTATTCTTGGACTTTTGTTTCCTTCTGAGCCGGCAATTTCCATTTTTTTCTCTTAGTAAAAATGTTTATTAGAAGATAACTAGTGTTAAACGACTTTCTTCAATTAACGTGTAACCCTGGTTTCATTGGGAGTATGGAATATTTTGCATTTGTACATGTGCATATATATGTGTATGTAATTTACTCATTTCGCAAAATGATGTTTTTTATTGATAAGTTGGGTGGGTAAGTAATCTATAACAATTGTGAAATATAAATTCCTGTTTTTTTACTATTATAGCTTAACTTAAATCAAGTATATAAAATTCAGGTCAGTGGAAAAATCTATGCCTCAATTGAAAAAAAAAAACAGTCGAAAGAGGTTTTCTATTATTTAAAATGTTACGTCGACAGACATAATTAATTGGGTGAGATAATCAATGCTTAATGAGATCACTGAGACTCTAAATGGCCATGAATTCAGTTTCAGGTAAAAAAAACAAAAAGCACATTAAGTATTTCTTTCTATCAATTAAATAAATAGGACATTTTTGGTCTAATAGTTTGTTCTTTTTAATACCCATCGACTCCGAAATTATATAAATCTTTAGCGTTGATTGGACATACTTGGGAACCTATAATTTTAGTTCATTTATGTGTAACTCTTTATTTTGTATACATATATATTGCATATAAAAATATACAAAACCTTCAGAAATAGGAAAGAAAAATGACGATTTTTCTCAATGATCCATTAGACCCAACACTATAAGCTCAGAAGGAACCAAAAAAATCAAACAATGCTCATAGTGATAGTAGAATACGCAAATTAAAATTTTAACAAGTCAAAAGATTGAACTGAGGTAGACTTACCTATCAAATGCATATGTAGGATCATTACGTATTAGAGACAGTACTGTTTCCAGGACAACGGTTGTGCAGGGAGGTGATTTATCTTATATCACGCTCAACCGCACGGTTTATCCTCTAACTAAAGGTATCCACTTTATAGACGCTATTAACCATCCATGGGTGTTAATCGATAAAATAAATTACCTTCCTCAGCCGGATTCGAATCTCCAGCTTTCTTTCAGGAGGGCAACTCAGCACTCTGCTACTGAGCAACCTCGCTCCCATATAAGTGTTTTCTTGTGAATATTATTAGCAAAACTGGATAAACAACGGTCTTCTGTGTCTATATATGTCTCCCAACGATATTTGACTACGAACAGGTTTTCTCACAGATCAGACTGTTGTTTTAGGGTCACGTGTGTATATATATATATATATATATATATATATATATATATATATATATATATAGAGAGAGAGAGAGAGAGAGAGAGAGAGAGAGAGAGAGAGGGAGAGAGTGAGTGAGAGAGAGTGAGTGATTATGAATTTTGATATTTTATTTAATTGCGGTCGTTTAACATTTATTTCTTGCAACATATTTAGGCTTTCTAGTATACAATTATTTCCTTTCAGAAATAATAGATCTAATTGCTAACGAAGACGACTAAATAATTATTCATTTAATGACAGTACATTTTGACGGTTATCTAACGGAAATAGTGTTTCTTTTCTTTCTTTCTTTTTTTTTTTTTTGTTAATTGTCTCTCGGTAGAAATTTCTCTATTAATATTCATAGAGATCGGGGACCGTCAGAGAATTTCACTTGTTGCTGTTTCTTTAATCAGAGTTCATCGTTTGCGATTCCATATGAAGTTGAGAGTAATAAAGTGCTAATTTATGCTGTCGTTCGAGCATTTGTCAGCTTTCCATGGCCCTTTGATTGTAAATTCTCTCTTATTGTGATTACCCGCCAGTACCTTTGGGATCCGTTTAGAACATTGCCGAATCTTATTATTGATTCAAAACATTTAACCCTACACGTAGCTCGGCCGTTTTCAAACGTTCTAGACAGGTTGTATTGTTTAAAAATATTTTAAAGTTGACATCTCTATGACTAATAAATATTTTAATCGTATCAAACTTTCTGTACGGAATTTTTAACGGATCTAAACATTTCAGAGAACCTGTAAGACTAAATAAACTATGTTCGACCTTTGGACACCTCTAATTGTCTTTGCCAGGATTCTTTCATTGTCATTTTCAATTGCCATAATTAAAAAATAAATAAATTGAAATGTTTGTTTCATTGCAGATTTTCTTCAGACAAACCAATTACTCTCGGTAATGGTAAATTATCAGTAGATTGCTTAGAATTCGCAGACGAAATGACAATTTTAACTCGTGACGTTGCAATAACTAAAACCTGCAAGAAACTGCAGAAAAAGCCTGCAAGTATCTTTTAGAAATGCAGATTGTATGACCGGCAACAGATAACCACTAAAATTTATTTAAACAAAATATGGCAAAATTAATCGATTCTATTTAATTCAGTGGAATGGAATAGAAACAAAAGCCAATGAAAATAGATTCTGAAAATTGGACACTCAATATCGACACACGGAAATTATTTATAGAAAAATAAAATATGTCCAAACACTCAAAACTAAGATATTAAAATTCAGCCACAAAAATTAAATGCTCCTATGGCCTTATTTTGAAAGGGGAGAGGGATATAGAAATAACTCCGAAAAAGGAAAGAAAAATCATGATTTTTCTAAATTATCAGTCAGGCCAAACAATACCGTGCAAACAAAAGTCGAAGAATACTCTGATACCCACAGCAATATTAGGAAACGCAGATTACCTAAAAAATATTCGAATTTTATTAAAAGAAAGGAATTAATAAAAAACAGACACAATGAATAGCAAATGCAAGCCTCTTTCATCAAGTTCTTTCGTGTAGTCTTAAAGGCTCATTCGCAAATAACAACAACAGATTTTGTTAACACGTTTTGCTCATTTTAATTTTGAAATGCTCATCCTGAAACGGTTTTAACCCATCTTGAGTGCAAATTACATTATCCCAGATCACCAGTTTGGATTCAGAACATCCCACTCAAATATCCAGCACTGTCATCGTGTGGTTGATGTTGTTTCCTCAGCTTTGGAACGTGGATTGTATTGTCCAGCGGCCTTCCTTGATGTGGAACAGGCTTTCGACCGAGTCTAGTACCCCGGACTGCTTTACAAACTCCGTAAATTCCTACCTCCAACATACTTTCTCATAATCCAATCTTATCGCTCATACAGGTCACTCACAGTAAATCATAATAATGTCTACTCATCTCTCTTTCCTCGATCTGTTGGTGTTCCTCAAGGCAGTATCCTGGGCCCAATTCTCTGCACAGTTTATACAGCTGACTCACACTAATACTATCATTACCATGATGACATGCGGATGACACTTGTCTATTATCTGTCGACACTGAACCAGTTATAGCGTCCCGTACACTTCAATCCCGTATCACTGACCTTCAAAATTAGTGTCAAAACTGGAGGATTGAAATAAATTCCCACAAATTTCTTCAAATCACCTTTATCCTCCGACGTAAACCAACGAATTCCTGTTCTCCAGTATTGTTTAACAACACCCCACTGATTCCTATAGAGCAGGGCCGGTACTTAGGACTTCGAATCCTCATACTAGACTGAAACGACAAGAAACAGCTTGCTGTTTTAAGCTACTTCAGCATTTACTAGACAAACGCTCTAGGCTCCCAATTAATTACAAAAGACTCATATGTATGACAATCATTAGACCCTTCTGGACTTATGGAATACAGCTTTGGGGCTTCACTAAGCCATCGAATTCCTCTCGTATTCAATTCTAACAATCCATAATCCTTCGTAAAATCCTCAATGCTCCTTACTTTGTTAGGAACTAAGTTGAACTTTTTATTTGAGTACTACCACTGGGTAGTTTCTCTACTTGCCTTTCTCTGGACATGATTTATCTTTCATTATATTAACTTGATTTATTCTGTATACAGTTGTAAATTTCAATAAATACATTTAAAAAAAAATTGAAGTGGACCAAATAAACAATTCAAAAACAACAAACATTCAGGCGTTCCATTCTATATATTTTATAAACTCTTTTTATGATGTTTCAACACATCTGAAAGATGATTTAAATGAAAAATATTGATAATTATGAAATATTCTCGAAAGGTCAATAATTGAAAATTCATGGGACAAGAACAACCGTATACACTTTGTACTCGGTTTTAACCATTGATTCGGTTCCACAACAAGAAATGCATGCGGTATTAGTCGCTGAAATAAAAATTATGAGAAAAATTGAAGGAATACGGAATAATTCAAGAGAATAATAGCGAGGATATTGATCTCATGGCAGATTTAAATTTAAATGTCCAGGAAACGGTTGTTGAGCTGGAAAGAAAGCGCTTCCCTGAAGCGTAGAAAAGCGAGGTTCACATTGGTCCTGTATCTATATCCTATACCAAAAACAGTGGAGGACTTTTCTTATTTTTGAAATGCACTCAAAAGAAATGTCAAAATATATTCCTACAAACCTATGAAACCTAAAAGTATTTATTTTATCTGTGGAATAAAGTGGTCCGGGTAGAGGTCACAATGAACTTCTCGCAGAATTGGAGAAAAACTTTATTGATTAGCCTTTTGTTCATCAGTGGTGTTTGAAGAAGTGGTGAATTTGTGTAATGAGTGGGGATCCTTTGAAGAAGTACAGGAAGTCTGAGAGAGGTGAGCTTGTGGTGGGCTGGTAGAAGAAGACGGCTGGGGTAGTACTCTAGGTCTGCGTAGCTGGAGTCTGGCACTGCGACGAAGAGGTGGTGGAAGAATGCCATAATGTATCTTTCATTCTATTAATTTGATGTATTATTATTACACAGCTGTAAATTTCAATAAGTGAATTTAAAAAATAAATAGTAGATAACTAACTAAGTTAAGAAAGAGATTTTAAAAGAAATATTATATGATATTAAGACTGTAATATAAAAATAAAACAAGTAAATAAAATGAATGTTACGCAATGAGATAAAGGCAAGTAGACGAACTACTCACTGGTAGTACTCGAATAACAAATTAAACTTTAAAGCCCACGGACCCATGTTTATTTCAGGCGCCTCGCAGTACTATCGGGAATTGAAGATGTAGGTTTGAGTGTGAGTGAAGTTTGTCATGAAAGGATTGATATCGGGTTCGGGCAGAATCAACAAATGGGACATAAAGGTCATTATGGATTACTTCGTAACAAAGTAAGGAGCATTGAGGATTTTACGAAGGATTTTGGGTTGTAAGGATTGGATACGCGAGGAATTAGATGGTTAAGCGGAACACCAAAGCTCTGCTCCGTTAGTCCATATAGGTCTTATAATAGTCGTGTATATCAGTGCCTTTTGTAATTAACTGGGAGCTTCGAGTGACTGTCTATTATGTGTTGAAGTAGCCTAAAACGGTGAGAGTTTCATGTCTTTTCTGTATAGAATGAGGATTCCAGGTTAATCTGTTGATGATGAAATAAAAGAAAAATATATTGTAAAAAATTGAATTAAACAATGAGAGTTCGAGAGATTTGAACATTTATTCAATTGAAACAATGGGGGTTGGTCACACTGCTTGACAGGTAGTAACTCTCTAATATCAAATATAAAATAAAGGTTGCTAAAATTCTGGTTAGGAATAACATCACACTAAAAGCATTGTATTGTTCAAAAATTATATCTTAACGCACTAAGCTATTTTGGTCAATTTTGAGATGGAGAAATAAGCTTACTTCCTGCTGTGATTCGTCTTCTCACCTCCTCATCATTTATGTTAACCTATAATCTATATTATATTGTTATAATTATCAATATATGTAACTTTTTGATACTTGGAAATAATTCAGTCTTTACTATGATATCAATGCGTGATTTTCGCATAATTTTGTTTTACGAGTTCAAATTCGCCCGAAACGGGGCCCAAACGCCCAGAAAGAAATATCAAGAAAGTCTAGGGTGAAGCCAGAATATGTGTGATCAGTGGCTCAAGAGATTTTGAGAGAAAGACTTGAGCCTTGAAGACAAAGAATGCCGTGGAAGAAGTTCTGTTATTGATGAAAAGGTTTTCCGAGCTTTGATTGAAGAAAATCCCAGAACATCTATTAGAGAATTGGCAGAGAAACTCGAAACTAGGAAATAAACCATCGATGACCACGTCAGTGCGATTGGGAAGGTATAAAAGATGGAAAGTTGGGCCCTCACACATTAAAAGGGCCGCCAAAAAAGATCAGCGGTATGAAATCTGTTCTACACTTCATTGCCGAAACATCAGCGATCCTTTCCTGTCCAGAATTGTGACTTGCGATGAAAATTGGATCCTCTTCTACAACAGTATCCGTTCCCGACGACACAATATTGATCTATAAAACAAAATTATGCTTACTAAATCATATAATGATATCTTAGTAAGAACTGAATTATTTTTAAGTAGCAAGCTGTTACAGAGGTAAACAAACACTTTTGTTTGAAAAAGAATTGATAAGCGTTTGCATTTATAAAAGTCAAAAGTTCAGCAAACGTAAATGGTTTAATATTTGGAGGGGTACTGTAAAGAAAAGAAAATCCCGCATTATTTTACGGACAACCCAACAGTATATCCATATATCCATAATCTTTGAATATAGTAACCTTGCAACCTTTGAATATAGTAAACCCGGGCATTACATACAAGAATTAAACATGAGTTGTATCTTGATGTAAACTTAAGTTGTGTAAATGTAAACTAATAGGTAAATTTAATAAAATGTAAATAGGAAGTGTAATTTATTCCTTGAATGAACGATGATAACATTTGAGAAAGAAATTAGAATCTGATACAGTGTCATTTCATGTTGATCAAAGGTATCGTGAACGAAATGTCATAGGCAAATAATCGTGAATTATGGAATGCAGTGGCTAGTGGTAATTATACAGATCAATTATATCCAGAAGGAAAACGTACAATGGTAGAAATCGGAATCAGCCTAGCAGATTAAAATCGGTAGGTAAAAAGCTTGTTAAATATAAATGCTTACGGTGTAGAAACACAAACCATTTGGCAAACGCTGCCGAGTAAAACCAAATAATCTATTTTTGTACGTCATATGGCGATAATGTCCATGTAGCCGAGGTGTGCGTAACAACCCTTTTAAAAGCGCAGAAATTAAACTCTATACACAGAGTGCTAAGCAACGAACCAGACAAGCACAAAAAGCTTTTGTAACGATCGTGATATTAATAAAACTGTTCAAATTAATATCCAAACAGTATCAAAGCTATCGGAAGACTTGGTAAAATATCAGATAAAAATCTACAATAATTATTAAATATTTTAAAACTTTATTAGTGATGACACGCTCATGCATTAGTCTTTAAAAAATGAGCTCAGATAACTAACTAACTCATGAAACAAAAAATAAAAAGGATTTTTATTCAATTTTGGACAATTCCACTAGAATTGACAAATAAGAACCAGATTTAGACACCTTACGCCCCTTCAAGAGCTAAAATCTGATCAATCAATTCTGCAACGAACCAAATCCTTCTAAGTGGGGGAGCTGAGAACTCCAAGGTATTAATAAACAATGGGAAATGAACTTTATATACTTATGATTTTAGGTAATTATTCCGCAGGTTATTGGTTGTAATTTTCGCTTGACTCACAATATGTTCTAACTTTTCATTCGTTCTACTTTTAAAATTTTCCAAAAATACAAGTTATCGTGAACTTTAGTATAGAACTGAATGTAATTATGGGAAATTTGTATACTTAGGTAATCATTCCATCTAGAAATGAACGTTTCAACAAACATATATCATCTATTCTTCGAAATGTCTGTTTAAGGTTTTTATTTCTTTATTAAATGATTACCGAAATCTACTCATTACCCATAATTACATTATTTTTTCCACACTATAGCTCAAGATAGCTTGTATTTTTGTAAAATCTTAAAAATTAAACGAATAAATAGTTAAAACTTGTTATAACTCAACTCGAAGCAACAACCTGCGGAATAGATACCTGATTAATTGATGTTATTATTTATATATTATGTATTACTTTGTAAAATGATTGAGCTGGAGCTAATTAGTGAATGTTTCCCTATAGATCCCGTTATATAACAATCACAGTATATAGATAGATCCCTATATATATTAATAACACAGACACAGGAGCGGAGTGGCTCAGTGGTAGAGCACTGGGTTGCCATGCCGAAAATCCTGGTTCAAATCCCGCTGCTGGTAAGATTTTTATTTAATCTGTTAACAGCCGCAGATGGATCATATGGAATCTTGGACCCTCCTGGGGCTCACCCAGCCTATGTAAAGTGGATACAAAAAATAAGAGGATTTCTGGTGGTTGAGCGTGATCTAGGACAAATCACCTAGGAAGGTGCAGGGGCACAACCGTTGTCCTTGAAACAATTCAGTCCCAACCATGTACTGAACTCCTGACCCGTTCACGGTTTGCGGTACAGGTTTTAAATAACACAAACACACACACACACACACACACACACGAAAATTTGAACTTTCAATTAACGAAAGGACTAATAGTTCAAGCTTTTGGAACGAGTTCGAATTAGTTTTAGGAGAATTGCTGGTTTCTTTTAACCATTAAGCTGTCGGAATAAACTGTCAAAGAATAGGTCAGATTTGAATTTTAATGTGCCTATGCGCCGACTGCTGAAAATATCGGTTCCATCATAAGAAACAAATACCTCACCATCGGCATGATTCAATCTACATAACTTTTCACTTAATGGCCATCTGATCGGAGTTACAAGGACCGCTCCCTGAAACCGGTCTCATTTATATTATAAAAAATTATTTGGAAGTTTCGGGAAAGTGAGGGAGGAATTGAAGGGAAAAACTTACACCACATTGAATGATGGAGGGAAGTCTCCTCCTGCCACTAAGGAGACAAAGACACGACCCCTTCCTCAATAGGATCTTACTCCTGATAGAAGGATTCCCGGCTTGGAAACTTCATCCCGGCTTCCTCTTCCCCTTTCACCGGCCTTCCAAGCTTAACTTTTAATTGTCAGATACTTGCCTCTCCAATTGGGATTAACCTGCTGTATGGGCCCGCTTCCTAACTTGCCTTCCATTACAATAATTACCCTACTTCCTCTTGGTCATAGTATTGGTGGAAATGCCGATGGATGCCATTGTTGAGGATCCTCTTACCTGATTGTAAATATCCCAATATTACAACAAACAGTATGGTTCGTGAATGCATCTTCAATTTTTTAAAATAAACTGCGTAAAAAAGAAAAGGAAAATGACTAATTTTATGGTATTTATTTTGCCTAGAATTTTCATCATAAACTTCAGTAATATTCATTAACAATAGCTATGTTTTTTTTGCTGCAGTAAAATCGATTAAGAAAAATTATTTTTGAAAAAATAATTATCCCGCGGGGGGACAACTACAGGTTAGTGGGGATTACTGAACACTCAGACACCCGAGTTCAGTGCGCGCATTACCGAACAATACATTTAACAATTATACTGACATAATGTCACGTACAGTATACACCTAGGAAGACCCAAGTTTGGAGGGTACGAACGAACTACTACTTATCCATAGGATACGGGACCTTTCCTCCTTGGCTGATCAGCCATAAGAGAGTTTTGATGAACATTTGATTCAAAGAATCAACGCTAACGCTAAACGCTCTCCTGCGCTTACAGGCACAAAAGAGAGTTCCGGAAATACCTTATTAGGAAACAACTAATATCTTGTATAATGTCCTCTGTAAGCCAGAACCTGTGCGAATCTATTAAGCTTAATGTTAATAATTTTATCAATAGTTTCTTGAGAAATTTCACTCCATAGATGTTGCAATATTACATCCAGTTGATGAAAGTCAACTGGCTGCGGGGATTGAAAACTTCTGCAACGAATCCCCATTTGCTCAATAGTAATTAGTTCAGGAGATAACGGAGGAAGAGGGGGGGGGGCAGATAGGGAACTTACATTTGATGAACAATTCATCCTCTATGCGGATGATTGTTGCCATTAAAATGAAAGATGTGGCATTTCACCATTTCTTTATATTAATTTATGACACCTCAACATTGATTGACACGTCATAAAATTATGTTTATATTTTGGATGTTGGACTTAAGTACATTGTTATAAAATGTTAATTCAGTTCATTTACTGCTGGGTACAAGAAGGTATTGCACTGATGTAAATACGCTTCCGAACAGACAAGCCACGTGGTCTCATTAAGTGCCATGTTCGATTCTGCAAACAAACTCCTTTGATTTTCCAATATAATTTGAGCTTGGAGCATCAAACATTTATAATTGACGGTTGGTATTAACTACGCCTTAATTAATTAAATATTAAATAAGTTATTGCTTCATTAATTAATGTTGCAAATGAGAAGTTGTAACTTGGAAGTTTTATTTACTTGTGAAATTCCGGGTTCGTGTTTGAGTAGAAGTGTGTTTTTTTCAGAAATCTTACTTACATCCTGTTGTGTTTGTTAAACTTGGTTTCGTATTTCTTTATAGTTTTTTTTTATATTGATAATTAATTATTTTAAAATATTTTATAAAAAATTGTTATTCCTAAAACCTAACAAATAAACAAAAATATTAACAGTAATGAATGAATAAGGCAGTAAATTTAGGTTTAGTAGCGGAAAATTTTTTATCACTAACAAATCCTTCACATGACCGTTTCATAAATAAATTGTCCTTCTGTGGGTTTGTTTCAGGTACCCATGAGATAGCGCAGCTGGTCGGGAAATTCGGGACGAAGAAAATGGGGAAAACTTTCTTAATAACATGATGAAGCCAACATACCCCAAAACCGAACAATAAGTCGAACGTATAAACGCATCTGATACTTCAATATGTCGGCGATTTTTTTATAAAGAGATATGTTATACGATTTTATTAAATATATTATTTGAACTCAGAAATATGTTTGTTGATCTAGTAGTCCAGTCAACAAGGACTTTTCCTCAGAAAAAATCGAGGAAGTATTTATAATCTTCATTATTCTTTGAAATAATGATTAAAAATATGAAAATCTTAACCAGCATTGGTCTGGATAAATTATATTTTTAACTTCAAGATTAATGTGTACACATATATCTAATATATCAATCTTCTAGGGTACTGGACTTTACAGATTATATTTTTTTCTAAGGGTGTATAATAATACAAAAAAAAACCTTTAGTCCAAATTCATATATTGTATCTATTTTCTACAGACGTTTCGACCTAAATGGTCATTTTCAATATGTAGGTTTTGTGATCAACAGTATAAAAACTGTCTTTTTCTGCAGATTAATAGGTTGCATATTAAAAAATTAGCTGGGTGTGTTGTATCCCATAGTCAGTTGCTATACTAAAATGTATTACAATGTAGTATATAGGATTTTAGTATAGCAACTGACTATGGGATACAACACACCCAGCTAATTTTTTAATATGCAACCTATTAATCTGCAGAAAAAGACAGAGTTTTTATACTGTTGATCACAAAACCTATATATTGAAAATGACCATTTAGGTCGAAACGTCTATAGAAAATAGATACAATATATGAATTTGGACTAAAGGTTTTTTTTGTATTATTATACACCCTTAGAAAAAAATATATATCTAATATATAAAATTGTCACGTCACAGTCTTTGTAACAAAACTCCTCCGAAACGACTAGACCGATTCTTATGAAATTTTGTGTCTATATTCAGTACCTCTGAGAATAGGATGTAAACTATTTTTCATACCCCTAAGTGATATGTGTTGGCCGTTATTATTGATTATGTGTAATTTGAATCCACCAATAATGGAATCTTACACGTTTGATCATCAAAAATATCACCGGGAATGTTATTGAAGCAGCAATGTTGACTGGAATCTTTAAAGGAGAAATCATCCTGTAGCCACGTATTCCAATGATACCATCAGAACCCTTAATACCAATCAAAAGAGTTGATATAAGCTTGGCTTTTGCTATGACCATCAACAAGTTCAAACAGACAATGTCCATTTGCTGTTTGGACCTAGAACATCCATGTTTCTCCCATGGACCATTATATGTTGCATGCTCACGTGTTAGTAAACCATCTAATCTATTTGAATTAGCAAAGGACAGACTAAAAAAATATATTGTGCATCAATTAGCGCTCAATTAAATTGAAATAAATAGTTATCATTTAAAAAAATATTATTAGCCATAATTAAAAATCAACCTACATATACATATACCTCATTCATTAATCTAATGTTTATATTTTATCAGTTAGGAATTTTGTATATTATTTATTTATTATATACTGTACTTAGATATAAGATAATGTAAAATCAAGAATCTATTTAATTCATTTTTTCCATTCATTCATTGTTTCTTTAAAATTCAAATTTTAACGCAATATATTTTTAAATCTATAAAAACAGCCACAGCAACGTGTGGCCGGGTCAACTAATATATATATATATATATATATATATATATATATATATATATATATATATATATAATTAAAAAATAGACATAAGTAAATACATCGAATCCGACAGTCTTAGGGTACGTATATAGTAGAGGCTGCGCTGTTTCTAAACCAAACGTTGTGCAGGGCGGTGATTTGGGTGATTTGGCCGAAATTAGATCAACCACCAGGTTTTCTCCTATAGGGTACCCACTTCATTGAAGCTAGCTGAACCCTAGTATGTTAAGCACATCTAGAGGTCCATCTGAAGCTGATAACAGATTAAATAAATCAACTACCACAGCCGGATTTAAACCCGGTACTTTCAGAAAATCAACACAGCGCACTACGCACTAACCCTCTCCTAATAAGAAAAAGAGTTAGTGTAATAATTTCGAAATAACCGTATTTATTGGTTAATTCTTTTATGATTATTTATAAGCATTAGATGCTTTATTTTTATATCTTCCAAAATAACCAAATAATTGTCTTTGTCTCTTTTAATAAAATTTTAAATGATATGTATGTACCATTC
The DNA here is from genome assembly GCA_037127475.1 of Arma custos. Lineage (NCBI taxonomy): Eukaryota > Metazoa > Arthropoda > Insecta > Hemiptera > Pentatomidae > Arma > Arma custos. The sequence continues at coordinate 74,357,354 of CM073761.1, read as the reverse complement.
ATCCTATTTACTTGTTGTGTTAGTATTACAGTTGTAAGTTTCATTGAATAATAAAAAAAAATTAAATGTCAGGCTATAAATAATTGTAAATAAATTAAATAATAATAATAATGTGCAAGGATTAAATATAAATAATATGAGATGGTAACTATATTAGGATCTGTTATTTCATTAATTAACTGTTATAACAAATATCAATGAATACATTTTAATGACAAGAGGAACTATACGGATTTTATTTCTTTAGATTAAAAAAAAAACGTATATTCTGATTATAAAGTTAGATTTAGCTTAATGAATGATATTACCATAAATTATTGCCTGGTATATATTAATATTCTCAATAATTTAAGTTACATTGACACGTGTATGTTCTTTTTATATTATACCCTTCTTTCCCGCAAAAGAACAGTTGGACGTATGCAGTCCCACATAATCTGGTTACAAAGTTTCAGAAGAAGTTTCATAGCTGGTTCGACGGATGTCTTATATCATATAAATAACTACAGAAAACCTGTAAAAATACACCAACCCAACATTGTTACTTACATGTAATTTTTTCTATCGTGTTACGTCCCAACTATTACATACAGTCATTTTGTAGTTCAATATTATTTTAAAAATGAAATCTGGGTCAATACGTGAAGTTTATTTAAATATTCTTATTATTTAATAGTATACTTTTAGAAACCTTAATTCAATTAAAAGAATCCTTATTAATTAGAATATAGTTAGTTTTTAGATATATATATTTTTACTCCATCACATTGGACAGAAGGATCCATGACTATCAGTTGTATCTTTTAATAAAAAAATAATGTGAGTAGGGCTTTCAAACCTTCGTTACATCCCTCCAGCAAGCCTAGGAGGCCACTCTCATTGTTGGTGAGCGAGTCTATCGGACCTAGCCGGTAGGAACTTCTGCAGACAATCCCCACATCCATCACCAGTGGGACGGTGATAAGTTTTGCGAGAGGAGATCACATAAAAAAGAAGGATTGCATTAATAGCACATACATGCATATATATATATATATATATATATATATATATATATATATATATATATATATATATATATATAAGCTATGCATGTGTACATGAAAAATACCTATTAATATGTATAACGTTTATATAAATAATATAAATTAATATATTTATATGTATAACGTTTTAAACTATATTTAAACTATTAATATGTATAACGTTTACATAAATATAATAAATTTTAGATTGTAATATATTATAAAGTTTATATAGAAATATGTCTAACGTTTTATTTTAGTATGAATAAATTTATATAAGTATTTATCTTTCTGTTATGTTAATATATTTCTATTATATGTTTAATATAGTGTAATATGTTAATATTTTTATATGTAACAATATTTTAACAAAGTACTAATGTAACAATAATGTATATTTGTAATTATCGAGGTAAAGTAGATATGTATATTCTCTAGTGGTGAGGGCAATAATACCATTTGTAGTCGTTTGCCCTTAAAATAAAACCACAAAATTTTCAATTTTGTACATAAATGTGAATTCAAAAATATTTATTTAATCTTTACCTAATTTAATTTTTTTTAATATTGATTGTTTACATATTTCGTTATTCTTTAATTAGTTTGTTTTCATTAATGGATTAAACATCTTTAATTATTGTTTTTTTATTTATTTCTTAGCTATTTTTAGTCATATATTTCAGTATTTTTATTTAATATAGTTTATGTTAGAAGATATTATGTAAAATATAAATGCTATGTGTTTAAAGTGTACTTTCATTTTTTTTTTGCAATAATTGTTTTTATTATTTTCATCTTTGTTAATCACCTTATCTACTCAGCTTTGTAATTCCTTGTAATTTCTTTTAGTTTGTTTTCATTTTATTATTTATTATTTTATTTTATTACAAATTTTATGTTTTTCTAGGTCTCCAGCAATTCTTGATTGCAGTCAGTGACATCATTGTGAAATAAACCTCATGGTTTATTTTCTTCTTTCCTAAAGGTAATTGCACTATCTACTATAATTTCATTGTAAATAATTTTAACTCATTTTTATTATCATCCCTGTTCAGGCATGATAGTTTTTAGTATTAAAAATAGTGATTTTGCCTGAGGCAGCGGGTTAGGATGTGTGTGTGAAATAAAAAGGAGCAGTATTGTGCAAAATGTACAATTTTATTTCCTGAATATTCCATAATGGATGAATTAATAAAAGAAATATGGCAAATATAACCCGAATAAAAGATAATTATTACATGTTCATCATTGTTATATTCAGATATTAATGTTGATTTTAATTAAGTTAAAGAGTGATATGCATAACAGGCTGGGCACAATTCCAGTGTATGTCTTTCTTCTCTCCGTGGCACTTGGTGCCGACGGATGCGTCCTCATGGAGGATAATGCACAGCGTTGCGCTGTTGTGGGATTGCCCCAAAAGTTGAAGAAGAGACAGACAACAAGAGATGGTGCCCAAACAATATAGTTGATAACAATTTTTGATACATTTAGATGTTATAATGCGTATGAATATAAATACAAAAGTTATGATGACATAACATACAAATATTTTGAGAAAAATAATATTAAAAGCACCCCACCACCAAGACGTTCAACATACAACTCACAGTCAACAGTTGTATGTTGAACGTCTTGGTGGTGTGCTGTCTCATGTTTGGAGCCTGTTTGGGCTGTTGATCGTTGGGATGTATTGCACCTTTTTCTTCGAGATGTGATTCATATAACCCCCTTTTTTGTTTTTGGTGTCTTGATAATGCCTGAATAGGCGAAACGTCGACTGGTAAGTGGGTGTATTTTTGAAACATAAGGCTTTGCATTGTGGTTTTTCCCAATTGCATTATAATAAATAATAGTGTGTCTTTTTGAGTTTTTGGCTCTATTTTAGTGTATAAATTATTTGATTGAATGTAAATGTCATGATTTTCATTTACATTAAAATTACTTGCAATTGTTTTGGTAACTAACCAATGTTAGTTGATAGGAATGATATAATACAGAATGATAATTGAATTATAAACATGAGTTAAGAAATAGAGTTAATATTAGACAAATGATGATTTATCATCAGTGCAATGATTAATAATTAATTTGATTTGTGATTGAGGTAATTAATAGAAATTGTGGGATGTGGAATCCTCAAAATTAAGTTAAAGAGTGATATACATAACAGGCTGGGCATATTTCCTGTGTCTGTCTTTCTTCTCTCCGTGTGTGTCCTCTTCTCGCCCTTATGTGCCCTCTTATGGTACATGGTACGGAGGTGTGAATAAATGTAGCATGCTGCTAAAGTGAGCCGAGAAGGGGCTCAGGAAGGAAGCAGCGATTGCACTGGGCAATATGGAGCAACTGCTTCCCCCTGACCACACTTCACTATAGTTCTCGTAACTGACTGTCTCGTAGCTTGGGCGGCACTAGGCACGTGATATATGCGATAACGTACGAGTGCCCAGATCGACCATTTATGAACATAGAGGGATATTTTGTTTTATAAAAATAAAATAAATACAAAATAGCAACAAGGAAAATAAAAATGTACATAAAAAAATGAAAATGAAATTAATTTTAAAATAATATTGTTTCCTAAACAATCCCCACCCTCAAAATTTTCTTTGAATAATTAAATAAGGTGAACATTTCAATCGTAGCTTTTTATGAATTTGTATCCGTAAAGTTGAATAGGACTTCTTAGAAAAGATAACGAGTGGTAAAAAAATAAAATCACTTATATCATGATTTTCCTTAAAAATTAAAAAAAAAAAATAGAAATGAGAAAATGATTTCGTTTTACTAGAGTTATACAAATTCTCAAAGACTAATTTGTAGTAATCAAATGATATAATTCATAAGGAAACTTTAAAGTAATTCAGACTTTTTTATTTATTGATTTTAGGATAATTATTGCGTGTATTCTTCTATTAAATAAAGAGTATACATAAAACATATTCTGTTTATCTTACATAGACATAGAACTTTATTCTGGGTCTTGGTTCCTTTAGAATAACAAAATGAGTAAATAAAATAAAATCATGCCTGGGCAAAAAAGAACATTGAAATATAAATACAATTGTTTACATTATTATTAAATGTTTAAAATAAGTAGGCTACCAAAAAAAAGAACTATAATGAAAAATAATTAATTAATAATTATTAATTAGAAAGTTGTTAGAGGTAAGAAAGTATCTATATTTTCATTAAATATTTTATTTGAAAAGAAAAGATATGGCAAGGACCGGGACTCGAACCCTGGTATTTCACCTCTCCGTGGTGACGCCTCAACTATCTCGGCCATCTTGGCACGTTTCTTGGCCAGCCTTATCCATTGTTTTCACCGATCCTATATCTCCGTGTTCTCGCAATTTACAATGTATAGACGGGGAGAATGTTAATTGAGCATTACTTTATTTTTGGATCTTAATGTCTTCAAGACATTAATATTATTATAATTTATTTGATTGTTATATGATATAGTTTTTTTAAATATTTTATTTGAAAAGAAAAGATAAGGCCAATGATAAGGCTGGCCGAGAAACGTGCCAGGATGGCCGAGATGGTTGTTCTCCCCGTGTACACATCGCAAATTGCAAGAACACGGAGCTATAGGATCAGTGAAAAGGATTGAGAGGCTGGCCGAGATGGTTGAGGCGTCACCACGGAGAGGTGAAATGCCCGGGTTCGAGTCCTGGTCCTGGCCATATCTTTTCTTTTCAAATAAAATATATAAAAAGATCTATATTTTCCCATAAGAGTTAAGTTTGGGGAGGCTATAGATTTTAAAAATTAGACCGAAGTCCTAACAGGTGTACAGGGTTGGAAGTATAGAAATAGGATGGAGAAATGATGTTTATCAAGTGATTGGAAATACTGAGTTTGATGAGTGAGTATTACAGGCTAGTAGAAGATTTGTCAGAAAATCATCAGAATGAAATATCATTTCAAATATATCATTTTAAAGATAGGTTAGAGTACTGTAGTGTAGTTTATTTCCTTGCTTTTATCCCTGCTATTATGTTATCATATATTATCATTCATTATATTTAAAAGTTATTTATTTTATTTTATTATTATTATTTTTTATTATTATTTATTTTATTTTATTATTATTATTATTATTTTTGTTTTTTTATATTTATTTTATTTTATTTTTTTTATTTTATTACTATTATTATTATTTTTTATTAATTATTTTATTTTATTATTATTATTATTTTTATTTATTTATTTTATTTTATTATTATTATTATTATTTTTTTTTACTTTATTTTATTATCATTTCCGCATTAATTTCTTTCTGTTACCGCATGTATATATTTTTCCGCATGTATATATTTATTTATTTTATTTTGTTTATATTATTGTTTTGTTATGGAATGACTGTAAGCTACATAGCACTATCACTTATTGCCCACAAGTGGCAGATTGTAATATTTCAATAAAGTGTTAATATAAAAAAAAAAAAAAAATTAAATGTAAAGGGAGTTAAGTTTTACCGTATTTCGGAAGGGACGTAAAACGGAGATCATATATTATCATTAATTATATTTATATATATATATATATATATATATATATATATATATATATATATATATATATATATATAAAATACTTCTGTAAAGTTCACTAAATAAATTTAAATATAAGAATAATTATTGTGGCTATTTTCTAATTAATTGATAATTATTGATAAAGCAGTAAGGTCAATGTTCTACCTGATGTTGACTGTAGGAGGGTGGATACCCATTTCGTGGAACCCCCGAGACAAGTGGCATTAAGTTGATTGTGGGTAAAATGGTTCGTTTAGTAATTGGGAGGTCTAAGTGTTTAGCAACTCTGTCGAATCGGGAGAAATTTCGATCTTTACAATTGTTAATTTATACAACAAAAAAAAAATAGCGTGGTATTCTTGGAGTTATTAATATCTCTTGTAATTCTCTCCCAGATTGTACCAATTAAGGCTTGAAGTGTTATATATGGCTAAGCTCTGAAATCAATCTTATATAATAATTTTCCTTCGCTTGTCAGAATTTGCGGGAAAACCGCACTATAAATATAGAAATATTGTAAATGGTCGTGGGATGTAGCCAATAAATCTTCCTTCCAAGGCAAAAAGACGAATTTACACTAATAAGTACAACTTATTTAATATACTCCAACTTTTTGGTCCTAATTATTTAAGCCCATCATCAGGGCTGAGAATAACAAAAAAAAAAGAATAACAATATAAACAGTTTATATCAACAGAATTACAATATAATCTGTTTTGTTTTATTCTCAACCCTGATGGCCTATACGTTGGTTGTAAAATAAAGTAGGTTATACTTATTTGTGTAAAATTCATTCACTCCGCCCCCTCAGCATTTTCAATATTGTTCAAGTTACGTACAATCAACCATTTCTTCCTCACGTTATAAATAGCCAAAAATTATCTATGTATCAGAACTTTCTCTATTGCTTAGCTAGCTATCAATATATTGTAAGACATAAATATGTGTGATGGCATATGGCCTCAACTCTCCATACATTTTGGTTTTATTTTTTATTTCACAAAAACAAATAATATAAAAGCTGATTCTTAATACGGAATTTAAATAATTTTATAGAAATCTATAATTATTAAATTGAATTCAAATATCCCTTACACTCACTTGAAAAACAGAATGGGATTATAATGGCTAAACTCTGAAACTTACATTCTTATGTTATGTGAGTTGCTGATTAATAAAAAAAAATTACAAACACTTCTTGAACAGTCATTTTTAATTTCGCAGGATTGTTCGAATCTCATTACTCATAACCTTCTTTACGCGTTTTTTTATTTGCCATGAGAAGAAGATTGTCGCGGGTTAGCTGTGGCCTAGTGGTTAGCATTATAACCTCCTATACCCAAGGTCACGGGTTCATAGCCCGGCATGAACGGCCGGCATGAACGGCCGGCATGAACGGCCCGACATACGGGTCCTTCGGAAGGGACGTAAAACGGAGATCCAGAGCAAGTTCGATGTCTGGTACTCGTTAATTATCCCTATCCTAATTAAATATGGATAGTCAAAATTTAGGACTCCCACTGTAGCATCGTCCAATTAGCCATAGCAGCATAAAGTGACGTTAAATGAATAAACATAACTTGATTACTTGGTTAAATAAAAAGAAAAAATAGAACTACATGGGTAACATTCCTTAAACTAGCAATAAAAAAAAATTGGCGAATTATTCCCCAGCACAAACGTTGCTTTAGATCCGGTATAAAATCAAACATGTTGCTTTATTGGCTTTACTGCCCAAGCTATGAACTCAGGGAAAAGTCAGATCCTTTGATCTAAATATATTAAAATACTAAAATGGGATGCCACCCTGAGACCGTTATACTTGTAATTTTATGTCATTAATAAATTAGAGACATTTATACTCTTCTCCAAAGGTTAACGTGGTTGACTGACCAGGAGTTGTTTATTAAATAAGAATAATAATTATTGAATCACATTATATCACATTATATTTATGCTGATCACGGTTACAAAGATAGGTTATAAAACTACTTACAACAAAAGGGGGACTCTATATGTGTCTTATGTGGTACAAGTGACTTCATTCCTTATTCTCCTCCTTACATCTTGACTTGACTGCTGCTTACCGACGACTTCCCTCATTTGAAAGTAAAGGTAATAAACCCTAAGGGTCATTTTACTCTACCTGGCCTAAGAGATACTCACAGATACCTGGTCTTCAGATAGTCAAATATAGCAATGTACTGGACCCAACGCTCTTCATGGGTCAGGGGCGCAATTTATTATGCTCTTTAACATCATTGGCCCAACATTTGTTAAGTCATACTTCGAAAATGGTCAATTTCAAATAAAAATTATTGTAGAGTTGAGGAAAATCGTTTGGCATTATGCCTTTTTGCAAACCCCTGAGGGTAGTTAGCCATGGATTTCAAACCTGTATTAATCAGAAAGGGAATGTCAAAATTAATTTTACGGGGAAAGCAGAAAATTAATATTAACCCACACCATTCCAAACCAGGTACTCTCGGACCCTCACCCTAAATCAATCCCAAAAATGGCTCGCGACTTCAATAGAAAACTTTACTTAACCCTTTATTTGGCAATACTGAACATAAAACTTTTTTTACTACACCTGGTAGTCAATATAAAATTTAGTTATGGCATTATTATTTTTTTAAGTACACTTGTACATACACAACAACTGGCTCACAAAGGAAATCAAAAACTTTTTTATAATTATTGGTCATTTTTTTGAGTTTTAAATATTTTTATTTTTTAAAGAGAAAAGATAGGCCCTCGACCGGGATTTGAACCCGGAACCTTTTTCTCACCGTGACATCGCTCTGCCAGTTGAGCTACCCAAGGCCGCCTGCCGGCCGAGGACAAATCCCGGCCGAGGGCCTATCTTTTCTCTTTGAAAAATAGAAAAATGAAAACAAAAACTGTACAAGTAAAACTCACGACTCAGTACGACGAAACTCAGTAAACGGTAGAGTATCTGCTGTCAACGGTTATGAAAGGAGATGACCGACCTGGCCGAGATCAAGCACAAATTTTTTTTTTTTAAAACACCTGCTTCTACCTGCGTACCTGCAAGTTGGATCGAACTGTTGCTTTCAAATAAACAGTTTCATTCTATTTAAAAATTTATATTTCACCTTAAACACGGTCATCAAGTACATGTTCTAATTAGTTAATCTTTTGGTCGGACATGTTCTCAATTATTTATTCGTTTCTTGGTTGTTCTAGGTCCAGAATAGTCTTTTTTTTATATTTAAATAAGAACGGAAATACATATAATTTAAAAATAAAAAGGCACGATTTCACTGACATTTTTAATGAAAGTGTAATTATATTGTGATAATGTGAGGCTACAATACATTTTTAAATAAATATTGTACTAAGTTGATGAGTATTTATAAAATTACAGCAATGAAATCAACTGAACGAGACTAAAGATTATTTGACCATTTCGGGAATCCAGGTAACACGTAAAAACTACTATGTACTGACCCGACCTATCCATTATTGATTATGGGTGATAATAATGTAAACAACTGTTGTCCAAGTTTTTATAGTAAAATTGGTACATAGTAGATTATTTCTCGGGTATAATACAATGCGCTTAAAATATTTTAACTTACTTAATTTGAAAGAAAACTAACCGCATATTACTATACCAGCTTTGGCTTCGCTCGCTTGGTCTGCCACATAAAGTTTCGAGACAGATCATTTTAAATAAATAATCTAATTTTTTTAAACTATAAGTTACTCGTACATCCGAAATTTCAGATGTCTAACTTCAAAACTGACGGATTCCATACAATCTTTGAACCCCTAATATATTAAGGGGGGAACCCTTGGGGGGTGGAACCTATCTGCGAATTTCAAGATGCTAAGTTCAGTGGTTTCTGCTGTGTTAGTCAATCAGGTTACAGTTGTATATAAACTTCGCCTGTGTGGTATGTTAATAAAAAGTAGCCTATGACCTTCCGCAGGCTTGAGATTATCCGTATCAAATTTCTACACAGACGGATCAGCACAGCCGTGAAACATACATTGACACTGATTAACAAAGGGGACGGACAGAAGTTCACTGTTGCTCGTGTCAATAAAGGATCAGTATGTAATGTTATTGAATTTATTGAAAAGGATTACTTAGTATAACGGTTTCGCTTGTCGTACGGCAGCAGCGAGAAATTAAAACTGACAGGATTAGAATTATGTAGGTAATTTATCGATGTGTTTTTAGTTTTGGCGGTCCTACTTACACCTACTGCAATTACTCCTGTAAACTAGGTTACTTGATTTGTTTTATTCTGCGAAAATATGTAGAATTTGCGAGTAAGAAACACGTGAGCAAACATACGAATTTTGCCCCCCTTTTTCACCCCCTTAGGGATAGAATTTCGGAAAATCCTTTCTTATCGGATGCCTACGTCATGCAAAGAACACACCACCCATGTTTCATGTCTATACGATCAGAGGTTTAGGCTGTGCGTTGATCCGTCAGTCATTCAGGACAAAGCATTTTATAGGTATGGATGATTGTGAATCCACAAAAGATTACTTCGATGAAAACCATATATGCATATAAATAAATTATATATAAATTCACTAATGTCAATCGGACTTAATAGAATTATAATAATGGAGAGGTGCAAAATGGTAAATTCGGTTTTTTTGGAAGTAGTAATCCACAGAAAGCTCTGACGTTTGAGAATGGCGGAGGGAGGAGAAAAAATCTTCATTTACTGGACTTTCAAACGCCTGTTAACACAGTTTTAAAAAGTAATATAGCTAAAAAGATGTATTATTATTATTATCATTATATATACAGGGTGTTTCGGTATTGCACGGCACTATTTTAATTATGTGTTCTCTAACACAAAAACACAAAAAAGCCATATTAACATACATCTCAAACTCATTTATTAAACAGACATCAAAGGTTAAATATTTATTATTTCTATTTATGTATTATTATTACAACATTTAGAGTAACTGTTCAAAGGGGCCTCCGTTTTGTTGAATGCAACAAGGTGTTTCGGAATTGCACGGCACTATTTTAGGTATTTGTTTCCTAAGACGCCTTAGGGATAATGGCACGCTAAAACCTACACGAGTAAACGCCGGTCGACAAAGATTACGAAGAACTGTGCAAACGTTAAAGAAGAAATACTCGATGCTGTTCAGGTATCTCTTACTACTAGTACCAGAAGACTGTCACGTCGTTTCAATGTTTCCTCTAACAGCGTATGGCGAACTTCACGCGAACAGCAATTGTATCCATTTCACGTATTGAGTAGGCAAGATTTATTACCACAGGATTATAACAAGCGCAGAAATTCCTCCCAGTGATTAATTCGACAATGCATACGAGATCCTAACTTCCTGAACTGCATTTTGGTTATTTTGGATGAATCTTGCTTCACAAGAAACGGGATTCATAATTTTCGAAATACACATACTTGTGCTGAAGAAAAACCTCATACGACTGCTGTTGGACATTACCAGCATACCTTTTCTTTAAATGTCTGGTGTGCTCTTCCAAGCGACAAAATCATCGGCCCCTTCTTTTTGCCGCATAGGCTGTCAGGTATATCTTACTTGCATTTTTTGCATCTTCATGAACTCCTAGAAGATATTTCGCTAGGCATTAGGCAAATGCATGACGGTGCTCCAGTTAACTTATCTCATGGTTCTACTGATTATTTAAATGCAACTTATGGAGACTGATGGGCTGGTCGAAACGGACCTGTTAAATGGCCACCACGGTCTCCGGATTTAACGCCATTAGATTATGTTGTGTGGGGCTGAATGAAGTCTATGGTTTATTCTGCGGCAGTTGGCAAGATATTAAGTTTGACTGATTAGTAAGGTGGTAAACCAACCAACCTCTGGAAAAGAATCAAATTTTTTTTTTAAATTTATTTATTGATATCTACAACTGTATTACAATAATACAACAAGTAAATAGGCTAAGTGATATATAATGACATGATAATGACAAATAGAGAAACTACCCACTGGTAGTACTCAAATCAAAGTTCAAGTAAGGAAGTCACGTGGCCATCTTTTTTTCAGACGCCTCGGAGGATTATCGGGAATTGAAGAGGAAGCTAAGTTTGAAACTAAAGGGTTTGAGTGGTAATGAAGTTTGTTATGAAAGAATAGATACCGGGTTAGGACCAAATCAGCAACAGAAGGGACATTAAGGTCGTTATGGATGACTTTATTCTTAACAAAATAAGGAGCATTGAGGATTTTACGAAGGATTTTGGACTGTAAGGATTGGATACGAGAGGAATTCGATGGCTTAGTGGAACCCCAAAGCTCTACTCCGTAAGTCCAAATAGGTCGTATGATGGTCATGTAGATGAATCTTTTGTAGTTAATTGGGACTTAGAGTGTTTGTCTAGTAAGTGTTGAAGTAGCATGAAACGTCGTGCGGTTTCTAGTCTTTTCAGTCTTGTATGAGGATTCCAGGTTAATCGTTTGTCAAGGTGCAACTCTAAGTATCGGATCTGTTCTACAGGCACCAGAGGGATATTATTAAAGGATACTGAAGGGCAGGAAGTCATTGGTTTACTACGTAAGGTAAAAGTGATTTGATGCGATTTTTGAGAATTTATTTTAATTCTCCAGTTTTGACACCATTCTTCAAGATCAGTGATATGGGATTTGAGGCTTTGGGATGCAATAACTGGATTGGTGTTGACTGATAACACACATGTATCATCAGCATACGTGGTAAGGATAGTATTAGGATGAGTTGGGATGTCAGCTGTATAAACTGTATATAGGATTGGACCAAGGATACTACCTTGAGGAGAATCAAATTTAAAACAAAGTTATAACATTAAAATAAATAATAAGTTTGTGTACTCATAATCAATAATTATCCATGGCATCCCAAACTCAAGAATACTACTAAACGATTTTTATTTTCTTATAACATAACAACTCACCATTACTATTAAATGAAATGAAGCGTTCATTTAACATGATATCAATTACACATGGACAATCCTCTCTTAGTGGGTTTTTAATTAGCAAGCATTCCTTACTTATGATTAAAAAGTATCAAGAAAGGAATTCGTGTAAATATTGGCAAAGAATGGGGAGGAGGAAAATTCTGATCATTTTTCACTGTTATTAAGCATAAAATGACGACGTTGATAATGTAATGGATTTATTATTAATTCATGCAATTTGACTTATTAATGAGATTTATTTAAATTCGTTTTAGCCTAGACCGTGAGTTAAATCAATAGTTAAGGTCTGATATTTACTGCAGCTAAATATTTAACTAAGTAGGTGCAGTAGAACTGTTATCCATTATGTCGTAATGCCCCGAATACCTATTTGTTAAAATAATACGCAGTTAATCGACATTATGTGAAATTATCAAATATATGAAACATATTAATAATTTTATAGAATAGATTAATTTATTGATATTTACAACTGTAATTATATTACATCAAGTAAATCTGCTGTATGAACAAAGGACATGAAAAAAAACAAGAACACTTGTGGAGAAAATGTCCATTGATAGCACTCCAAATATTAATAATTTAAAAAGCAATGCATAGTAGACTATAGCGAAAATGGGGAAGAAAATAGTCCGGGTAGAGTTAATATTAATTTTAACAACTTTTCCTATAAACTATTACTAATTAACCCATATCGGTATATATATATATATATATAGAGTGTCTCATTTCAAGTGGATCAAACGTTTTTAACTTTTAAACGAAACAAAATTCAAACAATTGAGGTAAAAGTTGTAGTTATTCATGCCTAGTTTGAATAAATAAAAAAACATTTTTTGGTTTTTCACTTTAAGTGGTCAATATCGACCTTCGAAAAATGTAGTTCCTTTTTGACCCCCATTTATTTTTATTTTTCTGAAATGTACAATACAAAACATGGAAAAATGTATGTAACATTTTTTTCTATCGTTCATAGTTTAAGTAGAAAAAGCATTCAAAGTTCACTACTTTAGTATACTTCCTTTACGAGGAAACGTAATGTAGCATTAAGTTATTTCACTTCAAGAGTTTTAAGCCGTAATAACTTACTAATCAAGGTATTTTGAATCTTTCAGAAAAAGTCTGGACATTTGAAAACCTTCTGTTTCGACGTTTTATTGTTTATTGTTAATTTTGTACATTTTCCAATTACTGTCAATAATTAAAGAATTTATATTTTGCCACTTTGATTAAGTTTGGGGAAATTGGGTTAAGAAAAGTGAAATTCATTACTAAATTACAATTTTTATTTATCATAAAATGTTTGACATACCTGATTCCTGAATCCTGCTTCATGAACAATGTTTTCAAAAATACCTCCTCTTTTCCGTAAACACAATCAAAGTCTCAGTTCAAGATTTCCTAAGGCAGTTTTGATTAATTCGCTTCTTTCGTTTAAACACAACTGCACTAGATCGCCTCTTAGTTGTATCCATATTACAAGATACAAAGATATTTTAAATGAAATAATTGGAATAAAAAAAATAAAATTATATTTAAAAATAAAACTATTTGAGTAAACCTAATACTAAATTTATAAATTATAAATAAATAAATTAAAAGTATATAATAAAGGCATTACTTATTTTGTTTAAACAAAATCAATATATAAGGTAACGGCAATAATGACAAAAAATAATTATATGTAAGTAAAAGTAACCCAAAAGAATAATAATTAAGTAAAACCATTGAAAACTTTACTATTACTTATTTTACATTCTTATTATTCTTTCGGTTTACATTTACTTAAATATTGTTTTGTTTTTTCATTATTATTGTCTTGAACTTGTATCCAATTGCCATAGTTAAAATTTTATAAATATTATTCTTATTTTATTTCATAATTATAATTTATAATTTAATAATAAAATTATAATTTAAATTATTATTCACTACAGATTGATAACCACACGCCTTCAAAAATCGAACCAATTGGAGTGCATCAATTTTCGCTTCTTTTGTTTCATTAAAGGCCCACAAAAGATATTAGAAATGAAAAAAATTGAGTGAAAATTAAAAAAATTAAATAAAATAAATTGATATATGCAAATAAAATTATTGGAAGGAATCAGATACAAAAGTTGGAATAATTTAAATTATAAAATAAAATTTTTAATAATTATTATTCCTACTTTTATATATGATTTATTTCAATAGTTTCTTTTTTATATATTATTCTAGTTTTTCTATTAGGATGTTTTCATTTTAAATATTTTTGTATCTTGTTTATTCAGTTATTCAGCCCTGAGGAAAGAACCGTGCCATTTTTTTCTTTTTTGTTTATATATATATATATATATATATATATATATATATATATATATATATATGTCATATATTAGTCTATAGGAGAAGCTGTTAAAATTAATATTAATTGACTGTGGATGCTAGGCTCCAGCAATGTAAGGAAATAAAGGTGAACTCATAAGTAATGTTCACAAATAAAAAAAAATATTGCGGTTAGGCTTTGTGTATCAGCTTTTATGGTAAAAAAAAAAAACTAAACAAAATAATAATTTAAGCTACTATAGAAAATTAATAATAATGAACTAAAAAGGAAACTGTAAATATCAAAAGCGCTACTGCGTTACGAGTTGTTGCTCAGTAGGTATTTGTATGAACTTGATTTTCATTCATTTTCGTCCTTTTTTTGTGTGTGTGTGTGTATTCAAATACGGCAATAAACAGCTATCACATAATGGATTAAAAAAAATCTATTATTAACGTCCACACTACTGGCTTTTAAGATAAGTCGAGTAATAAGGACACAGAACTGAAGATAGACAAGACAGAAGGGTCGCGTGTGACCGTTAAATACCCTAAGCCACATAGACAGGCATCAGGCGGTAGAGATTATTTATTGATGCCTTGTTAATAATTAAATGAACCTGTCCGTAGGTTAAATGTCAAGCATATATGTTAGGTCTCTGATGAACTGCCTTCGTGTATTCGCAAAAGGAATGGACACATCGAGTATTTTATTCAGAGAAGTTGGATAAACTTCAAAGAATAATGCTACACAGAGGAAGGTATCTAATAAATAAAAAAAGTTAAAATATATAACATAATTTATTTACCTCATTATTAGTGTTTGGCAAATACATTTCATTAGGAATGTTTTTTATTTTGAAGAGAAAGGATTTGCCCTGGCCTGGAAAATCTTTTCTCTTCGAAGTAAAAATATTTAAAAATTAATACAATTAATAAAAAAGTATCATTAGGAATGGTATATGAGTTTTGACGATACTTCGTACTTCGTGGTCACGTTAAAGAAAGCGTATAATTTTGAGTTCTCTGAGATTTAATAAGATTTAATTAAAATATTATTTGATTGCATTTATAAGTTATTATTTTCAGGACAAAGTGCTTAATTTTCCAATAATAAATTCAGTTGTTAATTTTCCGATAATAATAAACCAAAATGTTACGTTTTATGTTCGTTACTTTTTTGTTGTATTTTGACCACTAGACCACAGGTCACCACTTCAAATACACTTTTACGATTTTATATTCTTATGAAGAAATATTTAAGAATATAGTTTCAAACAACAAATATTACCTCTGTTATTCGAAATAAAAAATAGGATATGAAACTACCTATGGTAACTTACTTCAATAAGAAAAAAATAACAAAATAAAATGCCTATAAAAATTAACATTGTATCCTTTAAAGAATTCAAAAATGTTTAAGTGGATGTTACTATTGATTTAAAGCTATTTTGAAGTGGAACTATACTAGGAAATCAATATTAAGTATGTATTTATAGAATAAATATGTATAAATGATTATAGAATATTTTTAATATAATCATTTTTATGAGTTACACATGAAAATTAAATTTCATTTATTTATTTCTGATTTTTACAATTGTAAAATACAGAGAGAGTTTGGTTAGAAGTTTTACAAAAATAATAGTACATACAATAAAAACAAAAAACAGAATAGTAAACATACAGAAAAAGAAAGTAGGTAATTATAATACTAAACATTGTAATGAAGGTAAAATCAAAAATATGACCATGAGTCGACTTTACATCAAAACATGGAAGATTCTTGAGCTAAAACTTATATAATTCTAAAGTATTATTTTGGTTCGTGGGTAAACAAACATATATGTATCAATGAATCAGAGCTATTCTAATATTTAAAGCTTTATATAAGAAGTTACAGAGATTAGTCACATTGTTGTACTTGGGGTTCAGTACTGTATAAATACTGTGCTCGTATGAACTAATATATTTATTTCTGGGCTCAGTAAAATCAAAAGTAAAATCAGACGAAAAAGATGTTTTAGATCATCACGCGATTCATTTACGCATAGAGGACAATTGTCTCCAGTATTATTTCTGTGGGTATTTTTATTGTAGTAAAAAACTATTTGTTTACTGGGGGAAACTCTAATTTGGCTTAGGAGTCTTATTCTCTCAAGTGGGCAAATCTGATGTTAGGTATGGCTGTACTGAAGATCTACAGAATAATTTTTTGTACAAAACATTGTACTGAGAGCACATATCTCTATTTACATCGTGATCGTATAACATTTCCCCGTATTTATTTATTATTTCGTTTTTATGTTTCAGCACTAATTGGGGGGGGTTTTGCTCAGCCCACAGCCACCCATATCCTAAGTCAGATATAATACTCTGAAGTTGACTGGCCCATTTAAATTTGATTAAATTAGTAGAGGACTTTTGAACAGATAACATTTTATTAAATCATACTTTAGGTAGTCTATTATTACACATTTGGATTTTCAACCACCAGTTTATTGTGAGCTTAAGGCTTGTAATTTAAGCATTCTTGTGCCTGTTTCTAGTCTTATTATGTAACCTGGGGATTGATTAGGCCAGTAAAAGAGCGATTTGTAAAATCTAACCTCAATTTTCTCTATTTTATCTAAGTACCTTAATGACCATATTTCACAGGAGTATAATAAAACTGAACTGATTAAACTATTGAAAAGCGTGGTTTTTAAGATCCAGGGAGGTGACCTAGAGGTGATTATAATCTGTTTAACCGTGCTCATAGCGATAGCAGCTCTAGCCATCATTAATATCTTCACTTGCTAAATGAAAAAGAGCCGAGTAGGAGAAAACTATACTGAGGAAGCGGAAAGAACTAACAGTCTCAATTTTGTTGTTTTTGTATATAGGGTTTCTTTTTTAAGTTTGCCTTCTGATCTACTGAATACGATGGCTTTAGTTTTGTTTATGTTAACTTTAATGTGTTTTTTTCCGCAATATTTTTCCAAGACGTTTAGTTTTTTTGCGCCTCGATTAACGTGTTAGATAGTAAAAACAAGTCACCCGCATATATGAGGATCGTAATAACATTTTCATGGTCAATACCGATACTAGAACAGCCTTCCTTCAAAAGATATTCTTCCAAGTCATTCACAAATATTGAAAAGAGCATGGGTGAGAGGGTGTCCTCCTGTAGAACGCCCTGCGAAACAGGGAATTCCCCGTCATTCTGAAATTTAACAGAAAATTCATTCTGAAATTTAACCCTAAATGAAGCCTGGCTGTAAATGGATGCAAGATGTTGACCCACTTTCTACTTATTCCTAATCGGAAGAGTTTCTCCCATAGGAAACCATGATTAACGGCATCGAATGCCTTCTGCAAGTCTATAAACACTGCGTAAACCTGTTGGGTTTCATCAGTTGTAACTTGATAAGACTCGATAGAGTAAAGTAACTATCAGTGCATCCTCTTTATTTCCTAAATCCACTTTGGCATTCTACTAGGGGATTACAGAATTCGGTCCAATTGGAAAGTCGATTACCAAGGGTGAAAATTTTTGTAATCGAATTCATCAAAGAAATTCCTCTATAGTTTTCATGTTTAATTGGATCCCCTTTTTTGAACAGCAGCAGCATGTCAGATTCGCACCAAGCACGCGGTACTGCTTCTTCGCTTAAAATTTTAGACCATGAATGAATTTTACACCATTTTCGGGGATCTTTTTATAAAATTCGTATGACAGACCGTTTGGGCCTGGAGTTTTTACATTTTTCTAAAGCCAAATTAATTTCCTTTATAGAGAAGTCGGCGTGCACATGAAAATTAAATATTAGATACTTAATAATCCCCAATAAGGTCTCAGTATAAAGATCATCAGCTTGAGTCATTCGAAAAAATCTAATTTCAAAAAACAACATAAAGAAATGAAGTGTTTATTTAACCAATGTATCAACTAAAACCAAAATGTATAAATCAAAAATAAGTTTTACAAGCCAACATTGGAAAACACTTCAAACACTCACTAAACAAAGCGCTAAAACAAGGCCGAAAATGGTTTCCAGCGTTACACGACTTCTCCGCCACAAGGGAGGGGGGGGGGACGATTGATTTCTAAACGCTCTTAACAACTTTACCCATGAAGTTTTTTTTTATTTTTAGTTCAGTACTTAGTGCCGATCTGTTTCTAGGCCAACAGTGGTTCTAGAATTTGATTCGAACGATACTAATCTCAACCGCAAAGTTTTTCCCCAATTAAGGTTACTAGATTTATAAAGACTGAGTGTGCCAGATAGGAGAGTATTCTAATTCCACATAGCCATTCAAAGTCTGATAATAGAATAATTATTTTATCTCTGCTACAACCGGTCTCGAATTCGGAAGGAAGAGAACAACATTCATTTTAATATATATACAAAAACTGCTTCCTCAATATATCAATGAAGATAAATAAGGCGATTTTAATTAATATCGGGTTTTCAAACAAAGCGCGTCGGATATTTAAAGTATCAATAAAACAACCTCCAACACCTCATACAAACATAAAATGTGTCCAATTGTTTTTTTAAATCAGGTTTCTTAAGTAAACCTTTAACACCCTTAGGAGAAACTCCTTGACAGGTTTTTAGGATTTTAATATTATTTATTTTTAAATTTATTTATTAGAATTTACAACTATATAATAATAATACAACAAGGAAATATAATGGGATGAAAGATACATAATATCAACTAAAAAGCAAGTACAGAGCAGGTAGAGAAACTACCCAGGGTACTCAACAAATTCAACTTAACAGGTCACGAGGCCGTCTTCTTTTCAGACGTCTCGGAGGATTATTGGAAATTGAATATTGGATAGGTTTGAAACAAGTGGGTTTGAGTGGGAATAAAGTTAGTCAAGAGAGGACTGGCATCGGGTTCGGGCCAAATCAGCAATAAATGAGACATTGAGGTCATTATGGATGACTTTATTCGTAACAAAGTAACGAGCAATAAGGATTCTACGAAGGATTTTGGAATGTAAGGATTGGATACGAAAGGAATCCGATGGCTTAGTGGAGCCCCAAAGCTCTACTCAGTAAGTCCAAATAGGTTTTTTAATAGTTATATATATGATTCTTTTGTAATTAATTGGGAATTTGGAGCGTTTGTCTAGTAAGTGTTGTAGTAGCCTGAAACGGCGAGGTTTTAATTTAAAAATACTTTTAGTAAATGTTCATGCAATACCCTACATTACATGTAATCGAATTTTATTTTACCAACTTTTTAGGCATTTTGGTCAAAATAATATACATGAAGTAAGAGGAATTATATTCTTTCAATTAGAAATTATTACCGATTTAGGTTAAAACACTGAAAAAATCATAATTTTTTTACAGTTTATATATAAACAATTCGCTATTGTACACAATAGAATAAAGGCTCTATAGATGAAAGAAAACAAATTTAAGTACAGTGGAGCGTCGATTATCCGAACGTCAGTTATCCGAACTTTCAATTAACGGAACTGTTTTTTTTCAAATGTAATTTTAATTTATTGCTACTAAAAAGAACTAGGGATCTAGCTGCCATAAAGAGGGAGTTAACATTGAAGCAGACATGTATTAAAACGTTCTTTCAGCCAGAGAATTCATTTTGATAAATCTTTACATAAATTTGATTTTGTTTTACATACATGTGAATACATATACATATGTATCTACATATTTTCGTTCTTTGGATTGTGTTGCATTTTTATTCGTTCATTTTCCACTGTGTACATATATTTTTAAGTAAATAAATAATCATGCTTTAACTTTTATTAATTGTTTTAGATTTTCCTTTCACGCATGTTTATTTTTATGTATATATATGTATATATATATATATATATATATATATATATATATATATATATATATATATATATATATATATATTATTTATATATTTTTTTTTAGTGTATTTCGATTATCCTTAATTTTTGATTATCCGAACCACCCCTGACAACATTAGTTCGGATAATCGACGCTCCACTGTATTATTATCATAAAATAAATATTTGACTTGAGAGTTTTTCTCATCCCTCAGCTGATTTAGGAAAATATCTACTTTCAAGACACGATAATTTTGAATAAATGAAGATTTTTTGGCATTGGTAAATAATTTACTCCAGATTTACCGACAAGTATTTTGCAGAATTACGTTTTTGATATGAAACAATTCTACGAGAAAGATGGATTAAAAATTAATAAATTTAAATGAATAATGATTTCATACTTTATCACAGAAGAAAACAATTTTTGACATAGGCTTATCTTTAAAATTGTATGTCATAATTGAAATAAAAATATACTTATTATTGCATAAAACACTTTTGAACACAGCAGTACACGTGGTGAATCAGGAGTTAGTTAAAACAAACCCAACTAAACATGGAAGTTTTCATAGAAGTGAAGTATCTGCTTTGCTTGCAGGAGGCTGAGAATAAACTATACATAAATAAAGCTTTTCACCACTAATTTCTGGTAAATAACAAATGAATAAACTTTAATATAAAAATATAGTATTTAGTAAATAAACTTTATAATAAAACAAGGGACAATAACAATGGAAGAAATAATAAAGAAATAAATTTTATCATAAATAAATATCTTTTTACACAAGATTTATTAACGGAATATCATGAAGTCCGTCCAAGACCTGGGACAGAAGAAAGAAGAAAAACCGTCAGTGAAATCATGAGGCAAAGATAGGCCAAGAAAAAACTGAAAAAAAAAGGCTGCATCATAGTCGCGTATTACTTTAGAGCTGTCGTGTCAAATAAATAAAAAATAAATGAATTTTATAAATAAAAAATTGTAATTAAATTATATAACAAAATATAATAAATAAAAAAAATAAACAGTCCCGATCCGGGCCATATCTTTTCTTTTCAAATAAAATATTTAAAAAAATTATATCATATAATAATTAAATAAATTATAATAATATTAATGACTTAAAGTCAACAAGATAAAAAAATAAAGTAATGTTCAATTAACATTCTCTCCATGTACACATCGCAAATTGCAAGAACACGGAAATATAGGATCCGAGATGGTTGAGGTGTCACCACAGAGAGGTGAAACACCCGGGTTCGAGTCCCGGTCTTGGCCATATTTTTGGTTTCAAAAAAACATGCGATTCAATGACACACAAAAACAATAAAATATTTCAATATTTTAATCAGGGGTAATTAAATCGATATTTTGGATTTGATAATAAAAATTATGGGGTTAATTAAAATGATTCAATGCTTAAGGATCACGTCTAATTAAGCAGTGTTGAATGTAGATTGAATCTCTGTGTGTGTAGTTAATGCTATCAAGTGAACCGCCCTAATCCTATTGTCGGGACAATGTAGGGAATGCTACTGTGGCTACTTGTCATTATGGTTAGCAGCCTTTATGTAACAAAACCGACAATTTAGCATTTCTAAAGGTTTATGCCCATTGTTTTTCCTTGAGGGGTAATTTGATGGTTAAGTAGAAGTGATGAATGTAGATGACGTTGGATTCTTAAACGGTTTAAGTGGACTGTAACAATGAAAGAAATCAAGTCCGAATAAGTTTATAGTAAAGGGTTGTTCGCGTTAAAAAGAACTATACCAAAACAAAAAAATATAAATTATAATTTATTTTATTGTTATATGATATAATTTTTTAAATATTTTATTTGAAAAGAAAAGACATGACCAGGACCGGGGCTCGAACCCGGGTCTCGCACCTGTCCGTGGTGGTTCTTTAACCATCTCAGCCATCCTGGTTCGCTTCTCGGTCAGTCATATCCCTTCTTTTCACTGATCCTATATCTCCGTCTTCTCGCAATTTGCGATGTATACACGGGGAGAATATTAATTGAACATTACTTTATTTTTTGGATCTTGTTGACTATAGGATCAGTGAAAAGAAAGGGTATGACGGACCGAGAAGTGAACCAAGATGCTGAGATGGTTAAAGCACGACCACGGTCAGGTGGGAGACCCGGGTTCGAGTCCCGGACCTGGCCATATCTTTTCTTTTCAAATAAAATATTTAAAAAATTATATCACATAACAATAAAATAAATTATAATAATAATTAATGACATAAATCAACAAGATCCAAAAAATAAAGTAATGTTCAACTAACAGTCTCCCCGTGTTTGCATCGCAAATTGCGAGAACACGGAGATATAGGATCAGTGAAAAGAAGGGATATGACTGACCGAGAAGCGAACCAGGATGGCTGAGATGGTTATAGCGCCACCACGGACAGGTGGGAGACCCGGGTTCGAGTTCTGGTCCTGGTCATATCTTTTCTTTTCAAATAAAGTATTTAAAAAATTATATCACATAACAATAAAATAAATTATAATAATAATTAATGACATAAATCAACAAGATCCAAAAAATAAAGTAATGTTCAACTAACAGTCTCCCCGTGTTTGCATCGCAAATTGCGAGAACACGGAGATATAGGATCAGTGAAAAGAAGGGATATGACTGACTGAGAAGCGAACCAGGATGGCTGAGATGGTTATAGCGCCACCACGGACAGGTGGGAGACCCGGGTTCGAGTTCTGGTCCTGGTCATATCTTTTCTTTTCAAATAAAGTATTTAAAAAATTATAAAAAAATAATAATTTTTAAAAAATGAGAAACGTGTTTCAAAGCGATGTATTATAAATAATTCCGATAAAAGTATTACACTCATACATTACATCTTCATGTATGTAAAAGATATTCCAATTTTTATTATATTATTAATATAATATAAATGAGTTTATTTAATCTCAAATTTATACTATTACGACTAATCGGACGATGCTAGTGGAAGCTCTGAATTTTGCCTATTCAGGTTTAATTAGGATAGGGATTTTTAACGAGTACCTGACATTGAACATGCTAGGGACTCCTGTTTAACTCCCTTCCGAAGGACGGCATAACCAAGGATTATTTACTCCCTTTGTAAAATCCTAGGGCCGCCTGCCGGGCTACGAACCCGAGATCTTGAGGGATAGGTTGTTATGCTAACCACTAGAACACAGGTCGCCCCGTTAAAATATTATTGTATTACAATAAAAAAATTAAAACTGTTGAAAAAAAATGAATAAAGGGGTTTGATACCCTGTTTTCAGCATATATTTTTTGAGCTGGACTTGATATTTAGGTTCATGTACTTCTTCCCCTTCCTTCTTAATAGCTGGATTTTTGCGAAACAGTTTATAAACTAACAATAACAATTAAACACTAATTGTTTCGTACAGTATCAACTAATATTTTTTTTAAAGAAGTGACAATACATTACTCTTCACATCTATACCGATGGATCAGCTGAATCAGCTGTTAAAAATGCTGGAGCAGGAAGGGTTTACTTAAGGGATTTCCAATTCAGCGCTGCAGTAGGGAAGGAAAGTACAAACTTCGACGGTGAAATAGCAGCTATCCTCATCGCTTTAAGAACATTGTCTAGAAGGCAAGATCGAAATGTTTTCTTCATCGACTCTCAAGCAGCTATCATTGCTGTTACTAGCAAGAATAACTCTCTATCAAGTGCTGTTTTGGAATGCAAATTGCTCCTCTACATCACACATCGAGGCACAAGTGTGGTCCTACAGTGGATACCAAGCCATTGCGGGATTTCAGGAAATGAAGAAGCTAAATAATCTTGCCAAGCGAGAAGCAGAATGGCCACAGCCAGTCCATCCAAAATCCTACGGCAAATGATAAGAACCATAGTTAAGGAGGTAACAATAAAAACACACATAGGGAAGGTTGAAGGTAAAAGATACAAATGTCCAATAGAAAACCCGATCCCAGCTGACCTCCCAAGAAGAGATGCAGTAGCTGTTTCGTACATTAGTTTTAGTGTACATTTGTAGTTAGTGTACTTCCGCCTGACAACTGGCCACGATTATCTACAGTCATCTCAACAAGATAAGTTTGGCTCAGGATCCTACATGTGTACTATACAACCAAGGGAGAGTGTTTGGAGACCACCTAAACACATGCCCTGCTCTGACAGATATAAGAAATAAGACATTTGCCAATGAGCATTTGAAAAATCTAATTTATATTGGGCAGGAAGATATCGGATGGTCGAACGACCAACGATCCCGGCATAACAAAAAACCAGACAAAAAAAAAAACAATACATTACAATAGTAAAAATAAAAAATCTGTACCACTACAACCTGTGAACGGCTCTGGGGTATATGGTAACAGTACTGAGACTGTACTGTTTCATGGACCACGGTTCTGCAAGGAGGTGACTTGTCCTATGTCACGCCACTTCTAGAGGCTGGGTGAGCCCCAAGAGGGTCCTAGATCCTTTATGATCTATCTCCGGCGGTAACCAGATTAAATAAAAGTCTTGCCCGCCGCGGGATATGAACCAGGATTTCAGGCAATGCAACTCAGTGCTCTAACACTGAGCCACTCCGCTCCCATTACTAGAGTATATCATTAAAAACAATATTATTTCTTTAACGGTTATAATTTTAACTGCAGTTCCTCTTTTAGACTACGTGGACACCTGGAAAACGCTGGGTGAGAAATAAGGTACAGTCAAGGATACGCACAAGAAAACTGGGAAAGAAACAAACCCAAACCAAACCAAACAATCATTGATACATTCAAACCATAGAAATATCAACTGTCAACAATAATAGTCATAAAAGCACTCATAACAGTAATAGCTACGATCTAATGCAAACTTCACGATCCCATCTGGTAGTGATCGAGTCGATACAATAAACAAAAATATATATTATAACTGATAGGCTGTATTAACAATTTAAATCTTGCTACACCCGAAATATATTCAGAATACAGGAAAAAAAAAACTTCAGCTCAGATAAGGACACTTCTTACCTGGTAGTACCACCAGTGTTAAAACTCTCAATTATTGGGAGAAAATAGCTCTTAATATTTGTTAATATCCGGTAGCGTAAAAATATTCAGTCTTTCCTCTGTTCGCTGATGCGCTCTATCAGATCCATTAGAATAACTTCTTTCGATCGAGTAAACATCTTTCCAAAACATAACTAAAGCCATTTTCCCCTCCCTTTACACGTGTCTGCAACGGCTACAAAAATTGCGCATGGGAACTGATTGGGTTTCGACGCCTCGATCACTGACGAGATTTTTTCGCTTGAATATAACAGTGTAGCTTTATGGAAATATCGCTATCTTAAATAACATCACTTATATTTTATTACATTAATATTTATAACTTTTTATTGACCAATTGTAAACCAGTTTCTATCTCAACTCAATCGCCCCTCGGCCTGAAAAATCTTGTCGAACTTGAAAACATTTTAATAAAATAAAGCCAAAAACTCAAAAAGAAACACTATTATTTATTATAATGCAATTGGGAAAAACCACAATGCAAAGCCTTATGTTTCAAATCTAGTAATACACCCAATTACCAGTCGACGTTTTGCCTATTCAGGCGTTATCAAGACACAAAAACAAAAAAGGGTTATGTGAATCACATCTCGAAGAAAAAGGTGCAATACATCCCAAACAGCCCAAACAGGCTCTAAACATGAGACAGCATCCCACCACCAGTTGTATGTTGAACGTCTTGGTGGTGGGGTGCTGTCTCATGTTTGGAGCCTGTTTGGGCTGTTGATCGTTGGGATGTATTGCACCTTTTTCTTCGAGATGTGATTCACCTAACCCATTTTTGTTTTTGTGTCTTGATAATGCCTGAATAGGCGAAACGTCGACTGGTAAGTGGGTGTATTACTAGATTTGAAACATAAGGCTTTGCATTGTGGTTTTTCCCAATTGCATTATAATAATTGAAAACATTTTGACATTGAAATTTGCAATTATATTACTATTGTCAATAATACAAATGTAGTGATAATTACAAAAATTGTTCGTTCGAAATCATACCTGTTTGAGCAACCTCGAAATAGTTAATGGACCTTTCGATGAGAGCTCCGAAATGGATATATATGAAAAAATACACACTGATTCAATTACACTAGATCGCATTTAAATGTAACCATTTATTAAATTAAAATTAAAACTCATTATGTAAATAAATTAGCAAAACAAAACTTTTATATTAATACTAAATCAATTCAATTAAAATTTAATCGTTTCTATAATAAATTACTTATACTGAAATTGCAATGAACAAAATAGTGAAATAAAACAAGAATTACAATTACCATTAATATAAAAAGAAATAGATCACAATTTTAAATAAGTTAATGTTTGTAAAATAAAGATAATAATAAATGTCTATTGATTATTATAAATCTGGCTAGCCAGTCGAAATATTGAAAACCAAGAATGAAACTATCTTATCTGTCGTCATCGGTGGGGCGTGCGGCGATATCCAGGCAACTTCCTCGCTACGGCATGGCGAGCGAGGATTCGAAACGATGATTGCAATTTTCCACGTCAGGGTAAGCAAAAATGTCCATGAAGTTCCTCGCTGCAACAGGGCGAACGAGGATTCGAACTCAAAAATATCGTGTCGATACGATGTGGTCGAATCGACTTCCAGACCAATACTGTGCTTGAACTTGAACTAATTCCCAACTGCAGTCTGACAGCGAATTAGTCTAGCTCAAGTCCACCAAAACAACTGCACTATTGTTAATAATATGCACTCTCTCGGGCCAACACTGTCTGGATTACATCGACGAAATAAACAATAGCCGATCGAATCCACCGTCGGCATGTCTTTTTTTTTTCTTCTTAAATTTATAAATAAAATCTACTTATTCTATTTAATTTAAACAATAATAACAATATGAAAAATAAATATGTATATTATTATATTTACAAAAAAAAGGTAAAATTAAAATAAAAGGAACAATTATGTTAAGACCGTGGAAAAAATTCCAACGAAAAGCACTTGAGCCTCCAAACTAAAACAGAAATTGAAATTATCTGTCCAATATTCCGCATATTCAGGCATCCTCAGGGAAGATAGAAAAAAAACAAAACATGAATAATGTACTCAAGAAGCATCCCACCACCTCCAAGGATCAAATGCTCAAAAGCTCAACTAATGAATCATAAGATAGGTTACTCGACCGGCTAGATAAGGTTAGATAAAAACATATGATAAATACTGGAGAATTTGAAAATTCAACATACACTCATCAAACTACAAAAAGCACAACAGGAAAAAATAAATAATTGTAAACAACACCAAAACAAAAGAAAAAAAACATATGAAAAATGAAAGTAAAATTGCAATGAAAAAAAAAAACAAAAAACAACATTATCAAGACACCAGTGGATTTATGGCTATTCCACATGTATTAATATATTAAATATAAATATTGATATTAAATATATTAATATTGAAAAATAAAAAGAAACCTTACATAAATGTTAAGACCGTGGAAAAAATTCCAACGAAAAGCCCTTAAGTCTCCAAACTAAAACAGAAATTGAAATTATCTGTCCAATATATAAGGAACAATGTTACTTTTTTTACACAATACTTGTTTTGTCCATGATTAAAACAAAAATACTCCTTTATAAGATCATTCAACTATCTGTCCTTAACGATAAACATATTCAATATATTTCAGGAGGTATTTCTCTGAAAAATATAATTTCTATCTGTTACCTACAGCACTAAATCAATCTGTCTTTTTCACGAATTCGGTTATCCAAAATATCTGATCCGTAAAAAGCATACACCCTGCTTTGGAAAATACTTGGTTAATATTAATTATTCGGTTATAAAATTTAGGCTAGAAAGGAGTGACATTTTTGGCTAACACGAACTTGTTTTAATTATGAATATTTCATGTCATGGAAATGCTGCTTGGTAACCTCTCACCTGCTTGGTAAGGATATTTTTTCTTTGGATTCTTGAACGAACTTTCCATTTTAAGAGAAAATTAGGCAAAATAATAAATAATCTCAAAAAGAGATAAAATAATTGTTTGGAGTTGCCAAAAAGAATACTCAATTCTCAAAAATTACAGAAAACTTGTCGGCATTGCGCTGTTTCAGACCGCATCAGAATAGAAAATACAATAAATAATTTAAATAAAATGTAGCACATCCCAAATTCATAGTTCAAATATATACAGGGTGTCCCGAATTTAAATGGCAAAACTTCAGGAACTTATAGGGGACCAAAAACTAAGACAAAAAGTCCTTTAGAGATTTGCTCGTTTTTGCTTAGTTTTAGAGAAAATCGCAAAAAAAGAAACAAAACAAGTTTTCATTTTTATACTTATTTATTTACATTTATATTTATTTTATGTTCTTTTTAATGCAAATATTGCTCAAAATGTTGTCCTCTTGCACCAATGCAAGCATTAGATCTAGCACTCACTTGATAAATTGTAGCTAAACATTGTTCTGATGATATTTGGTGCACTGTATCTATGATTCGGTCTCTTAATTGCTTACTTGAGTTGATTGACACCGAATAAACTTTCTGCTTCAAGGTTCCCCATACGAAGAAATCCATGGGTGTTATATCAGGTGATCTGGGTGGCCAAGGTACTACTCCTCCACGTCCAATCCATCGTTGTGGATAATTTATATCCAGCCAAGCTCGAGCAACTCTGCTATAATGAGCTGGACATCCATCGAGTTGGAACCACATTTCAATCCGCTGTTGTAAGGGAATGTCATCTAAATAATTAGAAAAGTTGTTCTCCAAAAAATGTGTAAATGTGATACCATTCAATCTTCCAGGTAAAAAATATCCAAATTCCAAGCCAAACGTTAATAGCAAGTTCATGCTGAAACCTATTCTCTCTAATAGCTCTGGGATTTTCAAGAGCCCATACATGATAATTTCTTTGATTAACAATCCCTCCTCTTGTAAAGGTAGCTTCATCGGTCCATATAATTTTTAATGGAAATAAATTATCATCGCGAATTTTTCAAGAAATCAGTTACTAAAATTCAATCTCTTGACATAATCTTGAGGTAATAAATTCTGAACTTTTTGACGATGGTATGGGTAGCGATTATTACCTTTCAAAGTTCGCCATATTGCTTGCCGCGATATTGCTAATGCAGCAGATGCTCTTCGGATGCTAGTCTCAGGATTGTTATCGAAGTGGCGTTGGACACAATTTCTTCTCCGATAATCTGCTCTTACTGCTGCCTGGAATTGGTCGCCTTTATGACGTATTAAGAATGACCCAGTCTCTCGTAGTCTATTAAAAGTTAACTAAAAGACTCGTCGATTAGGCACACTTCTATTTGGAAATCGACGCGCATACTCCCGCACCGCTTCTAAAGCATTACCGTTACAGAAACCATACACAAAATTCATATCAGCGTATTCAACATTAGTATATGTATGCGGCATTGTGGCTGATGCTATTCACACAAAAATATCTGAGTAACTGACTGAAGACTGATTTAGGAATTATAATCCTAGAAGGAAGCCAAAATGTAAACAAATAAAAGAATGTAAAGGATAACATTAAGTGTTTACATATCTCACTGCCTAGCCTGACGAACTTTGGAAGGTGATAATCGCTACCTGTAACATTTTTGTTTTGTTTCTTTTTTTTTTGCGATTTTCTCTAAAACTAAGCAAAAAAAAAGCAAATCTCTAAAGGACTTTTTTTCTTAGTTTTTCGGTCCCCTATAAGTTCCTGAAGTTTTGCCATTTAAATTAGGGACAACCTGTATAAATTGCCAACACTCCACAATCATGACAATCATGATCCATCTCCGCCTGCTAATAGGCTAAATAAAAGACTTGCCTGCAGCGGCATTTGAACAGGGATTTTCGGCCTGACAACTCAGTGCTCTGCCACTGAGCCACTCCGCTCCCTAAATAAATCAATATAGATGAGAAAAAGCCCCCCAAAAAGCAAAATATTTTTGGCTGTATTTACTTCTTCTTTTCTTACTGTTGTTTATTTATTGTCTTTATGTCCGTATGATGTCTTATTTGGTGAATTATCGACAAGTTTTCTTGTTTTATCTTATTTTTTAATTCTTGAAGCAGTGTGTTCAGAATTTTCCATTTATGTCATAATATAATAAATTTAATTTATTTTACAAAATGTTTTATATATATGTATATATATATATATATATATATATATATGGGTAATTATCGCACAGGTTGAGTTGAGACACAACTTGTTTTAATTTTTCATTCATTTCCCTTTTAATATTTTCCAAAAATACAAGTTATCAAGAGCTTTAGTATGGAAAAGAGGATGTAATTATGGGAAATGTGTATACTTAGCTTATCATTTCATCTAGAAGTGAACGTTTCAACATATATATATATATCATCTATACTTTGAAATTTTAGTTGAAACTCTTAATTCTTGATGAAATGTTTACCAAAATTTACCCATCACCCATAATTACATTCTCTTTTCCATACTAAAGCTCACGATAATTTGTAGTTTTGTAAAATAGTAACAATGAAACCAATGAACAATTAAAACTCGTTGTAACTCAACTCAAAGCTACAATTTGCGGAACAGATATTATATTTTGCAATGATTCACATTTTTGTCCTTAATTTTATCATTTTGTAAAATAAATGTTTCATAAGAACCATTACAAGACAGAGAAATGCCAAAAAAAGCAATCCTGGAAGTACACAAAGTAGTTTTCTGTTAGTTTATTGGAAATACTCCTCCTCTGAATAATTGATTCGTCTGAATCGAAATCCAGATAGAAGAGTTAGGGTACTTTTAGTAACTATATTACGTACTTGTAAACTGAGTTAGGTTTATGCCAAGGTTGATCTAGATCAACCTTAAAGCCTTCGATAGGAGATCCTCAACTTCTCAAAAACTCCCCTAGGAACAGAATCAAGTATGACCTAGAAGATAAAAAAACGAAAAAAAATCAGAAGAAATTTAGTATAGAAAGAAATTATATCTATACCATTGGTACTCGTAACATCTGGGATACAGAAATTCTTTTCTTGGAACAGACAATATTTTTTTTTAAATTTCTGTGAAGGTCCTCAGAGATATGCCAGTAAGTAGACCGAATTCTTCAGTCCGCATTAAAAAAAAAAAATGGAAATTTCTTTAAATTCTTTTTACATATTTTCAAGTATGATTTTTTATAACTGTTTTTTTTTTAAATAAACAAACAACAACTTTATTTGCAATTTTACATATACAAGCTGCATAAATATAAATACATGTTCCGGACTTTAAAGAACAGTGATTTTAATTAATTAATGTTATCTTGTATAAATAAGTTTTACAATAGTAGGAAACATGTGGAAAAAAAACCGTTAAAAAAATAAAGATAATAATTAAATAATAATAACAATAAATGAATAAATAAAAATAATAATAGTAATGTAAATAAATCTATGCTTGGTCAGCGCTTTGTGAAGATTATGGCGGCCGATTTTGTTGGATTGATTTTTAGTTTCCACTTTTGACAGAAATTATGGATTTTTTTAAAAGATTGTTGTAATCTGTTTACCATTGCATCGATTCGGTATGATGCTGTGTACAAAGCGGTGTCCTCTGCTTAAAGTGATGTGGTTACTTTTGTGTGTTTTGGGAGATCTAATATGAACAGGTTGAATAGGATTGGAGATAGGCAGGGGCTTTGAGGAAGTTCAGCCAGTAGGGGAAGTGCTTTGGAGCTAGAAGTGTTTATTTGAACATATAATTGTCTATTAGAGAGGAAGGAATATATGATATATATTAGGTATGGAGGAAATTTGTGCAAGATTAATTTGTAAATAAGACCGTAGTGCCAAATTGTATCGAAAGATTTTTCGAGGTCTAACACGAGCATGCCTGTATGTTTTCTATCGTTGAATCCTAGTGTTATGAAGTCGGCAAAACGAGCTAGTTGGTCGACAGTGGAGTGATGTTCTCCAAAACCGAACTGTTCATCTTTGATCATTTTGTTCTAATTTACATGCTTAAGAATTCGTTTTAAAATCAAGCGTTCCAAGATTTTGGATAAAATGTTTAGCAGGCTAATTTGTCTGTAACTTGTAAAATTATTTGGGTTTTTATTATTAGGTTTCGGGATGGCGATTGTTTTAGAAATTTTCCAAGCGGAGGGAAAGTAATTAAGCCTTAATATAGAATTAAATATTTTCATTTTGTGGTAGATGGTTTTCCTGCTTAGGTTTTTTATAACCTGCACAGGGAAGGCATCGTCCCCTGAGGCTTTCTTTGCTTTTAATTTTTTTTATAATCTTTCCTGTTTCTTTGGGTGAAATAACGGGGAAATTAATTTCGAATAGCGTTTTTAAATAGTTCCGGACAGATTTATTTGTTGTTATAACTGTTGTTTCACTCAAAATCTGTAATACTTCAGCACAGCAACTCAGCGCTTTACAAAATCAGCTACCCCGCTCCCTTATAACATTTAATGGAATAAATATTGATTAAATCTCGTTTATTAGTCTTATATTAATTATTAGTCTAACAATTATAGTCTTACAAGAATAATTATTTTTTTCATAATTGTTCATATAAAAATTGATAAGGATATAATTGGAAGATTCTACAAGGAAAACCTCAAAAATGGCGGTAAATAACATACTAGTTTAGCCATTTCAGAGATGGTCGCATAAAAAAATATACAACAAGCATGCAGAGATAATCCTTTACATCTCACATCAGCAGTCCGAAAGTATAAATCACTAATATAGAATCTGATTAGTGGCAGTTTTCAGTTATCTAATGTAATATAACTCTGGTATGACATAAAAAAAACAACTGTACCACTACAAACGGGAGAACGGGTTTGGGGTTCAGTACATTGTAGAGACTATACTGTTTCATGGACAACGGTTGTGCAGAGATTTGTCCTAGATCACGCTCAACCGCCAGATCGCCCCCTTATTTTGGGTACCCACATTACAGAGGATGGATGACCCCCAGGAAGGTCAAGATCCCATATGATCCATCTCCGGCTGCTAACAGACTAAATAAAAGACTTGCCAGCAGCGGGATTCGAACTAGGATTTATGAGATGGCAACTCAGTGTTCTACCATGGAGCCACTCCGCTCTCTGGTATAACATTGCGTAGCACCAATTAATTTGATAATATTCATTCATTTTACCATTCATCATAATTGTTGGCAGCTTCAATTCCATTATTTTCTATTTTTCTAGTGTTAGTCTTTAACTGAAATATAAACAACATTAGATGACCAAGACGCTGATATTTCACCAATTATGGATAAAATACTTGCAAAGCAAAAATTCACAGACTAATTCGGAATCATAGCACGAAATAATTCAATTAGCATACAATTGAACACAGTGAAGAAATCTGCTTCAAACATAAGTGACTAGCTTTGCCCACGGCTTCGCTCGCTTGGAATTTGGTCTGCCACAGAAAGTTTCGTGACATATCATTTTAAATAAATAGTTTTATTTTTTTAAACTATAAGTTACTCGTGCATCTGAAATTTCAGATGTGTAACTTCAAAGCTGACGGATTCCATACAATCTTTGATCCCCTATTATATTATGGTGAAAACTATTGGAGGTGGAATCGTCCAAATTCTTTTCTTAGTGCTCATTTAAGCTATAAAAGGAACCTATCTGGGAATTTCAAGATGCTAAGTTCAGTGGTTTCTGCTGCGCGTTGACCGCTGGGTGCGTTAGTCAATCAGGTTACAGATTTATATAAATTCGCCTGTGTGGTGTTAAAAAGTAGCCTATGTCCTTCCCTAGGCCTGACATTATCCATTTCAAATTTCATCACAAACGGATCAGCACAGCCGTGAAACATACATTGACACTGATTAACAAACGGGACAGACAGAACTTTAATGTTGTTCGTGTCAGTAAAGGATTAGAAAGATTGGCGGCGCCTTTTGGGGCCTCAGGTACCCATTCAGCATGACAATCTACAAAGGAGTCACCGTGGGTTTCCTGAGGTACGCGTCCCCTTTTTGGAACAGAAACCTCTCACAGCGGCAAAGAATAAAGCTGGCAACGGCGCAGAGAACCGCTCTACTGCGAGTGACCAGGGCGTATAGGACAAGATCTCACGAGGCGGTGCAGATCCTGGCAGGAGGTATGCCTGTAGATCTCCTGCTGGAAGAAGATGCTATAAAGTATGAAGTGAAGAGAAGAGGCTTGGCAACTCTTCCGGAACGAATACAAGTGAGGATCTTGGAAAACATGAATTAATGGAAGGAGGAGCTCAGGAAGTACTCACTGATGGCGTGGAACCAGCGGTGGGTGACATGCGAAAAAGGAGGTACACTAAGGAAGTACTTCCCCACCGTTGAGGCAAGAATATAAGCCAAGTGGGTCCTCCCTGACTACTGGATGTCACAGATCCTCACGGGGCATGTGGGTTTCAGATGGAAGCTAAATCAGTATGGATATGATCTGGATCCCAACTGCCCCAGCTGTGGAGTTCCGGAAACTGCAGAGCATGTTGTACTGCATATGACGTCCTGCGCGCGAGGTTGTCCAGGAAAACCGGCATATATAGGAGGACGTATTCCCTGAGCTTGTGAAGTATGAGAACTACACAAGCTTCAGGGAGTTCATATAAGGATGGAAGGAGGCAGTAGGTCCGGCCCACTTCATTATCACCAGGAGAGGATCGGCACCGGGAAGACCGCCGGACCAACCTTTGGACGAAGGATAAACGGAAGAAGACGAGGATAAGGATAAATTGTAGCCCTAAGGTGCACTACCATGCACCGGGCAACAGCATAGTTCCAGAGAGATTTTATTAAATAAACTTAAAAAAAAACAGAATAAACTTCCCGAAAATAGTACCTCCAGTGGAGGTAAACCCTGTATGTCTCACAGGCAGGGGAAAAAAAATCAATTTTATATGTACAGATTGCAAGATGTTCGGCATGGGCCTGTAGTACTCATTATTCATGACAGTTATTCCGTTTTCTAAACTTTTAACAGTAAATGGGTATTTATAAAAGAAATAAATGACCAGAAAAAATAACGCTTTATTTATTTATTTTAATTATGCGTCTCTGCGTATTAATTACAGAAGCTGTCAAATCCACAAGACTAGCATAAGACCATATATTTTATTATATTTCGAATTTTTCAGAGATTGTCTGGATTAGTACGTATAAACTCCTTTGTTAACTTTGTCATGTTTTATTCGTTTATTAATTTTATCAAGTTCGTAATAAGCCTTTTCATCACTAAATTGTTGGTATATACATTCTCCTTAAAGCTTAGAAAGGGAGTAAGAAATCTCAGTGTGCAGAGCGGTGATAATATGCTGAATGTTGCTGGTTCAAATCCAGCTGTTGCAGATAAATTATTTAATCTGGAGTACAGACCCTCACGGGGCTCACTCTTCCTCCATATATTGGTTGGATTATTATAAATTGGGGAAAAACCTGGCGATTGAACATGATATCGGACAAGTCAGCTGCTTGAACACCTTTGTTTTAAAAATATACAGTCTCTACCATCTACCGAACCCAACACCCCGGGGTCAGTGGTAAGCTAAGAAACAACTTATGTTTTTCTTTACGGAATGTATATAAATTTTCAATACATTAATGCTTAAAACTATGAAAACGAGCTAATTTAATTAAAAAGGTAGCAAAATTACTACATGTCTATGGCATGGAATTTAGATAAGGTTTGACAAAACCACTCTACCTCCACCTCCACCCAACATTGTCAAATTTCAAATACTGTATCTCGTCTGCGGCATTTCTCGGAACAGATCTTATGAGATTTGGCGCATAAACCCTTAACGATCCTCCGAACTCGGTATTTATATCTGTCATTTCAATTCATAACTTGATCTTTTTTGAAGTACAGAAAAAAACTATGTTGTTTTTGTTGAGCTTAATTGAAATGTAATAAAATTTATCTAAAATAAAAATAAATATCCTCGAAATCAAACTTTTGTTGGCAATGATATAGCGTACGACACCTTAAAGAGTGACTCTTCGACACTACTGGTCAGTGGGACCCTCTCCCTCCTGAGTTTTTAATATCCGTTTCTTTCTGACTTCGCCTATTTCTGTCTCTCGCGAATCTTCCTGTTGCGGCTTTCATGCGTTCTTTTTTATTTTACAGTCTGAGGAAATGTCCAGCCCATATCATATCTTCCATGCGTTGATAGACACTCTTTAGATCAATTTCAGCGAACGGCAATAATCTCGGGACAACTATCATATTATTTCTCATCTCAGTCCTGAGGAAGTCAGCAGCATGGTTGACGAAACGTTGGCGATAAATTTATCTACACGGTCTAAACCAAAAGAAATAAACAAAGTCTTTTGTAACTATCATATTGTTCCATTACGGATTCGGATCTTGTAAGAGAGTTACAAAATTTTAATTTTGTTGT
This sequence comes from Arma custos, assembly GCA_037127475.1. Lineage (NCBI taxonomy): Eukaryota > Metazoa > Arthropoda > Insecta > Hemiptera > Pentatomidae > Arma > Arma custos. The sequence continues at coordinate 74,320,254 of CM073761.1, read as the reverse complement.
ACTATACAACATGAGGCACACGATTTTTGCTGATTAAGATAACTGTATTGTAAGAGATAATTGTAATAATACTAAAAAAAAAAAAAAAAAAAAAAAAAATGGTGTACGCGAAGGTTCTTGGTTCCAGTCCACGGTAAAGACCGTACTGTATCAAAACCTGTACACATATACAATTATTTATGTAGATGTTTAAAATACAATTTTTTTTATTGAGAGTTTCCAAAAGTTGAGGTTTTCCCAACCAAATTTTAGAGTTACATTTTTTTCAGAGTTTCCTGTCAAATGCGCCCTCTTCATTAAGGCCATATTCTGCCAAGCCTTGGCATGGAACTTGGTTCATCTATGAAGTTCCTGGTCTTCTTCTTATTCCTTCAGGGCACCAATACATTGTCATTCTGGGTATTATATTGCTCTTCATCCTCGGTAAATGTCCAAACCACTCTAATCGCTTTTTTGTAATTTTTTCGAGAATGGTATTGAAAGTACCCATTATCTCTCGGACTACTGAATTGGACAATCTATCAAGCCTAGAAATCTCGGCTGACGTTCTCCGGAAGTCCATCTCCGCGACTAGAAGTTTCTCTTTGTTCACCTTTCCCAATTTCCAGGTTTCACGTCCATATAACATTATAGGCTTTATAATAGCATGGAAAATCTTCTTTTTTTGTGTTTTTGGGATATTATTACTGCACAGTACGGAATTGAGCATGGTTTTGTCCTTCTCTGGTTCTTCGGGCTATATCCACTTCAGATGTTAAAAAGTTATAAAATGTTAAAAGATTTAAATATTGAATTATTTTACAAGATGTTTAAAATGAACGAAAACATGACAGCTTTCTTAAATTTCTTTTTGTACAATTACAACCTATGAAAGGTCTTGGGCTCAGTACATGATAGGACTGTACTGTTTCAAAGCCTACGCAAGGAGGTAATTTGGCAGAGATCACGCTCAACCGCTAGGTTTTCCCCAATTTAGGATACCCACTTTATTAACTGTAAATTGTATTACGTAATCTGGCAGAAGTAGTAATTCGATTTTGGTGAGGAAACAATCAGTAACATTACAAGCTCGTACCTACTGAAGGAAGCAGTTTTAGTTTTTTTTAAAATGTTCACATTATCACTTTCTTTTCCTATATAGTTGAGTTATATTGTATTATGCAATACTATCTGATGTATTTTTATTTTATTTAAATAATCGAAATAATAAAAAATAATAAATTATAAATATAAAATTGACGTACGTAAGCCAGATCCTAATTAAACTAATGTTCAATGAACATTCTTCCCCACATATACATCGCTAAAATTGAGAGTATTGCGGATATACAATCGTTGAAGAGAATGGATTTGTCTGACCTGGTCACGAGCCTGGTAGCTTAGTTGGTAGAGTACAGTGCTAGAGATGCGGAGGGCCCGGATTCGAATCCCGGCAAGAACAAATCTCTTCTCTTCAAAATAAAAATATTTAAATAATTACAATAAAAATAAAAAAGATACAGATTAAATAATTTATCTACATAGACCGAATTCGAACCGGAACTTAAAGCTTAGAAACTCAATGATCTACACACTGAGAATCCTCGCTTCTCATTAGGACACATCTATAAGAAGGGCCTTTTAAGTGGGCAAATCAGATATCTTAAGCGTTGTATATTAATTTGTAGCGTTTTTCTCTGTAAGCGAACCCCATCACATCATCGGCATAAATTCCCAAAGCAAGATATAATCTATAAAAACGAAAAACATCTGTACTATGTATTTTTATATACAGGGAAATAAAAATAGAAAAATGTATAAACCACGGTTCTGATTAAAAAAAAATCTATGAAAAGCCATTTTTTTCGCTTTTAATATACCCCCAATGTAACAGGGATCTCCCATCTCTTTATAGGTGCTATCAAAGGAATACTTTAGGGATCAATATTAGCCGACTAGTTTAGCCTGTCAATAGGCATGACATTTGGCTCAACTTCAAAAGCAAACGACACCGACATTCCATTCTGTGTTATCCTCTGTGTCAAATTACTGAAAGGATTACAATTATTTCAACAGCATCAGATCACTATATAAAAAAAAAAATAGTAACTGGACCAATGTGTGTTAAAAATCATTGATAATATTGATTTTATCCACTTAACGACACAAATTGAATTCCAAATACCAATTCACTTTACTATTGTTCGAAATGTAGATTCTCTCTCAACACTGCAATTAAGATAACTTGGAGCAATCATATGCTCTATTGGTCCCTACATATTCTGGATATTTTAAAGTAAACACTTGGTAAGGGAATTATTCCTGCACAGCAGCATATTTTTTATATCTAACTACAGAGCTTAAACTTGGAAAACAAAATTGAGCTGACTTACTACAGTAACTTAGACTCTTACTTAAATAAAATTATCTAATAGGAAGAAAATGGTCCGGGTGGATGTCAGAAAAAATTCTCTTTAACTTTGTTTTGTAGTCAACTGTCAACTCTTGATCCCATTATGAGCCCTGAAAAAGACCTGCAGTGTGTGTTGAAACGTTGGCTTTAAAAAAGATATTTCTCCTTATTAAGGAGAATCTTTTCTGACCTCCAACCAGACCATTTTCCCTCACATATGTAAGGTCAACGAATATTATTCAAGTTAAATTTATTTAATTTAAATAATAATCCCACTAATTATAATAACGAAAATGAGCTTACCAGGTAGAACAGTGAGAAGAAAAACTCATGTTCCATAAATATAAAAAGGAGAATTATATTTTATGTCTTCGTGGTAAGAATGAATTAACATTGACGAACCGGATTTTTACCTATTTTAAAGAACATAATACTAGACCTGGCTGATTCGAAGAGGTAGAAAAAGATTTACTAGAGATGGAGATTACTTGCGATGATGTTCTGGAAAGCAACCGTCTCAGGATAAAACTAAATTCTCAGCAGGGTTTTCAGGAATAAGCAAACCTTAAAACAGGAAAGAAATGGACGGATGATTTCCATGATTTACGTCCATCCCGAGGTACATTCGTGTTCATGGACAATGATAAATTAGTCTACATCCAAGGGCTATGGCAGCTAGAAGTCAGCAGACATACGAATAACTATATTTTTTCAATGAAGTGGATCGTCACTGAACCGAACCGCGGGCAGCTATTTATCATCTTGTAAAACCACAACACGATTTCCGATAGTATTGTCATGAATTAAATACATAAACAAGTTTAAAGATAAAAAATATAAAGAATTTAATTTTATTCAGGACTCTTAGCTCCTTACAGCTTATTTATAAACTATAAATTATATAGATTACAACAATAACACTCATCTAACACGCCGTTCCCATAAATATTGTTAATTTTAATTAGGAGCGCTACAACATTTTTCATCGTAATAAGTCTAGTTATTCTACAATAACTCAACTTTAACTTTTGAGGAAATTTTTACAGTAATGTTCTCCTCATAGAAAAATCAAAACTACTCTAAAAGAAGCCAATTTTAAAATTTACTATTTAAACTATTTCAGAGTACTGTAATGAGTTTGTTGAAAAACATTTATTTTTAAATCAGCATAATGAATTTCATTGAAATCTTTAGAAACCATTAAGGAGAAAATTTTAAAAAGTGTAAATTTATTATATTATCTGGCAAGGCTTTGGTGAGGAAGCTTAATTTGACTTTCGTGAGGAAAAATTATTTATATCACAACCCCGTACTATGCAATACTGTCATTTTTATGGTGTTTTTTAAAGTTTTTTATGGTGTATTATGCAATACTGTATTATGTTACCGAAACAAATAACGCACTAATTAGTATAAATTCATAAATAATTCAAGCAGATCAACCCTCCACCAACACCAACCAATAAACAGTAAAATCTTCTAGAAATTAGACTAAAATCGAGAAACTAACCAATGTCGTCTTCATTTTCAAATATTTTAAAAGTATATAGTTCTCCTATGATATTTAAAAATTTAAATAAAATTATTGCAGTTTGATTGGTGCTTAACTACATTCTATAATTTTGTAAATGACATTCCAATGATAGGTTAGGTATCTCTGTGGCCATTTGGCTAAGGAGTTGCGGTATAATATATTCGTTGTTCACTGAGGGTGGTTGGGTTATATTAAGGTCGGTTATTTACCCCATGGAATTCCAAAGGTTCAATTAAGGGCTACCGGCAACCAAGCTTGTAACTGGAAAAGGTTGTAGAAGTTTCGGACAAAGGGTTTATCCTCAGGCACAAAAGAGAAAGGCGTCAAAACTTATAATGCCCAAAAAGGTTCGATGAATTAATTTTTTTCATCCATTTCCAAGTTAATAATAAATTTTCAATTTTTATCAGTATTTATCGCATATCGTATTTGTTTCATCGCATTACATTCCAGATAAGGAAGTATAATATTTGGTTTTCGGAAGCAGTAAACATCAAAACAAACTTCCGGCATTAATTAATTAACGTTATTGTCAAAAACTTTATAATAAATTCATTGTTACAGGCTGACATTAAAATTCTTGGATCAAATAAATTTTAAAAATGTGCATTCTGTAAAAAATAATTCTGAATTTGCTTAATGAGAATACCCGATTTCGTTCAAAACCGTAATAGAACATAGTTATACCCCGACTCGACCTACAAATTTAAACCATATAAATTAGCTTCTATTTACCCTGCTGAACTTTACTCGATATCTCCATTACTGCATTTTAGCTTATTGTTAGCTGAAAATAGCCATTTGGTCACATCCGCTAAGCTTCCTGGAGGGTTTGAAAGATCTCGAACTATACACATACGAACAATCTAAGTCCATATATATTATACATGGATCCCTGGTCACAATGTTATAAGCGGTAATGAGATCGCAGATAAGATATCTCGACTTACACTACCTGACCAAGGCACAAAAATCTTAAAATTGAAACTTCAGAGAGATGGTGTCTTGTGGAGCCAAAGCCATCCTAGTAATGTTAAAAACAGAAAGGGCATGATCTACATCCTACTACAGCAGCTGTGTGAGGTTGCTCTGGACCGCTTGAGACTTGGGCAAACTCGGGGAAACTCGGCTCACTCATTCACATATTATTAAAAAAACTGCCATCTCCTCCGTTACCTTTAACAATCAATAAAATAGGACTAGTCCAAATTTATAGAAGGTACTTGGTGAAAACGAAGCATCATCACGTTGTTTATTCCAATTATTTAAAGCAAATAGCACACTGTCTCAATTTTCTCGATCATCTAGTTTTAATGCCTCTGTGTGTGGGATTGAGCTAGGATATGTGTTATTTATCTGCAATATGCACCAAAATTTTATAATGCAAACCATAGGCGTTTATGACCAAAGGGTTTGAACAACAAACAGACATAGCCTAAAATAAAAATAATAAATACACTTTTAAGATAATACACCATTAGAACTGTTTTATATATTTGTTTATGTAATACATCCAGCCCAATTTTTTCATAACTTTATCGTTTATTACAATGTTTCCTGTAATAAAATTTAAGGTGCATCGATACCAAACATTACATAACATGGTAATATTTATATCACTTTATATAAAGTGGTGCAATGCTATTTAATTAAACGAAACGCATATCAATGCATTTCAATACAATATAATATATCATGATGAAATAAAAGGTATATATTACTATTTATAATTTCATTTAGAGTAATGTAAATTAATCAATGCAAGATTTATCTTTTTAATAACATTTTATAATTAAGTAAATAAATATGGGATAATTATTTAGGTAATAGATAAAAATAGGAATAGTTATACATAAATATTTTTAAAGATATGTACATGTCAAATCAAATTCATGTTGTTCAATAATTATTTAAATTTATTTATTTCTATGTTAATATTTTTTTGTATAGAATTAGTTTTAGATTACCCGTAATTATCGAATAAATAATCCTGTATGTATTAGTATATAAAATTATTAATTTTAATTTTTTACTTGCTGAAATAATCAATATAAATGACCATAATTATTTTACCATTTTATATAGAATTTTTATACATGAAATCGGCGGAATTTTACTTTTTTTTAATATCGTATTGGTCTTTATATATATGATGTTAACTCACGAAATGGAATTTTTCTTAATTCATTTGTGCTGTACATTTAAACATAAAACAAAAGTATAAAAAGAAATAAAAAATACCAAGTAGCCCATACAAAACTGTTGGGTACACTGTACCTATTTAAATATTTTATAAAAATAAGCAATTTGAAAAAAGTTATTTCTACTACATCTTTCCCATTTATTAAAAATGTTATTAATTATTTATTAAAACAGGGTCTTTAATTTATTATTTACTTAGTTAAGTGATTCTATACTCCTAGATGGATATTCCTCTCCTGGCTCCTTCCTTCCTTCTCTCCGATGCCTTTCTTCTTCAATCAGTCACACCAATTTAACTGAGGCCTCCTCTAGATCCTATTGCGACCTTTATCTTCGTCGTCCGATCCCTATTTCTTTTCGACATGTCCGAGCCAGCTAATTCTTTTAGTCTTGACAAATCTCCTCGTGGTTACTGAGCTCACCTTGTACCTGCAAGCTAAATCTAATGCGCAAGGCGCTTTTTTTACAGATAGGACCAAGAATAAGGCTCAATATCTTCCGCTCGAACAGTCTTCCATGTTTCAGCACCATAACAAACTGTGGATCAAATAATAAAATAAAAAATTCATTCTGAGCGTCGAATTCACTTAGTTCACAAGGTTATAGCGCAGTTTTTATCATTCATTATTCTTGTCGTGATCTGATTCGGGAGTGAATTTCAATGCCGAGACTTTTGAAAGGAAAAACCACTTCAAAAGATTAATTGCTGGTTTTTAAACTTACGCTGCCAAAACACATAAATACTATTATCAAAACGCATACTATTATAAATAGTATGCATTTTGTATTATGTTATACATAAATTTTGTCTTAAGTAAATCGTATGTACTCTCTTTTCTGTTGTTTTTTAAATTTTACCGACAACAAAAACATATTAATCAGTAACCGTTGTAATGTGAACTCATTTTCATTGTAAGGGATTATTCCACCAATGTTTTAAAATTTGTACATATTTTAAAATAAAATAAAACAAAATATTTTAAAAAAACAAAAAAACTTACGCTGCCTACTACTGTTTTCGGAAATCAGCATTATCATTTATTTCGTTTTTGATTTATTTTACTATCATGGTCGAGCTCAATTAGTATACCTCTTAATGCTTATTTCCTTCATACCAAAATCAGTATATTATCTGATTACCCAAGATAATATACATAAAAACCACTGCTGAAAGGTCTTCGACCAAAAAAACACATAACAAAATTGCATATTAGTACACATCTGTAAGAACAATTACCTATTTTTATAAATGTATAGCAGTTTTGAGTGACATTATAAAAATTCATGACATTAAATTGCAGGATTCTATTTTTGGAATCAAAGACTTGCTTAAAGAAAGGCTTGCCTCATGCTGAAGATCCGCTATAACATGCCACAATTTTATCCAAACTAAAAATATCATATTAATAATAAATATGATAGTTAATAGTTTAATAGTTAATATTTGCAGTTAAAATGTAAGTCATTTTTTGTTTAATATTGAAAATAAGTGTACTCGTAAGTTTTGACAAAATGTTTTATTGTCTTTTCAAAAGTTGGAACCATCAGTTTCGCAGGTACGCATACGTTTTTCTAGATTTCATGAAATGAAGTTGTTGATTCTTCCGTTCAAATATTTCCCAGCAAGGTTTTGTGGTTATCTTCGCCAGTTGCCTAACAAATTTTTCAAGATAATTAATTAATCTATGAATAATATTTTGAAATATATAAATAATGAACCATGCGAGTCATATTATTTTTATTTCAAATTTTTTTAAGTACTTAATCTCCTTTTCTTTAATAGGACCCTCATTTCGAAGAAAATTCTCAGTTAAATCTAATTGTACAGGATAAGTGAGAATACTACTTGAACGCTTGGGAAAAAACAAGAATTATAAAGCTTAAATAATCATCCTACTCAGCACACGTGTTTTATTTTCAATGGAGTATTTAGAAAAAAATGAGGGTAAATTTATGCTAAACAATGAAGTCTTTTTCTGAATAAAGGAGCTGAACAAAACCACGTTTATAAGATCAGGGCATCCACCAGCAACCCAATTATATTCATATCTTGAATCCCTAAAGACATTCCAGGAGCACGGGGAAATTTAGCCTTTAAGTACCATAATGCTGTATGACGCAATACATAATAAAGGGGCCTAACTTCAAAAAGAGGCTTGTGAGATTTTTCCCTAAATTTTCCCTTGGACGGTAAGTACTGAAATATTTAAAAACTCAGAATGATGTTTTATCGGGAGATCTGCAGAGATGTACAATGTCCATAAAATATCGGTTATAAAAACAAAAATACTGTCTTTATTTATCGGGCTTAAATAGCATACGTAACGTTATAATCTATTATGATATATAATATAACTAACAATCGATAGCTGAATAAGTTAAAAAAATAAAATCATTTTTATTAATTCCCTCCGGCGTAAACCAACGACTTCCTGTCCTCCTTATCATTTAATAACATCCCACTGATTCCTGTTGAACAGGTCCGGTACTTAGGACTACACCATGATAAACGCTTAAATTGGAATCCTCAAACTAGACTGAAACGACAAGAAACAGCTCGCCGTTTCAGGCTACATCAACTCTTATACATGATCATCATTAGACCCATCCAGACTTACGGAGTAGAGCTTTGGGGCTCCACTAAGCCATCGAATTCCTCTCGTATTCAATCCTTAATTGCGCCTGTGGGGTTAGTTAACTAGACTCCATTGCCGGTTACAAAGCAGGAGGGTTGAAAGGACGGGGCTGACCACTCCCCTTTTGTAAAAAAAAAAAATAACCTGGTTAAAAGAACTCAACAACTAAGCCTTGGATGTCGGACTGATTTACGGAAAAGACTTGGAAAATTGAATACAGCTTATAGATTTGGAACATGAAACGTAATAACCCTTTTTAGACCTGGAGCTATGCAAGAGTTGATGGAACAATTGACCCGAATGAATGTTGACCTCGCTAACATTCAAAAGGTACGTTGGACTGGGACCGGTGCTCGCAAAAGAAAAGAAGCAACGATCTACTATAGTGGAAGAAAGAAAAACATGAGTTCGGGACAGCATTTCTTGTTGGTACGAGATTACAATCAGCCGTAGTTGATTTTCAACCAATTAGTGGACGAATATGCACCCTGAGATTGAGAGGAAGGACCGGACATATTTCAGTGATAAATATACACTCCCCAACAGAGGAAAAGAAAGACGAAGAAAAATAAGTTTGCTATGAAGATTTGGAAAGAATCGTGATAAGTCACCTCTATGGTGATGTGATGATTGTTATGGGAGATTTTTTGTTCATATCCTTGTGGTTAATTCTCACTTCAATAATATCCAAGATGTGAGATCTTTTAGAGGCCCGGATACCAACCCCGACCACTTGCTCGTTATCATGAAAATAATACTCAAAACGTTTCCCTTCAAAAAGGGGATTTGATCTTCCCCTTTTTGAAGGGAAGCATTGGGGAATACCGTTTCTGCTTGTGCTTATCTTTATGCGGAAATACTGTGCTCATAACTACTAGAGAATTAGATATTGCGAAGTTGATCATTATTTCTCTGTTGTGGACCCCTAACCACCCCTAAGGTCAACAAATGAAACAATAAAAGATGAGCAAATATAAAGATTTTTTCCCTTAGAGTAAATGATGGAATTAGAAATACACCGGTAGTAGAAGATGGATGGAAAGTGAATGCACATTGATATCATATTAAAGAAATTATAACGGGGACCGCGAGCGAAAACTGCAAGATGAACATGAAACCAACATGAAATTATGGTTTGATGAAGAATGTAAAGAGGCGATTCGAAAACGAAATGAGAAAAGATTAAAATACATGAGTATGATCACAAGAAATAACAAGGAAGAGTACTAGGAAGCAAGAAGAGAAGCAAAGAAGATCTTGAAAGAGAAGAAAAGGAAAGATTTTTACAATAAGGTTAAAGATATCGAAAGCTCAAGAAGAAGCAACGATACCAAAAAAAGAGTGGAGTCGTGTAAAACCGGTTACTGCTCTAGAAGGATCGTGATGAAAAATGACGAGGGGCGGCTAGTGGTGCTGGAGACGGACCTCCAAGAGAGATGGAGGAATTATATCCAAGGACTACTAAGCCAGACCGAGGAACAAATAAGAGTATTGGAATGTGACTAGTATGACAGCCAAGACGAAACAGTACCACCGGGTGGAGAGGATATAAACTATATATATAAATTATGAAGCTGAGAAATAACAAGTCACCAGGATCTGATGGTATCCTTGCTGAGTTCCTGAAGGCAGCTAGCAATGCTCTAACTAAAGAGCTGCAGGAACTAATGTGTCAAAGAAAACCAAGGCGATGGTAATATAGAATAGTAAACAAATCCGACCACCTCATAGTTACATGTTCGGAAAATACACTTTCCAACGCGTGTCAAGTTTCCAGTATTTAGGAAGCCGTATAGTCGAGAACTGAGATGAGGAGGAGGAGATCAGAGCCAGGATGGTGTCAACTAATAAAGCATGTTTTGGGATCTCAAAGCTCCTCAGAAGTAAGCTCCTTAGCCTAAAGTCCAAGCTGATGATATATAAAACCATCATTAGGTCAGTAGCGACATACGCTGGTGAAACCCTAACACTGAATAAATCCATCTTCGAAAAGCTGAATAGATTCGAAAAGAGAGTTCTACGGCAAATATCGTGATTGAGTAAGACCTCGAGGAGGAAGGCCCAAAGCTAGATGGAAGAATGCGGTCTGTGGAGATCTGAGTGGGGTAGAGCTGTTGAGAAGGCCAAGGACTTCTTTATGAGTCTGTCGCACCAATAAATAAATTCAATCCTTACAATCCTGAATCTTTCTTAAAATCCTCAATGCTCGTTACTTTGTTACGAACAAAGTAATCCACAATGAACTTAATGTCCCGTTTGTTGTTGATTTGGCCCGAGTCCCATATCAATCATTTTATGAGAAACTTCATTTCCACTAGTTTCAAACCTAGCAACAACTTCTATTCCTGATAATCCTCCCAGGCGCCTAAAAAGAAGATGGTCCCGTGACCTTCTAAGTTGAATCTTTTATATCAGTTCTACCACTGGGTAGTTTCTCTGCTTGCCTATGGTAGTACTCATATAACATATATAACTTAAAAGGTAACGAGGCCATAACCTTTTTTCCATTTCCGAGGATTAACAGGAATGGAAGAAGTAGCTAGGTTTGAAACTAGTGGGTTTGAGTGGAAAATGAAGTTTGTCATGAAAAGATTGATATCGGATTCGGACCAAATCAGCAACTAATGGGTCATTGAGGTCATTATGGATGACTTTAGTTCGTAACAAAGTTAGAAGCAGTGAGGATTTTAAGAATATTTTTGGATTATAATGATTGGGTTTCGAGAGGAATTTGTTGGCTTAGTGGTGCCCGAAATCTCTGCTGCGTAAATCCAGATGTGTCTTATGATTGCCATGTCTATGAATCTTTCATAATTAATTGGGGGCGTAGAGCGTTTGTCTAGTGACTATTGAAGTAGTCTGAAAAAGTGAGCTCTAAAAAAATAATATTAAAATTAAAACTAAATAAACATGAGCATACTTAATTACAATGTTAACACTCAGTCAAGACGAAGCAGTACCACCGGGTGGAGAGGATATAAACTATATATATAAATTATGAAGCTGAGAAATAACAAGTCACCAGGATCTGATGGTATCCTTGCTGAGTTCCTGAAGGCAGCTAGCAATGCTCTAACTAAAGAGCTGCAGGAACTAATGTGTCAAAGAAAACCAAGGCGATGGTAATATAGAATAGTAAACAAATCCGACCACCTCATAGTTACATGTTCGGAAAATACACTTTCCAACGCGTGTCAAGTTTCCAGTATTTAGGAAGCCGTATAGTCGAGAACTGAGATGAGGAGGAGGAGATCAGAGCCAGGATGGTGTCAACTAATAAAGCATGTTTTGGGATCTCAAAGCTCCTCAGAAGTAAGCTCCTTAGCCTTAAGTCCAAGCTGATGATATATAAAACCATCATTAGGTCAGTAGCGACATACGCTGGTGAAACCCTAACACTGAATAAATCCATCTTCGAAAAGCTGAATAGATTCGAAAAGAGAGTTCTACGAGTCTATGAATCTTTCATAATTAATTGGGGGCGTAGAGCGTTTGTCTAGTGACTGTTGAAGTAGTCTGAAAAAGTGAGCTCTAAAAAAATAATATTAAAATTAAAACTAAATAAACATAAGCATACTTAATTACAATGTTAACACTCAGTCATAACCACAACAATTAAACTCTCAACTGAATTCGTCCTCGACTTGTGGAGGGAGAGGCAGCTTAATTTTACACAGGAGATCACATCAATTCTATTTAAAAACCCTGGAGGGATAAAGAACACAATAGCCGCAGGTTCTCAAGAAAATTTGGTTAAAGCCAGAATTGGCCTGTTATGTGGTCCAGTATTAATTTTATCAAATTCCATTGCTGTTTAATTTAGAAATTATTATAACTTTGTACTAGATTGTAATTATTATTTTGACCTTCAGAAATAACTATTCTTTTAAAAAGTGAAAAAAAAAATTAAGCTATTTTTTATTTTTAAATTAAATTATAAATTTAGAGCAGCTATTTGTTGTTGTGTAGGAGTATAACAGCTTCTATTTTTTTTATGAATAATATTTAAATTTTCATGCTCCTTATTATGTCACAAACAAACTCATCTATCATGATCTTAATATCCCATATATTGCTGATATGGCCCAAACTAGATACCTATCCTTCCATGACAAGCTCCATGCTCAACTTGAATCCGCTTGTCTCTCAACTTGCTTCCCATACTATTCCTGATAACCCTCCGAGGCGTCTGAAAAGAAGATGGCCTCGAGACCTTCTACTATAGAACTTTATTGGAGTGCTACCGATGGGTAGTTTCTCCACAAGTGATTTTTTTTTTCATGTCATTTGTTCATATTAGCAGATTTACTTGTTGTAACGTTATTACAGTTGTAAATATCAATAAATTTATCGAAAAAAAAATTAATTTTGTGTTTAATATTGTTTGGCTTTCAATACAATACAAATTTTTTGCCAACGTTCCGCTGGCCATACTGCAGTTTCCCTGAGGAAGCTTTCCAGCAAAACGTCAGCAAAGAATTTTACGACACGATTGAAACCAGAAGAATCACCTGATGAATGGATTAAAAATGGTAAGGTATGTTCTGTACCTTTATTTCACCTAAAAAAATTACAGTTCGTTAACACAAATTCGAGCATATTGATTATAATGAGAACATTTCATAGTCAACTTTGAACCGCAATGGATGAAGAAATATTTGAAAATTGTGCAGACTACAAAATTCAACCTAGACATTGTGGATTCTGATTTCTGAAGCGATGAAGTCTCATTAAACAAAGTCTAACAGTAAAACACACCTCGCGGAAATGTAATAGCTGGAATTAATTGCAAAGTTTTATGAATAAGTCCTGTTGAACTCCGGCTTATGCTAGATGCTGATGTTATTTTAAACAAACTAGTATCTCGTGTCCACGGAATAGTAGTCATCCTAACGGTGGAGCAACCCCCATTTTTTAAACTATTCAACAGTTCATTTAATTGTAATACTCATTGCTAAAATTGTATAACTGTAATTTACATGTATTCTGTAGTATTGTTTTCAGTACAGTGTTAGCATGAAAAAAAAATCTCGAGTCATTACCCCAGCATTATAATTTCTATTTTCAATTCCAATGGTCAAAGTAGAGAGAAAATAATTCTTATAATATATTCTAATGGACAAACTAAATTTATTTTGTAGTATGTAGTAATAAAAACCTTAAAATGCATTATGCATGCTGGAGTATATTAATCAAAAAAGATATTTGTGTCTCATTTCTACTTGTAAGATGAAAACTGCAGTGATTTCTTTGATAGCTAACTATAATAATTGAAACATAAATTAGCCATACTGGATACTTAATCAATGACTTTAAAACACACCTCAATATGAATCGGTCCATAACCTCGGCCAACACTGAGAACGAAGTACTGGGAGTACGGACCTGCAGCGTCCAATGTTCAAAACAAATAAAATGAAATGTCTTCTAAGAGTAGATTCTATTTTACAAACTATATTTAATTTAATCATTGGAATTTATAATATGTAGCAATAATAACGTTCAGAACTATTAAATGTGTTCTGTTTTATACAAAAGAACATATCATTTTTGCCCTATTTTTTTAATTTTTTATATCCTTTATTTTCCAGATTGGCTATTCATATCCTTAAATAGTTTTTTTTTAAATAATGATTTTTAAAATTTTAACAAAATGTAAAAGTGTGGGTTTCGTCACATGCCAGAGACAACCCTACCTGTACATTATCAGATTATTTAACAACAGAAGTTATAAATATATAATAGTTTTTTTTTCATATAAAATAATTATAATGTAATAAAAACAGAACTATAGTACTATAAAACTGAAAACTATAAGGAAACAGGAATGTATTACAATTTGTTAAAATGATTGGTGAGAAAGGTAATAGAGGTCACATCAGAATATCTTTCAAGAGTCTCGGTTTTAATCTTGGGGATGAAATAGGTTCGCCTATGTTGAATGCTACAGCTCCTTTGACTGCTGGTAATCCGGTCTTAAATCTGGTGTAACGCTTTTTAATGAATTCTTCAATCGTCTCTAGTTTTAGCTCTCGGTGGAGTTGACTGTTTCGTACAAACCAAGGCGCGTTTACTGCGATTCTTAGGATTTCATTTTGAAAATTTTGCAGTTTTTTCGCTTAGTTGTTGACACTGCCCCCCAAACTTCACAACCGTACATTAGTACAGGTCTAAGAATGGTTTTATAAATTAATAAGGCTGTTTCTGGTTTTAATCTAGATTTTCTATTTATTATCGGATACAGTAAAGCTAATCGTGCGTAGGCCAGTAGACCAATATCAACAGGTAAGACGACGATCTAAATAAATTCAGAGATATTTTGTTGCTTCTCTATTCCACGGGAGTTTGCTGTCATTGAGCACTAGCTCAGGTGGGTCTGAAGGGCGTCTAAGGGTGAAAATTTTTGCGCTACATTTTTGACCGTTGAGGTAAAATTTCCATTTAGAAAAGTATTGTTCTAACTTATGAAGGTGACTTTGAAGTGTGTTCCTGGCTATAATTATGTCATCACTCTGCGAGAATACTGCTGTGTCGTCAGCGAACATAGCTATGGAGGTAAGTGGAGACTGTGTGATATCATGAACATAAAAGTTGAAGAGGATCGAAGAGAGAACTGAACTCTGTGGGGTACCGGCACAGATTGGTCTAATTGTTGAATTAGTGTTGTTTATTTTAACTGTATAAAATCGATTGTTTAGAAATGAACATATGATATCGTGAAGGTATTTTGGAATATTTGCTTTCTTGAGTTTGCAGAGGAGACCTGTGTGCCAAACATTATCAAATGCTTGTTCAAAGTCAAGGAATGCGACCAGCGTGTGTTTTTTCATTTCAAACCCGTTGATTATGAACTCTGATAATCTTGATAAATGGTGTGACGTAGAATGGTTGAGATGGCAACCAAATTGAAAGTTTGGGATTATGTCTATAAATTGAAGATAAGAAGAAAGGCGCACTTTGATAATTGATTCGAATAGTTTACTACTATTGGTAGTAGACTAATGGGACGGTAGCCTAATTCTTTGGCATTTTTGCCTGGCTTGTTTATAACCACCAGCTCTGCTCTCTTCCAAGCATCAGGAAAATATCCAATCCTTAAATGCTGTTGAAAATTGATGTTATCAGATCAACTGCTTTCCTATGTAGTTTTTTTATTGCGATTGCTGGTATCAAGTCGTGGCCGGGACTATTCCTAGTTTTGAGCTTCCTAATTAGTGAGTGAATTTCTTTTGGAATGGTGAATTCCATCGGCAATTGTACTATTGATAGAGGTGATTGTAAAAACTCTTCGATTTCAACGTCTAACCTCCCTCTACCGGGAAACATATTTTTCGTACGTGGATATCTTGAATTCCTCTAACTCCTTTTTCACGGCGCGTTTTAGAAAGTTCCACTTACTTTTGTCTTGAGGGTTCCTGGTTTGCATCCATCTCCTCCTTGCAATATTTTTTTCTTTATTCTAAGAAGAATGGAACCTGTGAGAGTTATCCTTTTTGTACGAAATAATCGTGTGGTTGATTGTTTTAAGCATTCAGCAATGGTTTGCTGTAGTTTTTTTATGCTTTCATCTATTTCTTGTGGGATGTTGGCAAAATAAGCTTTGATGGAAAAAGAATACGTTTTTACTAAGGCTTATAATAACTTTACAACACATGTGCATCACTTTTATGCTAATTTTAGCTAGGTATCGTTATTTTTACTTCATGTTAAAATAATAAAAACAAATCCAAAATTTTCCGTTTTTTTTACTTTTTCCAAAAACTTCAACTTTATTTTGTAGGCAAGCCTTACGTGATAGAAAAAAAATGATGTCATTTTTGAAATCAGCGCAAAAACTACATTAAGATCAGTTAACTATATCAAAACAATTTTTAAAAAAGTTTTTTTTGAGCACCAGTGTTTTTGGCGAATATTTATTCAAAATTGAGCTAATGGCCATTGACAATGTTAGGAAAATAAGGTAAACTATATTTGGTTGACGAATCTCACATCAGTTCTGTTATAATAATTTGTTAGTTCAGAGAATGTTGCAACCTCTTCGATATCTCGAAAAATATTTCTTATATTCAATAGATTTATTTATAAATCATTCATTCAAGATCGATTATTTCAGCTTGAACATCGATATTGAATCAACTTGAAGAATGAGTACACTACTATCCTTCTTATGTTAGGTTCGAAGTTGGACAACTTTTAGCTGTAAAGTAATGTTACTTCAAATAAGCAAACTTATTATGTTTAAATTAATCATTCAAGGACTTCTTATAGTGGTTTTACTGACGGTTTGGCGTTAAGGAGGAACTGTACGGTTGGAAGGGGCGTGTATCCGGCTACTGCTTTGCCTGTAACAGCTGTTCACTTGAGCACTTTCCAACTAAATCCAATTATAAACTTTTTATGTACAACCACCGACTTTCCTCTATTTTTCTTTCCCTATATCTGCCAAATTTCTCTTTGTAATTACGTACATCTTATTACGTACCATACATATTACGTAATAATATTTAATACTTCTAAAAGGCTTAATCACATTGAGATTCTTAAGAATCTCATTGAGGCTTTTAAACATAATTTAATAAAGAAGTTGTAAGTAACTTATGGTACTTGTGAGTTAACGCAGCCACCGTTATGTTTGCCTACTTGTTCGCATGCGCGAGCAGTTATGTTTTGTAACAGTTATCTTTTATAACAGCTATCTTGCATAACGTTTTTAAACCTATTTATCGGGGTTAGGGGTGGTTAGGGGAGATTAGGGGAGGTTAAGGGTGGTTAGGGGTTGTTTTTGTTAGAAATATAATGTATAATATAATCATCTGTTAGAAATATAACTGTTATAAAATATAACTGCTCGCGCATGCGAAGAAGTAGGCTAAAATAACGGTTGCTGCGTTAACACACAAGTACCTAAATTATTATATTTTAAGTAAATAAAACCGTGTTACGACCGTTTAAGTGTTTTATAGTATTTTCATAAACTCAATTGAGTTAAAATTTTAGCCTTGTTATAGTATTATACGAAAATTGTTTATAATTTTTCCTTCTTTCGTATTAGATAAATTTTACTGTCGTACCTATTCTTTGAAATTGTATTATATAGATGATAGTATTTTAAAAAATATATATATATATATATATATATATAATATATATATATATATATATATATATATATATATATATTTTTGTTATAGCAGATTTTTATGATGTTTATTGCATAGTGTTTGCTTTTTTGTCTTGTTAAACCATTTCTGAACTTTTTTTCTAGTTATACATTTTTTTCTTCAATGAACACATCATTTGATTTCTTCCTGATAATTGATTTTTATTTGTATCCTATACACTTAACAATAACTATTCATTGGTAAATATTTGTAAGTTGTTACAAATTATTGTATATTCGTAACGAGCAACTTACGAATTACTGTTTATTGGTAACGAACAATTTAACAATTACTGTTTAATGGTAAATACCAACTTACCAATTACTGTTTATTGGTAACTAACAGCTTACCAATTACTGTTTATTAGTAACTAACAGATTTCCAATTACGGTTTATTGGTAATTGAAAACTTAAAAATTACGGTTTATTGATAACTAACAGCTTACCAATTACTGTTTATTGGTAACTACCTATTTTTTTCTCAATATGTGCTTCACTTTATAATCATCTACCGATTACTTGCATTTTTTTGACATCTTCACATTTAAGACTTTTTTTTCATTGCACGCCATTACTCATATTTCATATCACCTATCTGTTATATTCCTTACTTTCAAATTGTTGTATCTTAGAATGCATTTTTCCTATAAATTCCTTTTAACTAAACCTAGATTTATTCCTCTAAATAAATTTCAACAATTGTATTGATCAGCTTTTTTCTTCAACTTACTTATAACCTCGAATCTGTAATCAATTTAGCTTTAATTTTATTCATACCTGCACGTCGTGTGTGTGTTATTGTGTAAGATAATAAACCATGAATCAGTTCATCATAAAAAAAAAAAACTCTATCAACATACCTCCAATCAATAGTACAGAGTTTTACCTCAAGATCTACATAAATTTAAATAAAAACAAATTGTTAATCATTAGGCAGTATTGAAACAGATGTTAGTTTGTAAAAAGGATCGGGAAAAAATCTCGAGGCTGAAGGTAAAAGAAAGGTAAGAAGTGAAGTTTCGCTCAACGCTGACTTAAAAAATTCAAGAATGGAGAAGGAAGGCAGCAACTTGGAGGTGAGGGGAAAGAATTCCACATCAATAGTTCATCACTACATGATTGTTATATGCGATGAAAATAGGCATTCTTGGTTTAAAGGTTCTGTCCTAGTAAATTAGGTAAAAGTGCTCAAGGAACATAAGTGCTTGCCTACATGTATTGTATATCTCACAAAAATGGATATCACTAATATTCTTAATCTTTAGTACCCTCTTGTACCTCCATTTATTTTTAAATGACCTGTTTTTCTAATTATTTTATTTGTTATCAATGTAGGGTATATAGATATCAATATCAGATCTTACTAAGACTGACAGTAAAATTATGCTTTCATTTCATTCAGTCTCGTTTAATACAATCTCTGCCATTTGTCTGAACATCTGTAAGAAATTCTTCTTCCTGCCATTGCTTTCCGTTGATTTCAAGGTTTTATACTAATAAATTTATCTAACTGTTTAATATTAATATGCTTATGTATACATATTACTACTAAACGATGTCAATATGCTTTGCGTGATTCTCTTGGGACCATTTGCAATAAATAGATACATTACATACATTTACTACTAATGTATTTATATAGCTGTGTAAATAAAGCTGAAAGCAACGCAAATCACGATAAAGTCGACAAATTGGTTTTTAAAATATTAATTATAAACTATTTTAATCAAAATATGTCTTGTTTATATATATATATATATATATATATTTTTTTTTTTTTTTTTCCCCTTCACGCAGTACCCCTATGTGAAGGACGTTTATTGTTCTGCATGTTCCGTACATTTATAGTACATTACATACAATTGTACTTTCATGTTGTTGTTTTTTTTCTATTGTTTACATTTTTTTTGTATTATTTATATATAAAACTAAACGCTAAATTGAAAATACATCATTAAAAAACAAAACTATCTTTTTAATTTATTGATATTTACAACTATAATAATATTACTTTAAGTTAATCTGCTAACATGTACAATATGGCATGAAAAACACTTGTGGAGAAACTACCCATCGGTAGCACTCCAATAATGTTTTATAGTTGATGGTCACGAGGCCATCTTCTTTTGAAACGCCTCGGAGGATTATAAGGAATAATAAGGGAAGCAAGTTGAGAGACTATATATATATATATCAACTATCATAATTTATGTATATCTAAATACTATCTAAATCATAATTTATATAATCTAAATGTTCATGAGACTTTATTCGTAATATATTATTTCTTGTTTAGGTCTGGTAAAACAAGAATTATTTTAAAATAGTTTTAATCAATATTTAAAAAATCAATTATCGACTTTATCATTGCATTCAGCTTTATTTAAAATGTGATACTTGAATACTATTTAAGAATCACTTAAATAATTAAGAAAATAATAAATTTCTTTATAATTATCTTAATATTATTAGTCCCTAACACAGAACAATTTAAAAAGTTTTTTTTTTATCAGACTTATGTAAATAAAAATTTGTAATTTAAATTAGAGGGCTATAGTTCGTATTTAATGTAAAATACAATCAAAGTTCGTAGCTTTCCTGTTGCGAAGTTATTAAAATGTAAATTCACATTTGAAAAAAAAAGAAAAAAGGAACATGGAAGAAAACTTTCTGCGGGCACTTATTCATTTTAGAATGAAAAGGATTAAGTTAGTTGTTGGTACAAGTAAGTGGATATATAACAATATTACTGACATAAAATTATAAACCATTGCCAAAAGGCTTTTAATTGTTTAAAATGGTTAGAATAAATGTTATTAGTATATGGTAGTATAAACATATTGAATATAAAAACAAATAAATATACTTTATATAACAAGAGATTAGCTTGGTAATAAATATAGTTATTTACTTATTTTTATTTTATTTTTTCATTTTTATCACATTAGCTAATCTTCATAAATTAATTTTATGTAGCCGAACATAGCATATTTTCTGGGAAAAATAAATTAAAGCAATTCTAATGATTAGAGCAAGGAACAAGAAAATTTGAAATTAATCTGAGCATGAAGTAAAACAAAATTAAAATCACGAATTTTTATGTTCATTATATTGGTTAAATTATATTATAACAGTTCACTTTGTTTAACCCTTAACTTGGCAGAATTTTATCATTTTAATATCAAAATAATATTCATACCACTTAACCCTTAAGACCCAAGGATGTTTAGAAAAAATAAAATAAAAACAATCTCATGAGGGTAGTTAAAAAAAAATATGTATCTTGTTGGATACATTGCCAAGAGTATTAATAAATACATTACGCTAAATTCTGATGTATCTCCACAGATGCATTATCAAGAAAAGGGTTAACTGACCGTTGTACGAAATAGGTCTATCGAAGTCAGGACCTCTCCATTGTCTGAGGTTTTTCAACGATTAGTGCTGAGTTCGACGGTAGGTACTTATTTCGCACCATACGACCGAAACATAACAATTCCATTCTTTCGTTGTATAATAGTTACTTGTTTTATTTTCTGTAATTTTTGGAGTATGGTTTCGATTCTGACATGTTGCACCCAGAAAACCCTGCGCATCCGGCGAGAAAAACACATGTAATGTCATGTCTATGCATCTGATCCGCGAGCACTGATATGTAGCTGTTCTGAGTACTATGATTCAAATTTGGGTTCGGCATTAGAGGCATACAATACCTAATTTCGTTTGAGTGATCCGAGTTTATCAGTTATTTTAAGTAATAAGTGCATTTCAGAGGGTGATTATTCTTATAGAATACGGTATCTATGTTTTGGTTTTCTACTGATGAAATGAAAACTACATTCATTATCTAAAGTTAAATTATAGTGACTGAAGCCGTGATAAATAAGGCGCATGCTTGTGGATTTATTTTAAATCTATTTCATTTGGAAAAATATCATCTATAGGTGTTCAATCTAAAATACAATTCTCCTTACGCTACCTACTGTACCTCCTTGTAACAGAGGCAGATCTCTCTATTATTCTAGTCCAACAACTAGGGGCAATGGCCTTCTACTACAACTACAAAGAGGAAAGCTACAGGTCAACATACCCTCCACATATTGCTGCAAGAATCACATCAGTATGGATCAGAACACGTAGAAGAATGAAATACCCATTTGCCACAGATCACCATCAAAATTATATTTATTTGCTATCATAATAAGATATAATCTATAATTAATTTTTATTTTATTCCTACCATCTTTAAAAGTATATACAGTCCACTAATACCACTGCGGGGAAATACCATATCCAAATGATAGTATCTTTCCACTTTAAGCAATAGGGATAAACAATATATAGGACATACAAGTACACATTTGAAAAATAGAATTTATCATTATAAAAACAATTTAAAACCAAATCCCAAGACAAACACTGCACCTTCAACACATTGTAAAAACGAATTACATACATTTAATTTCGAAAAACCAAGTATTTTGCACAGAGAAAAAGATAAGTTAAAGAGGAGGTTTTTAGAAGCTTTGTATATCAATGATAAAATAGACAATTTAGTAAATTATAGAAAATAATCAAATTAAATCAGTAAATTGTATTCATCCGTTATTTTAATAAAAAAAAGAAATACATAAATAAGAAGCCTACACTTATAGATAACTCTAAGTATAACCTATCACAAGAACCTCACAACATTGTTTCTAATATCCAATACTCAGTCTATGCAATAGTTTAAAAAAAAAATAATAATAAAAACAGATTAATATATACTATAAATAAAATAATTGAAAAATATTTAGCTCATTTTTATTGTTAAACTCTTATGAGGTTTATATGTTTTTTAAAATAATATCGAGGTATAAATAAAATATATTATTACAGTCCAAATTCTAATTCATAAGATTAGAGATTGACCATGGAGAATAATGAATAAATTTTTTAAAATTATGGACGTCTATATAAAGGTATCTTATACTTAATTTCAGTCTTTTAGGACATAATTTTATAACTGTTGTATTTATTGTATTGTTATTGTTTTTTTTATATTATTTATGTTGTTAATTTACAGAATTAATAGAATGACAATTCTAATATTGACTTGAAAGTAGTAAAAGTAAATTTATGAAAAAAAAGGAAATTGAAAATGACTTTATAGTCGAAACGTTTTTGAAATAAAGAAAATTTGACTGGAAAATGGTTTTACCACATTAATAAAATAATTACAATAGGGATAATAAATAATCTCATGGACAACCAGGTTTTGCTTAGCTAGCATAGACAACTTTTAGGTAGGATTACGTCGATGTAGGCCAGCCTGGAAATGACTGGATTATAGAGTAATTAAAATCAAATTTTATTAACCTATGCTCTGTTTATTATTTTCATGACAAACAATTTACAACTTTCAACATCCATTTACACTACTCCTTCGCTACACTCACTTCTTAGCTCAGACATATAAATTATCATAAAGATAAAAATGGAATCAGGTACATATAGGTAACAGTCTGTTATCTTTTATGCATGCATGTTCGCTCTCGTTAACTGACGACGAAATAACGATATGATCTGCCCTAAACAGCACTATCGACTACGCTTAATGTCAGTCAATGAATAGCATCGTGAAAATATACGAGCTTGCTAAAAGCACCTAAAAGATATATATAATTTTTTTTTTTGAATCCGAGACTGAGGAAATGAATCTCTGACTGTAATGGTCTGTATAAGATGACAGGTTGCATGTAAGTTGACCGTTTTTTAATAGACTCCTGCTACTCGACACCAACATATTTCAGCCGGCCTGTCCCCGCTCTTTCCTCTGAGACTATCGCTCAGTTTTGTTTATATCTACTAAACAACAGTTTGAAAAGCGTATAAATCATACAAAAAAAATATTTTTAGTGATGTTGCAATATTTTTATTTTACCTTAGTGTTATAAATGACAGAAATAAATAATATGAAATGATTCTTTCTTTTCTCGCTCTAAAGAAGGGGTAATATCTTCCTTTTCAAGGTATAGAAATACTGCAGAAAGTTATTAACCGGATCTTTAGCAAAAGTCTCGTTGATTTAAAAGAACGCTGAAAGTTAGAGGCAATGATGAAGCTTATATACTCATATTAATGAATTAATTAAACAGTAAATAAACATCTAAAAAGTGTGTACATAATAAATACTGCTATTAGTAATCCTGCATGATGCAAAAAATATCTTAATTCAATTCAAAGAGACTAATTTCGACGTATGAATGTGTAATAAAAAGAAATTTTGTAGAAAAAAGAACTAAAAAATTGAGGAAAATAAACTAATGCAGGATAAATAAGTTTTATTATATTAATATTAATCCTTCAATCCGAGTCTTCAATCCTAGCAATTTATAACATTGAATTAAATTAGTTAGTTTATTAAATATTATGTATTTATGTCTTTCTATTATATAAAAAAGTTTTTTTTTCAATATATTATTTTAGCTTTGTAAAGCTAGACTCCTATGGATTGTTCTGTGTTGAATTTGTATATGTGAACTCCCTTCTACTTTTCCATAGTAAATATTATAGGTAAAAATCAAAGAAACCACGGCAATTTTACCTTTTAAAAAGAAATGAGTTGTTATAGATGGAACGATAGAAAACTATATATTGTTTTCAGTGTTGGCCGAGCTATGAACAGATGCATATCGAATTGAAGTTTTACAGTCATTGTTTATTTATCGAGTTTATTCAATCTTTGTTTGAATTATTATAGTTTACTATCAAAGAAATCACTGCAGATTTCATCCTGTTTGATCAGTATACCAAAGCATGTAGAATGATTTTTAAGTTGTTTTTTTTATTACATATTATAATATTAAATAAAATTTAGTAGAATGGAGATAGTTGGGGGGGGGTGCAGTCTAGAAAACACCAAATAAGTCAGGACTTATTTATATTTGTGCCGACGTTTCGAAGTATTTTGTAGGTCATCTTCAGGGCTATGAGAGAAAAAACAAACAAAACAATAAAAATAAAAAAACATTACAGTACCAAGAATATAATAACACATACAGTGAAGATAAGTATAATAATGACAGATATATAACAAAGTATAAAGAATATAAAATGACAGAATAAATGTACAGAAGGGTGAAACGAAAGATAAAAAATGAAAAAGATTAAAATATTAACAGGTGAGATATAAAGTTTTGGAAAACGTAGTTTAAATTCAGATAAAATATATAATGTATGATAATAGACTCGTAGAGGTTACATAAGTAAAATGTATGAAAAATGATACAAAATATGATGCCAAAAAATAAATACAGAGGAAATATGTAGAAAGTAATGAATAGGTATCTCGTTGAACAGAAAATGAAGTAAAATTTGAGAAATATAAGAATGTGATATAATATAAATGTAGTTGATAGTATATAATAAATTTAAAAATTAAAAATTAAAAAATAATGCTAATAAATATAACTCGTTGATTACAACATGTGATGGATGCCAAAATGATGAAGGGAGAAATAGGTGTGAAGAATAGAGTTTGGAGAAGGATGAAGAGGAGATATAAATATTAAGATAAATACGAACCTGATGGGTGAGGCCGCTAGGTGAACTAAGTAACTGACAAATAAAATACTATACAAAGCAAGACGGAAGCGCTAGCAGCGATATCTAACGGCCGTACCACCTAAAAATTAACGTCGCCAAAAACATCATTCACCGTTGCCTATCCCTCGCTGACCCCCGCTTCCATAAAACCAACACCCACCGCATTCAAGAAATCCTTTTAAAAAACAATTTTCCTCCCTATATTGTTAATAAACTCATCCATGACTACAAAAACCCTCCCACCCTCACGCAATCTTCACATCCGCCCTCTATCCCTTCCTCCTTCCGTTCGGTAATGAACAGTACAACCGTTTGATTGTTTCTTGAGGTAATTGTTCCCATGAAGCTAGAATTGTAGATTTCAAATCCTCAATTGTTCCGAATTGTCTTGGCTCATAGTATACCCTTCTTGAAAGAGTTCCCCAAACATTATCGATAATGTTCAGGTCTGGGGAGACAGCAGGCCAGTCTAATTTGGTAATTTTATTGCGAGAAACACAAGTCTTTAATAACTTTTGCTGAATCTATTGGGACGTTTTCTTGCTATAAAACTGGTGTGCCTTCAGACATGTCATTAAGAGTCAACTTTTGTTCCTGTAACAAATTTTTATATTCAGCTGAGTTTACTGTTGATGAAACAAATACCAAATTTCCTTTCTTTTTGTAACCAATTGATGCCCGAACCATAATTTTTCTTCCTTCCATTTGACCACCTTGATAAAAAAATATCTTCTTTTCTTAAGTCATGATAACAATACGAAAATGCATCTGGCCCATCCAGATTGAAGTTTTTTTCATCACTAAAGATGTCTTTCATCCACTCTTCAGTCCATGACATCCGATTAAGAGCAAAAGGTCATCAGGGCAAATTCGTGACGGGTACTCAAAACTGGCTTTCTTTTCATTTTGTTTTCTAACTATTGTTTTTGACTTTTTTAATAAATGTTGGCCACTCCTTAGTTTTGTTTGAACTCCAGTTTCCTCAGCGATTGCTCTTGCTGTTTTACAAGAGTTGGATGCGACTCGAAGAATATTCCGTTTCTCTCGTAATGTCAAAGCAGGGGGCCTCCCAGTTGAACGCTGGGTTTCGTATGTCTCCCCGTGCCGAATAAACTTCGCGACCGTTGAAAAACTCCGCTTAATTCGGTGGGCTATTTCCCTACAACTCATCCCGTCCTTGTGGAGTGAAGAAATCAAACGGCGCTCTTCTTCGGAGAAACACTTATTTTTTCCCATAACTCAGGTAATTGTTAGGTCTATTTTGAAACAAATTCAACAGTGCACTGAAGTAGAAATGGTATTTAAACTGTTTCAACTCTAGAGAATTTAGAAAATAGTAAACAAGTGTGTCTATCACTTAGACGCATGTACACTGTCAATATTTATTGATATTGGATTTAAATAATCCTCAACGTCGAGAAGATTGTCCCCATTTCAATATCATGATTTATGCTTTAAACTGTGTTAAAAAAAATAATATCAATTAAAAATAAAACATCAAAAGTTTTTTTCAATTTCAATGGGCGTGTTTAACATTTTGACACTGAGTTGCCCCACTCCTGCGTTTTGATAAACTAAAATGAAATTTATTAAAAACGTCACTTCTAAAATGGAATCTCAAAACCTCACAAGTCATAGTATGGTCATTCGACTAAACATCTTAAGAAAGAAGCGCAACAATAAACGGGGGTGTTTAATGCAATGTTACCGTTAAAACTGAAAAGCTACCCTAGGGCTAAGGGTTTACAAATTCATAAGCGAGTGATGCAGTGGGACCACAGCCGCTGTAGAGCCGCCCTATCAGAAAACCACTAATTCCAGCCCTTGCCTATCAAGGCTGCCAGTGTGCCATCTTTAATTTTACATCACTCATCCCCTAAGCCTCTACGATGTGGAAAATGGGCCTCAAATTCACAGATCCCTTAGCCTAACATCCAAGCCATTCTTCCTACGTTTTATCTTAAGAAAATAAAATTTTAAAGTTTTATGAAAATGTATACGTTTCCTTCGAAGGAATAAGTTATAGATGATCCAATTTTTCAATAGATGGATAAAATAACATAATATATATATATTTTTTATTTTGATGGTCATTATTTTATTTAAACAAAAATATTTAAGAAAAATAATATTTCGACCAGATTATTATCATGGCAATTTTAACTTCATTTAATCAGGGTATCCCAGCGTTTTAAAATTTCATAATAAAGTTTTATACAGTTAAGGAATAAGGTGAAGCCACGGTGGCCGAGAATATTAAGAAATCGCCTTAGAAACCTAAGGACTGCTGTTGATCGATTTCAGACTTGCTAGAGAAGGTTACGATTTATTTCGTTGCAGCCCAGCAGAATGAATTTGGACCTTCCCATTCCGGATATACTGAGATATTGAACTCCAGAAAAGTCCTTTTTGCCTTAGAAAGAATAGGAAAGGATGTTAAAAACAAGTAAAGCAAAATAGAGTTTTTGCTGTTAGTACATTAGATCTTCAAGCCTCCTCCATTTTCCAGCGCATCTAACTCTGGAATTCCCCAAAAAATAGTGTATATTTTTTGACGAATTCCTATAAAGAATAAATTTACGATAGAAAAGAAGAAAGGCTAATTTATATTGAGTACTTGTTTTAATCGGAAGTAGTACAAATAGGCGGGTTGAGCCGGAGCCGTGACCTTGAGGTCATTGTCTGCTGTAGCAGGGTCGTGGTCGTGACCTTGAGATGACCTTGAGGGTGGGAGGGGTGTAAGGCAGGGCGAGGGGGTGTTGACCTTGAGGTAGGTCCAGGTGTGCAAATTAAGATTTGGCAACGTCGCAGATGAGATGTGGCAACAGCGCAGTAGAAACTAGGTCATGGTTTGTTCTGAATGGATGACGCATGTGACGTCATTTTTTATGAATGGAAGTGTGACGTCATCTTATGAATGGAAGAGAAGCTAGGTCACGGTTTGTTCTGAATGGATGTTGGTCATGTGACGTCATTTTATGAATGGAATAGTTGAATGGGCGTGTGACGTCATCTTATGAATGAGAGCGTGATGTAATTTGTCTTTGTGAATGGGATAAGAGTTATGAATGAACCACAGTAGTACAAATAGGCGGGTTGAGCCGGAGCCGTGACCTTGAGGTCATTGTCTGCTGTAGCAGGGTCGTGGTCGTGACCTTGAGATGACCTTGAGGGTGGGAGGGGTGTAAGGCAGGGCGAGGGGGTGTTGACCTTGAGGTAGGTCCAGGTGTGCAAATTAAGATTTGGCAACGTCGCAGATGAGATGTGGCAACACCGAAACTAGGTCACAGCATAATGAAAGAGAGTATATTGTTTTCCGAATGGGAGAGTGTCATCATTATGTCTTATGAATGAAGCACGTTGTTGTTTCCTCAATCAGTTAGTTTAGTATGGGTCGGCTAAGGAGCAAGAACCTGAGGTACGAAGAAGGAAGGTTGTCGACATTCGTCGGCTGGTCGTCACCGGTGAGTCCATTGAAACTAGCGGCTGCTGGGTTGTATTACTTGAAAGTGTCTGATAGGACAAGATGTCCATTTTGCGGAGTAGTCTTGCATGAATGGAAGGAGTATGACGACCCTTTTGCCGACCACAAAAAATGGTCTAAAAACTGTTCGTTTATAGAGTATTGTGAACAATTGAATGAGCTGCAAATCATAGTGTCTGACGAGAATGATAGCGAAGAGACGGTATGTTGTTAAAAGGCTTCACAATTTTCTACATCGACTCAAAGATTTGCAATTATGCATTTCCTTGTATGAACTAAAAAGAAGGGAAATAAATGATGTGATAAAAAAACTAGAACAGCTGCAGCTTTCTCCCCTCCACTCCGTTATACCACACAGTCTTGTCGTTGATGATACGCGAGATGGATCGTCGAATGGACCTTGTGACCGAGTACCCACTCACCAACAGTAAATGTTTTCGAATCGGTTTGTGTAACTTTGTGCCGACTATCGCCATTAGCGAAAAGAAGAAAACTGTCGTTTACATGAATGTTGAGGAATGGACATATATTACCACCCGAGCTCCGAAAATTTTGTTATTGCTGCAGAAACGAAAAAAATCCTATGAAAAAGACCGATCAAGATGTCAAAACGTGATTTGTGAACTTACTACAAGAGGACGCACTAGGGTGATGCGGATAGAGCAGGTAACGCAATGGTTTGCAATGTTTAATCATGAGACCCTTCCACCATCGTCTGCATCTGCATGTTTCAACAGGAACGAGACGGTCAAACTTTGCGCAAATATAGAAAAAATCAACGATTCACTAGCATTGATAACAAAGATGGTTGAACTTTATAATAAGAATGAAGCAAGTGTAGTTAGCGAACCAATTGATTTTAGCATAAATACAAATACACTGTTTTACAACTTAAATGAATTGAATTGTGATGATAATCAATAAAATAAGTTTCCTTTAATATGTTGTATTTTTTATTTGTCCCTTGAAAAATAAAATAGGAAGAAGGAAAAAAAAAAAAAAACAAATACAAATTTACTGAAATCAAATATTTTTATTTTATGTAAATATAAAATTTAATTAAAAAAAAAAATTTAATAAATCTGAATCAAATACTGATAAGGTAAATATAAAAATTTTAACAATTAACAATCTTGTAATGTTTCTGATAAACAGCTGATCTGTGGGTTGATTCCAGGATAGGACTCAGTATCTTGGAAATATGTTGAATCCTGTTTTCGAATCTTACTCTGTCCCTCGCATATGTTTCCCATGGACTGATACGTGCTGCACGATGAGCATAATTCCATGTTACAAGAGTACGAGTTTCAACAAGGTCCTCATCAGGCTTGAAAGATACCTAAATAAAAGATATTATTACTCGATATTTTGTATTTTCCGAATCGAGTTCTAATTCGTTTATTTTTTTTGGTTGTACGTTCATTTTACATATACTTGTAAAATAAAAAGAAATTAGTATACTCCTCTTCTAACAACCACAAAAAAAACAAACAGAGAGTCAGTACAATTTACGGACCAAACCCGTTCCCATTTCATATTCTATTATTTTATCATGTAAAATGAGACAGTAAGCTTTAGTATTGGCTGGAAAGTTTTCTTTCGCCTCTAATAGTACTCTGATATCGATAGTCGCACTTTTGATTGCTTCAGATTGCTTAGAACAATCTATAATCACTAGAGGCGCTAGTTTCTCGAAATCGGATCTTGAAAGCAGGGGCTGAGAATGTCTAACGCCATAATAACTCGTTTGAAATTCGTTATACATTTCATACAACAATGCTACTTTTCCTTGCTCAAAATCTAAATTTAAGTCATCGTACGGATATTGTTCACTATTCAAATAAAGTTTCAAATTTTTTAATTTGCAACTATCGAACAGACTGCTATCTTTGTTAGAGGTTCTATTTCGATCACTTTGAAATGCAAAAATGAGATAGCGCGGTTTTTCTAAATTTGTTGAAGTTTTGACCGACCAATTTTCCTGCTGCGTCGCAGGTACATTGGGATATTCGTAAAGATCCCATGATCTGAATGGAATAGAAACGACCTTGTTCTTGTCTACTAGTTTTAATAACCTCAGACGTTCATAATCTGAAACACGAACATGAGGCATTCTCCACACCAATTTGTCAAGTTTTATTTGTACATCATCGTCACCTAGCACGCAGTTTAGGTCAGTACTTGATCTGATCAAAACGAGCTCTTGCTTCAGATTGATTAAAATTTTACGATAGTCCTCGCAAATCCCAAAAAGAATATCAAGTGGTAGGCATACGCTAAAAACGCCGTTTTTATCCAAAGAAAGAGTTTTACCGGGCATTGTCCACCCCGCATTTTCTAATCCCATTACTCGATTAGGCGAAAATGATGCATGCCCTTTAAGAGTAGTAGTTATCCCCGGATTTCGTACTCGATCGACTTCTATACCGTTTAGTTCATATCTAATTTCGTCAAACAAAAACGCGAATGCGTTATTAGTCAACTTTGGAGTGGCACCGATAGTGCCATCACTTTTTAAGATCCTCCCTTCGAGATAAATAAAACTTTGAGAAGGAAAGGTATAAATATCTTGTTGATGAATAGGAATTCTAATCTCGTCGGATTTGTTAAAGGTATTTCCCGTATAAGGCTGGTGCGAGTGATATTCAAATTGTGTAAGAGAATCGACGAATTTTATATCCGTCGTAACGTCTAGTATGTCATTCATAATGTTTGTTTAACCGAAAACCACACTGTTTTAAAAATATAGCGTTCGCAGTTGTTAGCGCTCTTGTTGATTTAGGTTTACTGGTTTTAACCGTTGTTTGACATCTCCTTTTATAATAATCGATGCAACAACTATCTCTAGAAGAAAAATCAATCCCCATTCTTTTTTAAATGTAATCTCAATGTAACCGTTTCTCCTCTAAAGTCGATAAGCTCTCCGTTCTGATCTACTAATCGAACGATGATATTGTCTACAGTCCTCACGTTGGTTGGAAAGTAAATGACCGGATTCGTGATTTCTATTATTTTATATCCTGGGTCTACACGCGGAAAGAATTGATGAATATTATGATCCGGTTCTCCGTTCACATAAGACCCCGATGCGATGTTACATTGAATTGAAATAATGTTTACGCTGAGAATTTTAACAATGTCATTTGATTCAGTATAGGAGCGATTCGGAGGAATGACATGATCGGATCGTGTAAAACCCAAAAGAGGACCAATAGAGTGAGGCTTCTCGGAATAGTTAAAGTATACTGCATGAGTTGTTTTAATTTCCGTTTTTAGCGTGTTGGAATTTCCTCTTATTATCACTACAGCGGTAGGGTCAAGATGAGAAATTTTTTCACGTAAAAAGGAGGCTATAGCATCGATATCGTACGATCCTTCAGGTATTTGGATCGAAAAATCACCAAAATAAAACATATCATTAGCGCCCTTTTTTATATTCGGAATAGTATTATATGTCTCAAATGATAACAACCCAACAGTATATATTGACCCCAATTCTAACGGTGGTAAAAAGTTTGCGGAAAGTACGCTAGAGTTGCCCGTAAGCGTTACTGTATAGCTCATGATTAACAATGATCAAACGCTTTGAGAAGCATCGACTAAATACTGTAAGCAGAGATGTCCACAAACCGACGTATTCCACTCCTGATAACGCTCTCTATTATAAGTTATTTTTAGCCCCTTAAAGTATTCGAGCAACTGTGGTGGTGGTTTTAAGTTTCCAAAGGAATCAAAGTATTTCACAAAATTATTTTGTTTTACATAACAGACCCAATGTGAACCAAGTTCTGAGCTCGGCTCTAAATTTACAATAGCAGACTCGTGTTTGTTTGGATATCTAGGAAGTTTATCAATCATAAACACTCCTCGAAAATGTTGGATATTTAAAACTTTGGCCAAATAATTTAATTCTAAATCCGTCAATGGCTTATTCGGTAGTCAGATCTTTCCAGATTTGTTTTTTTGTCGAGTTATAAACAGGCCGTAGCCTTTCCGATATGGTTTCAAATAAAGTCCATTTCCGATTTTCTGACTTTCCATCGCTAAATTATGCCTCTTTTGCTCATCTAATTTATGTTTAGCTTCTTTCGCCTCGTAGATAGCTTTAGCCACACTCGACGCTCCTCCCGCTAAAGATCCCACTGCAGAAAGCCCCGCCATTAACGGCACAAGAAATGGAAGAAATCCTCCCTCTTTTGGCAAAGGAAGAACTCTGGGAGGCAAAGGTTTTGTCTTACCACGTAAATGCATTTTAGCCTTTTTGTATGCCATTTTTGACGCTTCGAGGATCGATGATACGTTAGCAACCTTTAGCGATTTAACTAATTTTTTGAAACTAATCTTTTTATTTTTCTTCTTCTTCTTAATACCGGCACCAATTTTACCTTTCGCTTTCATAGTATTTGTAACTAACCAAGCCGCAGCTTTTTCTCCCAATGATGAATCCGAAGCTTTAACTCGTTTCCAAGCGTTTTCAACCAAAATCTTGTCCGCTTTTCTACGACTTTGCATATCCTTATCTTTGCTATAAGCAATATCGTGTTCTTTACAAGCTTTA
The DNA here is from genome assembly GCA_037127475.1 of Arma custos. NCBI lineage: Eukaryota > Metazoa > Arthropoda > Insecta > Hemiptera > Pentatomidae > Arma > Arma custos. The sequence continues at coordinate 74,286,697 of CM073761.1, read as the reverse complement.
TCAAGCTGGTTTATTCCACTATCTCCTCTATTTAGTCGTTTTTCAAGGTTTGTACCGGGGCCACAATACTGGTATCCTGGCAGGTGTAATTCAAACGGTAACTTATTTATGAGACTGTTTATCAAGCCTCTTCCTTTGCGAGTCTTACGAATCATACTGTAGTGAAAAATGACAATCGGCGATATATATATATATACAGGAAATGAATGATTTTGTCTGCATTCAAAATGAAATTAGTCCAACAAGAACAACGTTTTTCTACTTTGAAGTGTTTGCCTGACGAATCTACTGAGGTGAAACATAGCACATTATTACCAAACACCATACGAGCGTCGATATGCGGATCAAGCGGATGTGGAAAGACGAATATTATGATTGGACTTTTATTAAATCCAAATGGTTTAAAATTTAAAAATGTATATCTATTCGGAAAAACTTTACACCAGCTCAAATACCAGTATTTAAAAAATGTTTTAAATATGGTTCCTGAAATAGGATTTTACGATTTTGAAGATGCAAAAGATATGCCTCACCAAGTTGAATCTAATTCAGTCTGTATATTCGATGATGTTACGATGGAGGATCAAGATATAATTAAACGATATTTCAGTTATGGAAGACATATGAATCTAGATTGTTTTTACTTAACACAAAGTTATGTTTGCATTCCTAGACATCTGATCAGGTGTAATTTTAACTTTTTAATAATATTTCCTCAGGACGAATTGAGTTTAAAACATATTTACGATGAACATGTGAGCACTCCTGCTATCGGTTTCCAACTTTTTAAAGACATGTGTTCATTATGTTGGAAAGAGCCTTTCGGTTATCTGGTTATTGACAAAAGTAGGGATTTAAACAATGGTCGTTTTAGAAAAGGAATCGATACATTTATTGTAGATATATAAAGGGTTTCCAGTCGTTGACGGAGCTCAGTCATGGACCCTAAAGTCACCCGTGAGATTATAAAAACTAGCGAAATTTTAAAAAATAAATTTCGGACATTGAAACGCGGTCTTCAGGATGTAGATGAGGTTCGTCAAGCATTCTTTACACCTGTATCACAACCTTTAGAAGATATTAAAGAGTCGTTAAAGTTGCAAAAAGAAACCAAATCGGAGCCGTCAAGTAAAAAGATTAGAAACAAAAATGATGAGATTGAGTTTACAAAAGATATTTACAAAAGAGCAACATTGACACCAGAGTTAGCTCATTCGACTCATCCGACAACTCCAATAATTTCATCATCTAGATTGGCGTTTCCTGAAATTAAAGTAGAAAATGAACATCATGAAACTGAAGATTCACTAGTAGAAACAATTAAACAGTTTGGAAACCAACAAAGAAAATATTTGGAGAAATTGTTGAGAGGCGATAATAAAACCTTCGATTCACGTTATGGCATTAGAGTCATGCCCGATGGAGGATTCGCAATAGGTGACTCTACTGATATTCAACTACATACAAACAGCGATGACATAACAATTAACGGGGTAACTTATGAAGGCACAGATGAAGGCACACAGAGGGATTGTTGCAGTTACTTTACTTGAAAAATCCCGAAAAGTATGAAAAAAAAGACTTGGAAATGTATAAAAACATTTTAATCTCGACCAATGCTCACAAAAAAGGCTATAGTGAAGAACGAGGGAGACAAGGAATCAGATCAGAAAAATATAGAAAAGTAATAGCGATGCTTTTCACACCTCGTCATACCACACCCCCTCCTAGTAAAATAGCCACACTTCGTTCGCACAAAGGCACTGGTCTCATGAGAGCCGATAAACCCATTTATGAGTATTGGGATGATCCTAATGAGCTAGTTGATCGGCTGAGGTTGCTAATATCTTCGGCGAATGCAGGTCACGAAGGACATGAAAACGAAATAGGATCGATAATTGAAGAGCTACGAGAAATAAATATATTATATTAAGTGAATATCTTTTCACTGTGTGTGTGTGTATCTCGGTGATGCTAATAACGCTCGGTTATCTTAAAAGATGAATGCATCGTTGTTGAAAAGTGCTGTCGTAAATGAATTGCACAAACCAGCTCGAAGAAAATATCCACGTCGGAAAATTGTTTTGAAAGGAATTAACGATTTATGGCAAATAGACCTTGTGGAAATGATACCTTATTCTGGAGAAAATAAAGGAAATAAATATTTGTTAACGGTCATAGACTGCTTTTCGAAATTTGCTTGGGCTGTGCCATTAAAACAGAAAACAGCGGACAACGTGAGCAAAGCAATGGAGAGTGTGTTTTTATCGAGTAAATCAACTCCAAAACATATTCAAAGTGATCAAGGAAAAGAATTTTACAATTCAAAGTTTAATTCTCTAATGAAACAATACAATGTTAATCATTATTCAACTTTTTCTAATATAAAAGCTTCCATTGTAGAGAGGTTCAATAGAACATTAAAAGAAAAAATTTGGAGAGCATTCAGCCTGCGAGGAAATTATAAATTTTTAGATATATTACCCCAAATTCTACAAGAGTATAATTCATCATTTCATAGGACTATAGGTATGAAACCAATCGATGCTCGGCATAAAAAGATGGAGAGATACTTGCTAAAAAATGTGTATTCTACAGTGACTAAATCGAAAGTACGAAAGCAGAAATTTATAGAAGACGATTTTGTAAGAATATCTAAACAAAAAACAAGTTTTTCAAAAGGCTATAAGCCTAATTGGTCAAGTGAAATTTTTAAGGTAGTCAAGATTCAGGAGACATATCCGTACACATATTTGCTAGAAGATCTAAAAGGGCAACCGATCAGTGGTGCATTTTATGAAGAAGAGCTACAACAGGCTAAATATCCAAATATATACCTGGTAGAAAAGGTTTTAAAAAGGAAAGGCAATCAATTATATGTCAAGTGGTTCGGTGTTAATGAACGCAGCTGGGTTAATAAAAAGGATATCGTATAATGTTGAAGAAGAAGAAAAAAAAAAAAACATATGCTCTTGCACTAGACATTTATTTTTATACATATATCATATGTCATTAAAATTTTTTGTTAATTATTGTTACTTTTCTTGAAAAAATAAAAATCTAATAATCTGTTCACTGGTCTAATTTTCTAACCTATTTATTAATTTAAGTAAGTGCGACGTATTTTATTTGTCCTTGAAAAAAAAAGAGGAATAAGAAAAAAACAAATTAACTGAAAACATTTATTTTTCTTTATGAATGAAAAATTTAATTAAAAATCATCTACATCAATATGTAGCAATTATAAGAAAAACATATTACAAAATAAATCTAAATGAAATACTGATTTAGTAAATACAATATTTAACATATTTTAATTAAAAAGACTCCTCCTCAAACCATAAACAATGCGGGCTACACGCCCTATGGTAATTGAGAGGGTTTATTAACGAATCGGTGTCATACAACAGTCCACAGTATACACATTTAACACTATTTTTGACTCCACGTATAAATCCAGCAAATGACAGCATATGATGAGGAGAAGAAGAATTGTCTCTATACGTTCGTTTACGAACGTCTCTTTTAGTGAAATCTACAGCCTCGCTATTTTTATTTACCCATGCAGCCAGACGATGAGCTTGATTTAAAGAGCAAACGAATGAAGTGTCTAAATGATAATGACATGCTATCTTATCATATTCCAACTGTTTCAGATTGGGGCATCCAAAGTCGTGCAAATCATAAACAGGTTTATCAATAAGGTCTTCTATAAACTTACACTTTTCTATTCCTTTTCCCCATAATACGTCATAGTTTTCTGCAACGGATAGTAAAACATTTTTCAAAGATTCATAATTTACATCACCATAGTCCCATTCCAGACCATGAAGATGTTTTTTTACCCAGAGATTTGTCTTTAGCCGATCAGCATTTTCGGCTCCTTGAGGCGGTTTAAAAATCCAATGACTAGAGTGCTCGTAATTTAAGCTAACTACTGACAGTTCTTTCACTATCAGCTTGTTCGTTTCCAAACGATAAGCCTGTAAATCAAGAACTGCTGACGACATGTCTGGAATAACTCTACTGAAAGCGGGCCCAAATACCGACTGACCTGATCAGCATCTGACGCAGCACCTTAGCGTACTTATAAGCCCTCGCCTTTTCTATCTCCTGATCAGTCAGCCACTATGCTAGTATAAGTTCATAGTCTCAACGTCTTCAGTTTTCATTACAACTGCAGTAAAGTAAGTTTTTTTTTTTTTTAATTTTACTCGAATATCTGTTTACTAACTAAGTATATGATTTTAATTTTTTTTTTTTTTAGATGTCACTCCTGAAAAAATTAAATGAAATTAAACCCGCATATAAAAATATTGGAGAATTAATTATAGGACGGACGTATCAAATTCTACAACTTTCGAAGAAGGAGACGGAGTATGGCCCATCAATTGAAGCAATATTATTAGATGAAGGAGAAAAAGAAAAAATAAGAATCTTTCTACCTAAAAGATATGTCTACGCATTTACAGAAGAAGAAATATTCAACTATGAAGGTACATTCTTACATTTTAAACATATAAAGAAAAAAAGTTATATATTTTTTTTTTTTTTACTTAGCCAAGTGATTATTTTCTGTTTTAGGACAGCTAAAAATTCAATATATGGGAAAGAAGAAAAATGCTTATGACATAAAGTTTATGTAAACAAAAAAAAAAAAAAGGTTGAATCAGGTTAGGCTACAATTGTTTTTGTTTTTTTAATATTACTTTTAGGGGGTAGTGTATATATATTTTAGTATTTGTTTGACCAAGTATGTTTTTAGATTAAAAATGAATAATAAAAGTAACGGAAATAATTATTTATGTGCTCATTGTGGATTATTGCTTACAAACTGGCGACATAGATGTCAATCGTTGTTTTACTATTGTCGAGGCTGTAGGAAAGAATTTAGCAAAAAGTTTAACTTTGAACGGCATAAATTAACTTGTCAATTTGGGGTTAGTAGTAATAATACACCCGACGTGAACACAATGGAGATACCAATGAAAAAAAGAAAATATAGCGTTTTTAGTAGACAGATGCGAGGGAATACGGTAGCTCAAGAAAATGGGATTATTAAAGCTTCCTTAGGAAATGCGGTTGAAGATGTTTACATTCCTAACGATAATAAAAAATTATTAGCTTCAGAATTTTTTAATAAGAAAAAAGAGGTTTTAGTAAAGTTACTAAATAGTTATGTAGATGAATGGAAAAATCTAAAATTAAACATAATGTTAGAATGTACATATATTAAGAAAAACGAAAATACTATTAGTGAAAGAACAGATTTTAATTTTAAATCGAAAGTTAGTACGATAGATGTTTCTATAAACCTCGAAAATTACATTGAAACAATTTTTGATAAAATTTTAGAGGAACAGGATGAGTTTGAAAAAAAAGGTTCCGGTTGGATGTATACCTCTGCAAACTATATCTGCCTACATTTAACTAAATTTAAGCCTTTCGGAGGGTCTCAATATATTGAATTACCTAAAAAAATACGAGACAAACGTTGTGTTATAAATGTAAAAAATAATACTAACGATTGCTTTCGTTTAGCTTTACTTAGTGATAATATTAGATCAAATGACTTTAACGCGTACAAAAATATTCATACTCCATATTCTTTTGATTCTATATCGTTCCCGACTCCAATTAGCGATATCAATCGATTCGAAAATTTAAATAACCTGTCTATTAATGTTTATGGCTTAGATGATAAAAATAATGTTTATCCAATTAGAATCAGTAAAAAGGATAATTATGATAAAACGTTTGATCTGTTGTATTTACAAAATGGAGAAAATTTTCACTACTGTTTGATCACAAATCTTTCACGATTAGTAAGTTCTCAAATATCTTTGTCAAAACGCGCTTATTCAATCTGTCGTAGATGTCTGACCGTATTTCCAAGGACGTACGTAAACAAGTATGGGAAAAAAGGCAATGAGCGAAAAGACGAACACGAATTATTTTGCCGTGATCACAAACCAATTCGATCTGACTTTCCGAAAGAAGAAAAAATTGAATTTAAACATGTGGAATATACACAATCCATTCCAATCGTAGTTTATGCAGATATTGAATCTCTTTTGATACCAATTTCGGGGCCTATTCCTAATCCGTCAACATCTTGGAACAAAGCTGTTCATGAGCATCGTGCTTTTTCAGTTTCACTTCTGGTCAAGTCAAAAATGTTTGAATGTAAACCGTTTGTTTATACGGGAGAAAACTGTATGCTAGCGTTTTTAGAAAAACTCGAATCTATAGTTGTTGAAGCGGATAAAATATACGGTAATACTATGCGAATGGAAGAAATGAGCAAAGGGGAAAGTAAAATATTTTATTCTGCTAAAGATTGCATCTTATGTCAATACCCTTTAGACGAACACGATCGAGTACGACATCACTGTCACTTATCAGGAAAATTTGTTGGACCAGCACATAATGCTTGTAATTTAAGAGCAAAAAAGCCCGATTTTATACCTGTTTTTATGCACAACTTACAGGGTTACGATTCTCATTTTATAATCCCTTTCTTGGGCCGTTGTGAAAATATCAGCGTAATTCCTAGTAATTCTGAAAAATATATAAGTTTCAGCATAAAATTTAAAGGATGTAGTACAAAAATACGATTTGTTGACTCGTTTAAATTTCTATCATCAAGTTTGGAAACATTAGTGAACAATTTGCAAAATAAATCTAAATCAATTACTGATATATTTCCACATATGGCAAATATTATTAATGATGAAAACAAAATTAAATTATTGACAAGGAAAGGCATATTTCCGTACAATTATTTTAATTCTTTTGATCGTCTAAACGAAACTCGACTACCTTCCAAAAATTCATTTTTTAATGATTTAACAAAAACATCAATTAGCGACGTGGACTATGAGCACGCGAAAAGTGTCTGGAAAGTCTTCAACATCCAAACACTAAAAGATTATGCGGAATTGTATATACAAACAGATGTAATTTTGTTGTGCGAAGTTTTTGAAGCCTTTCGACTTCTCTGTCAACAAATTTATCGACTAGATCCTGCATGGTTTTTTACTTTGCCACAGTTATCTTGGAATGCAATGTTGAAATACACGAAAATAAAATTAGATGTAATAAAAGATATTGATATGGTTCAGTTTTTTGAAAAGGGAATAAGGGGAGGCATTTGCCAAGTTGTTTCTCGGTATGCGAAAGCTAACAATAAATATCTAAATGAATATGACTCGACTAAACCCAGTAATTATTTACTTTACGTAGATGTCAACAATCTTTACGGTTATGCCATGAACCTTCCCTTGCCGTATACAGATTTTGAGTGGGTTGATGAAAAATTAAATGTATTAGATGTTGAAAATGAATCAGAAACCGGTTATGTGCTAGACGTTGATGTTGAATACCCCAAAGAAATTCATGATAATCTTTCTCAATTACCTTTTTTACCCGAAAAAAATAATCCACCTAATACTAAAACAGTTAAACTATTGACGACTTTGATGCCCAAAACACGTTACATAGTACATTATGTGAATTTAAAACAAGCCCTACAACTCGGGGTAAAGATTTCAAAAATTCATAGAGTGTTGAAGTTTAAACAAAAAAAATGGTTGGCTCCATACATAGAAATTAATTCAATGATGAGAGCATCAGCAAAAAATACATTCGAGTCAGATTTTTACAAATTGATGAATAACAGCTGCTTCGGCAAATTTATGGAAAACGTGCGCAACAGAATCGATTTAAAAATAGTAACAAATGAAAAATCATTATTTCGTCAAGTCAATAAACCAAATTTTAAAGGAAGGATTATATTTGCAGATAATGTTACAGCGGTTCAGCTGGAAAAAGAAAGCATTATTTTTGATAAACCCTTGTACGTGGGATTTGCAGTGTTGGACTTGAGCAAAGTTTTGATGTATCATTACCACTACAATGTGTTTTTGAAAAAATATGGTGTAGAAAATGTTACTTTATGTTATACCGACACCGATTCATTTTTATACAATATTAGGACTGAAGATATTTATTCCGATATTTCTGGAGAGTTAAATAAATATTTTGATACAAGCAATTTTCCCACTTCTCATTTCTGTTATTCTGAAAAAAATAAAAAAGTCGTAGGTTTGTTGAAAGATGAAACTTTTGGAGATCCTATAGTAGAGTTTGTCGGATTGAGGCCCAAAATGTATTCGTACATAACAAAGAATGATATAACGGTTAAAAAGTCAAAGGGAATAAAAAAATCGGCAGTTAACGATTTTACTTTTAGCGATTACCTAAACACATTTAAAGACAGCAAAAGTCTATATTCTTCATTTTATACAATTCAATCTAAAAAGCATAACGTTCAAACCACACTGATAAATAAAAAGTCATTATGCTCATTTGATAATAAAAGATATACATTACACGATGAAACCACTCTCCCTTATGGCCACTATAGCCTCAATGAAACAACGAATCTAACATTGTAAATGTATAAGAACCAATTAATGATTGTATACTAGTATTATTATTGTTTACTTAAATTTATATTTAGTTAGTAAAGACCTGTAATTAGAGTACTAGATTTATTTCAAGAATGTCTACTTGTAGTATTATTATTGTTTACTTAAATGAGAAAATTAGAGTACAAGAAAAGTAACAAAAAATATGTTTAAGAATATGATGTATAAAATAAATGTTTTGTACAACTGTATTTTTTTTTCTTTCACATATCCTTTTCCAGCTCCTTCAAAAAAATTTCCTATATATTACTAAAGTTCAGGAGGAACACATACGTCATCCAAGCTCATAAAAAGCTAAATAATCTAAATCAATGAAACGTCATCCAATAGCCTATCTCAAAAGCAAGCCTAATCCCATTCATAAAAGCAACTTCCGTCTCAGTCATAATCTCAAAAGCATCCCATTCATAACTCATTCATAAAGACAAATTACGTCACGCTCCCATTCAATTCATCCATTCATAAGATGACGTCACACGCCCATTCAACTATTCCATTCATAAAATGACGTCACATCCATTCAGAACAAACCGTGACCTAGTTTCTACTGCGCTGTTGCCACATCTCATCTGCGACGTTGCCAAATCTTAATTTGCACACCTGGACCTACCTCAAGGTCAACACCCCCTCGCCCTGCCTTACACCCCTCCCACCCTCAAGGTCATCTCAAGGTCACGACCACGACCCTGCTACAGCAGACAATGACCTCAAGGTCACGGCTCCGGCTCAACCCGCCTATTTGTACTACTATCGGATGCTCTCTCACACAAGTAAAAAAAAATCACGTTAATAAGGTAGTTTTTATTTTCGTTTTATTTGCGTATGTTCCATGTTCTACATTTATCTAAACATTCTCAAGTAGTTTCCTTTTATTATTCAAAGTTCCAAGAACTGGCCTGTTCTTTTCCTTAGTACAGAAGCTTCTAATCCCTAATCTCACATCTCCAAAACTAGGGATAAGGTTTCATTCTGCATGAGATGTCTGACACCCACAGTTGTACCAAAATGTCACCCATTCCATCTAAATTGAATTTTTATTAACTAATTCCTAAAACACTTTTACTCATATTCTAATATTTATTTTAATTCCCTTATTTAAATAATAAAAACATAGCTACACCACTGCATCACAATCCAACCTCTACTATAAATTAATCAACTCTTAACATGACAGAAATAGAGTTTTCTTTTAGAAATGGGATTTAACCAGGACTCGAAATTCGAGATTCAAATGTTTTATACCCTTTCAGATTTATAATAGGAGTTTTAAAAGACATGAGTCGAAAATTATGTGGGTGGTAAATTTAGAAACCTTTTCAGTTAACGCATTGCGTAATGAAGGCGAGTTGAACCTTCCACTTTTGATTGCATTAACAAACCGTCTAATTTGTTCTCTTAATAATAAAATAATTACAGATTAAAAAATAATTGTATAGTGTCTACTAATATTGGTATGGAGTTGTTTCGAAATATGTAATTTTATTTATTTATTTTTTATAGCATTTAAAATAATAGCGTATATCGGTACACCGAGGATGTTAACATAATATTACGCAATTCTTAATTTTCAAAAAATTATCCAAGATTGGAAAAACATTACCTGAGGGTTTGACGTTTTCCAAATAATAATAAATTCACAGATAAACAAAAACAAACTAGTTGAATGATGCTGAATCCAGCGTTAGGTAAATGGAACATACGCCGTTTGGTCATAGCAAGATGTTAAAAAATAAATATCAGAATTTTTACAATATACTAGCTTTTGCCCACGGCTTCGCTCGCATGGAATTTGGTCTGCCACATAAAGTTTCGTGTCGGATCATTTTAAATAAATAATTTAATTTTTTTAACTATAAGTTACTCGTAAATCCGAAATTTCAGATGTCTAAATTCAAAACTGACAGATTCCATAAAATCTTTGAACCCCTATTATATTAAGGGGGAAACCCTTGGGGGTGGAATTTTCCAAATTCCTTTCTTAGTGCTCATTTAAGCTAAACAAAGAACATATCTGCGAATTTCAAGATGCTAAGTTCAGTAGTTTCTGCTGTGCGTTGACCGCTGGGTGTGTTAGTCAATCAGGTTACAGTTTTATATAAACTTCGCCTGTATGGTGTGTTGATAAAAAGCAGCTTATGTCCTTCCCCAGGCTTGAGAATATCCACATCGAATTTCATCACAGACGGATCAGCACAGCCATGAAACATACATTGACACTGATTAACAAACGGAACGGACAGAAGTTTATTGTTGTTTGTGTCAGTAAAGGATTAGTATGTAATGTTATTGAATTTATTGAAAAGGATTACTTAATATAACGGTTTCACTTGTCGTACGGCAGCAGTGAAAATTGAACTATGTTACTTGATTTGTTTTGTTCAGCGAAAATATTTAGATTTTGCGAGTAAGAAACATATGAGCAAGCACACAAACTTTGCCCCCCTATTTCACCCCCTTAGGGGTAGAATTTCGGAAAATCCTTTCATATAGGATGCCTACGTCATACAACACACCCTCCAAGTTTCAGGTCTCTACGATCAGCGGTTTCATTCAGTCATTCAGGACAAAAGCATTTTATATGTATAGATAAAAAGAATAGTGGGGTGTCTCAATAGATATAATGCTGAAGGTTCCGTGTTGAAATCCGGCTACGACAGGCAAATTATTTCACCTATTAACAGTCACGGATGGACCTTGAGGGATTTACAGACTTTCCAGGGATACTCTTGATTTCAGGAATACCTGGCGATTGAGTGTGATCTCGGAAAAAGAAAAATTACAACCCCTACTATGTAATGAACCCAAGATCCTTCAAGGGTTGTTGTGGAGCAATTTTTTTTTTTTAATAGTGCTTAATATTTAATGGAAAATTTTCCAAAAGTTTTCTGGAAAATATGATATACTTATCGGTATATACCAAAGTACTGAAAAATATTACAATTTAGTTAACTATATCTGTTTATTTAACCTGTACCGCAACAACCCTTGAAAGATATTTGGGTTCATTACTGTTACAAAGACAAGGAGAGGTGATTTGTCCAATATCATGCTGAGCCACAAGTCCCATGTTGGCTTCTCAATCAAAACAATGATCTCAAGGAAAGATCCTTTGATCTGAACGATATTTATGTAATAAAATGGGATACCACCCTGATATCGTTACAACTGAGGTACAGTAATACTATATAATTAATGATTAAAAATATATACCTCTCTCCTTCAAAGGTTCATTTGTTTGATTGGCTGAGAGTTGTTTAGTAAATAAAGATCCTTTTTCATCTAATTAAATAACATTACATATATTATGCGAAGATCATGTTTACAAAGTTATATATACCGATTTATTTATTCTAAATATTGTCACATATAACACTATTAAGGATGACCACATTATAGAGCCTGGATGAGCCCAAGGAGGTTGTGCAGAGTTTACAATGAGTTAACAGATTAAATAAGTTATCTTACACTGCTGGATTTGAACCCGGGAACATCGGGACGGCAACTCAGCGCTCTACCACTGAGCCACCCCGCTCTCAACTATATAAATGGTTAGTAGGATTTTCAATTTATTTTAGGAATATCTTAGAGAAATGCGGTGCCTTGGGTTAGATAGTAAAGGGGCAGACCGTGTCCCAAAGTCAATCCCCTTTCGGGTGTAATAGACAGCCTGAATGCCTTGTCAGTCTTTACCAGCATCTACCATCCAGGTCGCTATGAATGATTCGATAAAAAGAAAGAAACAAACAAAATAAAAAATACATATACACTTCCAATCCATTGAATGTACCAAGTTATTTTCACTTAAATAACTTCGTGTCAATCATAGGCCGATGTTAATACAGAATATGTCTGATGTATAAAAATCCATATAAAACGTTTTCATGAATAACCTGGCATCATATTATATTAGAAATGTTTTATTTATGAAACATATCATTCGGCCCTAAGCTAATTCACTTGAGTAATAATAAGGTTCCAATCACTGCTTATTGGATTGGAATTGATGCTTATTTCCTCAATTACTAGATCACTAGTTAGCAATGTGATAAGACGATTAAAACAGAGGCTCAGTTAATGAGGTAAATAGTCAATTTTAACGAACGCCTAAAAACTAACAAATAATTAATCTTTATGTTTTGTACATATAATAAATACTCGACATAATTCCAGGCCATTAAATTAAACAGTTGGCAATTAATTTTCTTTAATTGCGTTAGTATGAATAAATAAATAAGTAACAACATTAACATGTTTTGTACAGAATTGGTACTGAACAGTTAATGACTCAAAAGCATTAGCCAACTGAAAATAGGCAATTAAAAAAAAATCTAGCCTCAAAAATTTTTTTTTTTTTTTCAAATCAGAAAAAGATTAGGGTGATGTAAAATGGTGAGGGGGTGCAGTCTATGATTACTCAAAATAATAATGACTTATTTTATTGTACCAACGTTTCAGCCTAAAGCTACGTCCACACTATGAGACATTTGCTGGGCAATAGACGAGACAAACCTTAGTCCGTCTCAGCAACGGTCTAGGAGCAGCCGGATAAGTCTCGTCTAGCGTCCACACTACTGTTTCAGTTCCTAGACCAATCCTAGCCAATACACCATAGAGAGCATTGTTTCGTAAGGAATGATTTCGTGCTTTATGCTTTAAAAAATACTTATATTAACCTTCTTGCATTTCCCACAATCAACGAATATGTTCAGTAAAAAAACAAAACAAATGCGATCAATGAAGAAAATAGTGAAAATCAAAAACTAACTATTTTAGAACTTTTGTATTTTTGAAGAATTTACAAGTTCAGTTTACTTGCTCAAAACCTATAAATTAAAAAATTACAATAAAAGTCTATTTAAAAATAAACACGTTATATAGAACAGTTTTTTTGTTTTGTTTTTTTATACAGCTTCTCAAGGAAATCAGAAAGAATACAAAATTACATTTTAAAAATGACTAGAATTATAAAATTATACTTAAAAATTGTTTCTAGGAATTTCGCGATATCTTAATCAATTTCATCGTCTTTATCACATATAATTGCATTTAGCACAGCTTTCACGTCCAAAGCATTATTCTAATTAAAAATATATTTGTCGACTATAATAATAGAAAATAAGATATCACACTGAAATAAAATACAAATTTGCAAGAAATAGAAAATTAAAAGACTGATGCAATGATTAAAGGTCACGCTTATCTAAAAAAAAAAAACTAATAGTAATAGAATGGTCTGTAATAGTTTGGATCAAGTGAAAATTTAATTAATTTGTTTGTTTAAATTACCAATGAATTAAAAATGTTACATTGCATAATTAAATAAGGTATAAACAATTACTTGAATTTACGTATTCCTCCTCAGATCCACAACACTTTAACTTAACTATTTATTGTAGGAATTTTCGGCCAAGACTGTGGTTCGGTCATGAGAAGAGGGAAATAATGTTAAATAAATTAAGACCGGTCATTTAATTATATTATATTTAACATAATTAAATGATTTTTTATAATTTTAAGTATACACATGATAGTTACGATCTATAATTACAATAATTATTATTAAAGTGTATAATCACAATTTATAATGACAATAATAATGTTGAATATTGCTCAGATTTGGCCGTGTCTCAGCCCGCTGGTCTAAGGTCTCCCATTCGGAGCGGGAGACGCTAGACCAGCGATTTTGGTCTCAGAGACGGTCTCAGCAACGGGGATTAGTCTCAGCAGCGGCTCCACAACCGCCTAGCTAGACCAACTAATCCGCGTCTCTGAGACCAGGTCTCAACAACGGTCTAGTAGCGTGGACGTGGCTTAAGATTTAGGCCATCTCCATGGCTGGGAAAAAGGGAAACAGAAAAAAATATTATATAAAGCATAGCAATGCCAAGGAAGAATATAACAGTTAATAACTGTTAATGACAAATATTTTAATGCTATTTATTATTTACCAACACTTAATAATCCCTTTAGAGCATTCTCTAAGCTTGTTTACTAAAACTTGATTCTTCAAAAAAGCCTCAGTTTAGTTATTTATTTCAAAGAAGAAACATGACAGTGTCCTACGAAATTCTCGTAATTTTAAGACTTTACTCGGAAAAAAAAATCACAGCCTCTGAAGCAACTCGTGAAATTATTAAATATGAAGGGGAAAGGCGACCATTAATGGGATATTGATGAGGTTCTGAAGGAGGCTGTTGAGTCAAATCCATCCACAAGTACTCGCGAACTTGTCAGGGAGTGAGGTGTGTCGAAACAATATCGTCACCATCTTCTCTTCATGGGGAAGTTGAAAATGGCCAGTAGACGGTCATTTTTTTTTTTTATACACCATATTATAAACAGAATGATAAGAATTACAAAGAGTATTTTTGTGTTTTATGTGGTATTTTTTCTATTTCTTTTTTCTCAGCCCTGAAGATGTCTCAAATCATAGGCCACAACGTAAGCACATAAGCCATTCTCATTTTATGTAATCATTGACTGCACCCCCTGATCATTTTACACCCCCTAAGAATTATACAGTCAACCATACCCATTCAAACAGAACGGGATTAATTTATTCAAACCAATAGACCATTATAATTTATTTTATATTTATTAATTTTATGATGGTGACAATTTTTAAATATTTTCACTTTGAATAGAAAAGATTTGTCCAGGCCGGGATTCGAACCCGGGTCGCCCGCGTCAAGCGCGGTGCTCTAACCAACTGAGCTAGCCTGGCTCGTAACACGGCCAGACAAATCCATTCTCTTCACCGATCCTATATCCCCGTGTTCTCGCAATTTGCGATGTATACAAGTGGAAGAACGTTCATTGAACTTTACTTTAATTAGGATCTCGTTGACTTACGTCAATTTTATATTATAAATTATTTTATATTTATTATTTTTATGATGTTGATAAATTTTAACCATCATAATGCTTGGAAAATTAAAAATATTGTGAAATCTATAGGACGGTCACAGTATCCATAGCATTGACCACCGCTCTCCGTCATTAAAAAAAAAAGAAAGAAGAAAAAAAAACGATAACCACAAAACCTAATTGAATATAAAAGCAAGTCAAAATTAATTGGTATTGCTATATCAATATACATCAAAGGGTTATAAAAACAAATCTGTACAGAAGGGTGTGAGTAATTATAAACACTTCTTACAAATAACATCATTATTTTGTTACACCCATCACTAACGTAATCGATATTAATATTTGTACATGACAATATTCTGTAACAGTTATCCCCACTATTTAGACAACTGTATATCCTTAAGGGATACAGTAGATCAGTGGTAGAGCGCTGAGTTGCCGTGCCCAAGGTCCTGGGTTCAAATTTAAATTTTAAAAATCAAATACTCTTTCAGGTCTCCACGGCCATTATTTATACACAAAACTTCAGTGGTTTCTGGTTTAGACCATGTTGTTGAATTTTTCTTCGCCAACGTTTCGCCAGACAAACTGCTAGCTTCTTCAAGGCTGGATCGAGAATGAAGAGGCTCCGGTAACTCGTGGCCTTATATAGCAGTCGCTCGGGTTCACTCGGGTCCAATCGTAGTTCGTCGGATCTTTTCGCTAGTCCATCGGGTTCTTTCGTGTCCGTGGTCGGAGTCTGCTCTTCCATGACTGTGATTGAGTTGTTTCTGGTTTTTCGGGCTCTGCTTGGCTGGAATTAGGTTTTTTAGATTCTTCTTGGTTGATTAGTAGATCGAACTACTTCATACGAGTGGACCCGAGTGAACCCGAGCGAACCCGAGTGACTGCTATATAAGGCCACGAGTTACCGGAGCGTCTTCACTCTCGATCCAGCCTTGAAGAAGCTAGCAGTATGTCTGGCGAAACGTTGGCGAAGAAAAAATCAACAACATGGTCTAAACCAGAAACCACTGAAGTTTTGTGTTTAAAAATCAAGTTTAAATTTAAATCTCAAGTTTATATCTGTTAGTGGCCGGAGATGGATCCACTGGCATCTAGGATCCTCCTGGGGCTCACCCAGCCTCTAAAAATTAGTTACCAAAAATAAGGTGGAAATCCGGTAGTTGAGCGTGACCTAGGACATACTACCTCCCTGTATAACCGTTGTCCAAGAACAGTTCAGTCTCTACAACGTACTGACCCCAAGACCCCATGGTTTGTAGTGGTACAGTTTTTTTTTTTTTTATTATATCATTAAAGTAGTTAATATCAGTATTCGTAAATATCGAAACTTTTCTTGTGATAAATTATATCTTATGGAAATAGGGGGAAATCCGGGAAAAATTATTGTATCTTGTCGGCATGTTTGCTCTTATATGACATTATTCACACTAAGGCTATATATTTAAGATAAGCGATATATCATATGGGATATATTGCGGCGAATTATTGCTAAGAAGGTTCATTAACAGCAGCAGATAAATCGGTTGATAAAAAATTGGTGAGTACAACATTTTCAACACTTTAATTACAAAAATGAGCTCAACAAGTGAGATCATCTTTGTAGTGGTTTATTTGTACAGATGAGAAGAAAAAGAAACTACTTGGTACATCAAGAAAAATAAAATGCTGTATTTTCTGTATGTGGCAATGAAATAGTTCCAGATGTACTCAAAGCTTCACTAGATTAATCAAAGTAATTACCGAATCATCTCGTCTTATTCACAGCTGTAATATGGGACGATACAAATCATTGAGGAGATCATAGAGGAGTGATATGTCACTTGCGATATCTTGCGGAATAACACGAGTATGAACCTTTTTTATCGTTTCCCTTTAGATGTCATTGTTTGTGCGTATACCTTATCGTATATCGCCGACGATTAATCATTGATCTTATATCGCCACACTCAAGCGGCCTCAGTTAATCTGGAAACTTTGTAGGAAAAGGATTAATTTAAATTATTATTTTCTGTATGTTTCCTTCTTATTTTAATGGTCTACACTTTATTGACCCTTCAACTGTACATTAGATGTAATTTAATATGTAATTTATGTTGGTTTGTTCACGGCACACCGTGGAAATGAATCAAGAAGGCTGAGGACAGGACATATCCAGTTATAAAAATGGCAACCCACGAAGACGCTCAGTTGTTCGTCAGACGTTATGATAGTAAGTGGTCTGCCCCCTTAAAATGATGTATTGTGAGTATGTCCAGGGCTACTCAGACTGAAGAATGGGGAGCAGGGGAAGAAGGCCAGAAAAAGGCTATAGAAAACAACCATGAACAATGCAGACAGACCCACCTTACAATATGTAAATAACATTTTATTTCTCATGTTACAGATTTCTGTGTGAATTACATTAATAAAATATTATGTTCCATGTTCAATACAGTCCACCACATGATTTTCAAAAAGTCCATTAAATATTTCTGTAATAAAGGACCAGCAATCAAGATTAATGGTAATATCCCCCATCTTAAAGGAATTTCTCAATTTGAACAAACTTAGAGGTTGAATTTACTGATTTACTCATTGTAAAACATGTATGAGAATCATATTTTACAATCTTCATTGAGTCGTGAAGATGAAATGTAGATAATAATATAACTCATTATAGATTGTATAACCAAACTCTTGTCAAATATTTATAATATTTTAGCGATTATAATGCGCAATCGCTAAAAGGCAGACCCTCACGATTTACCATGAAGATTACGCTCTCATCATAAAACACTCTTTCCCCTCATGATTCTAGATTATATATTTTAATTTATTCGGTATTATAATGTTAACATATATTTTATGATGATTAAATACAAAAACCGGATGTTTACCATAACAGAAACTCTGATTAACTTTTTTTTCATATAAAGGACAGTAATTTTTAGCCACCACTCTAGTATTAGAGCAGGTTGCCTTAGGTTTCGAATGTGTTAATAGACTACGCTAGTCGATTTATTAGTAATAAAACTGCGATTAAGCATTGTCGGATGAAATTATTATCAATAACGAGGAATAAACTATTACCAGAAATATTAAAGACATTTCAAATCCCAATTATTGTAATGAACTTATCACGAAATCTTTAGTGCATTTTTATTCCTTTTTTTATTTTTTTTTAGATTTTTCTTATTCTCTTTTAATTTTTGTCATTTTTTTTAGATTTTGTCATTATTTTTAAATTAAATTTTTTCATTCTATTTTAGTTTTTTTTAATTTTTTTTTTTTCAAACAACCGTTCTTGCTGAAAACCAACCTCTAAAATTTCTTATTCGCGGAACGTAACAGTTGACAGATTTTGTTGCCGGTCATTAGGGTTCGTCTATATCGTATAACTAACACAAAATTTCGTTTGCTAACTGCATTCGTTAGCGAGAAATCATGCACACATAACACAGCTTTCGACAGATTAGAACAGAAATTCCCTATATCTCTCACACTCTCTCACTCCCTCTCTCTCTCTCTCTCTCTCTCTCTTTCTATCTCACACATACACACTTTCTCTCTTTCTCTTTCTATGTTTCTTTTTATAATGTTTTAATTAATATATTCCCTAAACAATATTTCTGTTTTAGAGTCCTATTTGTTGAATACACTGTAAAAATACAAAATGTATGAAAAGTAAGGTTCATCTAAATATTCTACTATTTATTACAAACTGTATTGTACAATCGTTAGAATAAATCATAATATTATTGTTGAAACGTATGACCCTGTGGAATATGTATACCTTCCTAGCTCACCTAGCCACTTTAAAGTGTGTACTTATATTTGGAAAAAAACTTGGGTGTTGAGCGTGGTCTCCACATCTCCACCTCCTGCACAACTGTTGGCTTAGAGAGCGTATCATCTCCACCTCGTACTGAACCTGACAACCTTCATGGGTTGCGATGGTACAGGTAGGTTACCGATTCTTATTAAAGTCTTTAGAAACATTTTTTTTCTACTGATTATATGTCTTTCACTAACACCAAACATATTCAGTCTTTCCGCTTCAAGATCCTTTAAATAATGCTGAACCCATTAACTCTTCATGGCTTGTGTATTTGGATATATATATTAGTTGGATATATTAGTTGGATTTCTTCTTGTGTATTTTTTTTTTTTACTGTTATGAATGCCTTGTTTCTTTTTATAATTTTTATAAATGATAATTTTGTTGTTGAATATGTAACGGGCTGAGAATATTTTTTTTGTAAAGGTAGTTAGTTAATGTGCATTAATTACAGCTTTTGTACAATACTAAAAATGTTAGTGAATTTATATGTATCTTAGGAAAGTAATCTGTGTAAACAAATTTTGAACTCTCATCTTTGTGATTAAAAGAAGTATGTTATCATTTGCAGTCAAAATTTTATTGTTAGTTTTACGTATTATAGAAAATGATTAGCATTTATTTGCTTCTTCTCATTAAGAGGTTTTTTAAAAAAAAAAAAAGGGACTTTAGGTTGTAAGGATTTTGTACATTAATATGTAGGTAAATGTTATCATCTGCCAAATAAGATTTGCTAAGTATTTCTCTTTGTGACTAATTACATCCATGTTCTTTGTTTAGGGTTTTGGTTAAAGGCCGTGTAGGTCCTTAACATGTAGTTTTTATAATATTTAAGTAAAAGTTAATTTTTAATAGAGGTTAAAGTCCGTTTGTGGAGACGCTGAGCCAAGCATGCCAGCTCAGCCGGAAGTTAGTCAGCAATTCTCAACGAAAAATATACGGCTCTTGGACACTTTGAATATAATTATTTAGATTCTTGGGAAAATAATGACCACCAGGGGCAGCACCTGTCAGACGAAGAAAGAAGAGTGCTGACGACAGCTCGGGGAAGCTTAAGTACCCGGGGGTTTTCCTCTCGAGGCCGAGAATCGAAGAGGACCTCCGCCGGCGGCGGGGGCGGAAATTCGCAGGAGGGGGCCGAACCGAGAAGACGGGGCCGAGTGAGAAGCCTTGGTTCCGGAGCAAGACGCCAGAGAAAGGTATTATGTCCTCTAATTACTGTAGTCTGACTAGACTTGGGGTGAGGCCAGTGGGTGGTCAGTTGAAGATAGAGCCAGTAAATTATTTCGTTGAGAATCGTCGCGTTTGGCCATAAGACAGATAGGAATCTTTCTTAAGTATTAGTTCACATAGAGTTGTGGTTGGAAAAGAGGGGACTGGTTTTTAAAGAGAGTTATTATGTTATTAGCAGTTATGAGATAAGGATGAATAACGGTGGATAATAGATTTGTAACTGTCGTGTAATAGACAATTCTGGAAAATGTTTTGTAATAAAATTATGGTGTTTATTAGCGGTTATGAGGTAATGAGTACGTTATAAATATAATTAGTGCGTAGGATTATTGTTATAATGGATAGATCTAGTTTTATTTGGAAATTGTCAACTTAGCGAATATGAGAGAGGGAACTGGTTTTTTTAAAGAGAGTTATTATGTTATTAGCAGTTATGAGATAAGGATCAATGACGGTGGATAATAGATTTGTAACTGTCGTTTAATAGGGAATTCTGGAAAATGTTTTGTAATAATATTATGGTGTTTATTAGCGGTTCTGAGGTAATGAGTACGTTATAAATATAATTAGTACGTAGGATTATTGTTATAATGGATAGATCTAGTTTTTTAGTTTTAGATTTGGAAATGGTTCAATTAGCGAATATGAGATAAGGATTAGTGATGGTGGCTAATTGAGGTGTAACTGTCATGTAATATGGAAGTCTGGAAAAGGTCTTATAATAGAATCAGGGTGTTTATTAGGTAATAAGTACATTGTAAAGATTATTAGTGTATAGGAATGTTGTTATAGATAAGGGGTTTGAGGAGTGTTATGTTTAATTAACTGTCATGTAATATGAAATTCTGGAAAATGTTTTATAACAGAATTAGGTTGTTTATTAGCGGTTATTAGGTAATAAGTACATTGTAAAGATTATTAGTGTATAGGAATGTTGTTATAGATAAGGGGTTGAGGAGTGTTATGTTTAATGGAACTGGTTTTAGTATTACTTTCGTGGATATTGGGACTATGACTTTGATGAAGAATCAGGTGTATGAGTCTCGTTCATATGTTCTTGTTAAGTATTATTATTGAGGGTGACTCTTAGGTGAACTTAGAGTTTCATTTTCATAATGATATATGTAACTTTTATTTAAATATATTAGCGTTGTATTGTGATAGAAAAATGTGTGGGGTTTATTTATTCACCCAGTTTTCCCCCTCCCTCACCCCTCCCAAGGTAACAAATAAAATATTAACATTTTTTTCTCTTTATATTTTTATCAACACCTGTCAAATACAAATAAATATTTAATTTAACCTTATGTATACAGTTGGCAATACGTTCCTTTTTGGCACCAAAAAATCATCAATTTCAAATTTTCAAAAATTGACTTTTTCACATATCTCGCTAGTTTAGTCAGGCAGCTTTGTCTATTTCACATTTTTTTACCCCGGTTCTTAATCCCAGCTTTCGGGAGCATAAATAATTGCTTGAATAAACTTTCGAAAAATGTGAAAATGTAAATTTTTGAAATTTGAAGATACCTGTTTTTGATCCTGAATGCCTTAATTTGAATGATATTTTAGTGCAAATCTATGCAAATTATTGTGCAGAGTTAGCAATAATCAAATATATCTAGTGTGAACACAAAATGTCTTCCATGTAAGTCTATTAAACTATAAACCGTTTGTTCATAATGTGACTCTGAATCAACTCTTCATTTATTATATTTCAAAGACACCTGTATCTCAAATACAACGGACAATTCTCGTTATTACGCATGGAGGCCAAAACCGTGTTTTGGGGAAAAAAAAAGATATGCTCATACTTTTTTTTACCTTTACAATACTATATATAAAAGGATTTTATCGGTGTATTTATTGATGCAGAATAAACCACGCTAACCCTGATTCAATAGGAGTTAAACATTTCGGAATATAATTCAAAATATATTGAAAATATTTGGGTTGTGAAAAGCGACAGTTGAAAACACTTATATGAATTTTCATAAAATTCTAATTGTTTTTTTAATTTAAGACGAACGGTTGGTCAACCCCCATTTTAGAAATTATATGCGTTCTTCAACAATTAAACTTTATTTTTATTAATCTGGTACATTATATGTAAAATAAAATACACACGGTAATAACTAAAACTTCTTTTTTTAATAGAGAGGATATTTAAATTGATATTATCTTAGTTTACAATATTTATGAAGTACATTTCACTATAGAAACCGCAGCAATTGAGCAGTGCACTACCTGTTTTTGTCGGGAGATAGTTGACGTATCCACTCATAGGGTGCATTACACCCATAACTATGAAATATAAGACCGAATTTGATTGGTTGTTTTAATAAATTTATTTTCAAAGTTATTCAAGGAGTTTTGAGGTCAGTATCAAGTTGAAAGAAGAGCTGTGAAATATTTCGGGTTTTGAAAAAAATAACACTTAATAATGTAGGGGAGAAATAATCCTTGGAATAAGAACTTAGGTGTCTCCTTTACGGTCCGTCCCACTTTACAACTGTAAAATAAAATATTACATGACCACATAAAACTATGTAATATAATA
The DNA here is from genome assembly GCA_037127475.1 of Arma custos. Classification (NCBI taxonomy): domain Eukaryota; kingdom Metazoa; phylum Arthropoda; class Insecta; order Hemiptera; family Pentatomidae; genus Arma; species Arma custos. Next base: position 74,263,719 of record CM073761.1, on the reverse strand, counting down.
GAGAGAAATAACATAATCACTATTATTTGAATGATAAATAATTATTCTCTTATATTCTCTCGAAATGGTTATTACGGGGATATAAAGAATTGTTGTTCGTCATCTTTTGATATGAATTTATTTATTTATTATCAGCATCAGTACAAATATATGTTTTTCTTCGGTGAGAAATTATTGTATTTATTGTAATATAGGTATAATTGTAATATATCTAAATATTATAATATAATTAATTATATTATATTGAATTTAAATATAGAATATAGTATATTCTATGTTTATGGTGTATAGCTGTAGAATTTTGTGAAAAGGATATTATTTCGGTAATAGATTATTAATGTAATTGATTATTGATTAATACTAAGTTGCACAAATATTTCAGTAGTTTCATGGCAATAAAATTACGGAATGTGTTTTTTTTAAAATTTGAAATAAGGTTTTTAAATATTTTTATTATATTCTATATTGGTCATATATCACATCCCCATCGAAATCAGAATTTTTTCGCTGTACAAGGAAGCAAGATTTGTCGAAATCATTTAAAATAATTCCCTTCCAGGCTACACTGGCGCTTTCGCAGAAACTAAAAATTATTTAGACTATTTTTTTTTCATAACGGTTTTTAATAATGGGGGTGCAGTCAATGATTAAACAAAATAAGGATAAATTATTTTACTGTGCCAACGTTTCATCTTCAGTTATGAGAAAAATTATACAGAACAAAAGAAATCCAAAGAGTTAAATAAATTATGAAATAACTAGTGAGAATAAATGAAGAGTAAGGTACATTATGAAATAACTGGTGAGACATAATAAGAATAGAAAATATAGTAAAATTATGATATATTTAGTTATATGATTAGGTATTGAAATATAATGATCACTATATGATTTGTAAAATTATAATTGGTAATACGTATTAAAAAAAATGTCCATCTGAATATTTTTCAATTTCGATCTAGTATCACATAATATTATACACATATAACCTATCTTGCTAAATTTTATATCATTCTTTTCTATCCTGTCTTCTAATACCTCTTATAATTGGAACATTTTCCTATTTCGTGCCAGATTCCAATTCCTTTAAATGAGAGTAAAGTGTTTAAACATAAATAATATTGTTATTTATTCTGTTAACGATTACTCCTTAACCAATAGAGCAATTACTTAACCAATTATTTTAAACACTATATTTTAAATTGTTGTTACTTTAAATACTAATTAATGATGTATATCATAGTTACGTAGATGTTTAAATCATCTATCTTTCAATTCTAACGTTTAGATGTTAACGAAACGAAGTATTGATGGCTGAATCTTATTTATAAAGTTTATTCCTGGCGTTGATCAATGAATATTACCATCAGTAATAATCTCTATAATCTCTATTATGTTATATACCAACATCGGTATATGACATAATAGATATACTGGTATATTAATCCCCCATTCTTTGTAGTATTTACTAATATTTTAAATCACTTATTATTGCAGCCTAAAATAGTCATTAGTTCGTATAACTCAAACCCAGTTCTCAGTTATAAAAGTATTAATAAATAGTTTACTGGATTATACTGATGGGAAGATTTTAACGATGCTCTTGTATAGGCGCAGGGACTTGAATGACCGGAATCTTAGGAACATAACGAGAAACTCGTAATCTTTGGCTGAGTTGAAAATACAATCGATGCTCACAATTATCGCATAAATTCGTATTTTTAATTAATTAGTCCTTTTATCATTACTATATTCGTCAAAACTTTCAATAATCGATCGTCAGGTAATAGATTTTTTCTGTTCGTCTTCATAACACAAAAACGTATTTATAAAATCATCATTTTTCATAAATGAATCAAATAGTAATTCATAAGTGAAAACCAACAATATTGAAAAAAAATATCCAGGAAATTAGATATTGTAACCTTAAAATAGATCACGAAAAACTGTGTTGTATTTCAAAAACATTAATTATGGTTTTTTATCACTAAGGCAATACACGTATTGAACAACTCGTTATTAATATTTGTAAAGAAGAATTAGTCATATTTGTTTTAAAATTGATTGTCATCATTGCGGTATAACTTAAGGAATAGTAGGAAAATAGTAAAAAATAAAATTAAAAAATAAATATATAAAATACAGAATGTTAATATACCAAACGCATACAAATCGTTTATGGGTAGATACTTTCAGTGTCTTTCAAAGAATGGATATAGGAATACGAATCTGAAAAAAATTCTCGAAAACAAGAGTTTTATTAATTATAGATCTAATTTACAAAATTAAAATCTAAGATATTTCTTATTGTTGGCTTTAGAGAAATGTAGAGATTTAAAAAATATATATAATACAATCCAATTTGACATTTTTTTACACTCTTACATACTTATATAGTATTGGTCATACATGTACAAAACCATATGGTGGGTATGTGTGTGTGTGTGTGTTTGTGTTTACTTCTACGTTAATTATCCTACTTAATACATTTTGGTTGGGATATGTAAAAATACATTTTCGTTTATACAGATTTTTACAACATCTACTATATACATGTTTCTTGCGAGTAGAGCACGAATCACGTAGTTATAAGTTTTAATGGATGAAATAGAAAGCTGAGCGCCAGCGGATTACTGGTTGACTCTGAAAAGGGGCTAGGTTCTCATGGGAATCATCAATCCACCTTTTTCGGTTCCTTTAACGTTAATTAAAGTATTTCATATGAATTATGAGATTGTGGATTTGCTAACTACATGTCTGCCTAAACATGTTAGATTAAAGAGTTTATCAGCAATTATTTCTTAATTAAGAGAGAAATAACTGATAAATACATTAATATACAAATAACTTTCAAGTAATTTTTTTTACTATGTAATAGAATACATCAAGTAAATATTATGAAAGATAAAAAATGGCACGAGATAAAGACAAGTGGAGAAACTATCCAATGATAGTAAGTCAAGTATTTAAATAATATAAAAGCTGTTCATTAAGATTTACACATTAATTGATTAGAAAATATATTTTGTTAAATTTATTATATATATATATATATATATATAAATATATTTTTGTTTAAAACCTGTACCTCTACGACCTATAAAGATTCTCGGGGATTTAGGTTCAGAAAGTGGTAGAGACTGTGGTCTATAGAGAACGCGCTCAAGGTTTTCCCTATTATTTTGGGTTCCCACTTAATGAAGGCTGGGTGAGCCACAGGAAGGTTTCAAGATACCAAAGGATCCATCTTCAGTAGTTAAGAGATTAAATAAATTATATCAGCCGGATTTGAAACCGGAACCTTTGGCACGGCAAATCAGCGCTTAAATAATACTTTCTTTTAAATCACTTTACAATTTATAAAAATATTGATTTTCTTATTATTGATTCAATAAATTATTATTATGATAAATTTAAAAAATATCTCTTTGGACTGCCACTTCGCAAGAGGAAATTAAATATATCAAAGCCAAGCAAAATTACAAGGCGCCAAATGATCATCACACTTGAAGAGATGAATCCAATGAAGGTCCGGAGCCTTTGATGTTAAGTGACCAAGCCAAGTCCAACCGATTGACTCTGATTCGTCCCTTGTATTCACTCTATCGATCAATACAGTTGATGTCTCTTATTCATTTGTCGAGCTGTCTTAGTTCGTACGAGCTTGAGGCCAATCCAGTTCGTAGGTTGAGATTGCTTTAAGTCCACATTAGCCAATGAACGGAAGCTAAACGCTTCGTTGGCGATAATGCCTTATGTTTACTCCCCTTAAAAAATGGATCAAAAACATGTAGAGCTATGCATATGAACTCAACTGCCGATCACGAAAAAGGTACTTATTTATTAGTCGGTACCCATGAAACCTACCTTCTTATCTCGTGTAACCTATCCTTACCACTCGTCTCATTTGAATTATTTGTGCGCGCGTTATTGTTCTTCGGCGTTCTTATCTTGTTAATTGTGTTAATGTATATTTAAAATGAACAGAATGACACTTTAGGATCAGCCCTCTTTATAAGAAGAATCTGTAAAATGCTTCCTGAAGTTCGGAATAACTCTAATGATGAAATTATGTCAAGAAGATCATCAAATAAGAAAATATATCAATCATATATATGTAATCAAGAAAATATATATTATATATTATTTAAAGGATCTTGAACTGAAATGACTACTTATGTTTGGGTTTTACATGCATTAACAAGGATAGAAATGCAGATGTTTTCGTTGAAAGTATAGAGAAAACATTTATATAATAAGAGGAACGTTACTAAAGGAATCTAGAATTAGAATTTTATTATTAGACTAGATGACCCAGTGAACTTCGTATCACCAAAAAATATTTGTGAATAATATGGTCAAAACTTAATACAAAATTTTTATCTACATTAAATGCAACTTGGCTATACACTTAATCAATTTAAAGCTTTCTGATGTACTATATTTTTTGTCTTTTTTTGGGGTGCGTAAATAAATAAAGATGATGTTTTGCCGACTCGTGAACACGCGACGTATAATTGCCCATGCGCGAAACAGTGAAACTCTAAGGTGATTCCGCAAATTTTCAACGATTGGCATTGCAATTTATTTATGGTCATCGCAAAGGCCAGAAATTGTAGACGCTTAAAATCGAATGGCAAATCCGTTGGAATCATCGGTATACGCGGGATCAAGTATTTTCCCTTGGTGATCTTGGCCTCGATGACGTTATTCATTAGCTTTTTCACAGCCAGTTCCATTGCACATTCGAGGTTGATTTATGTTACGCAGCATAACATAACATAAGATTAATATATCTAATAACTGCTTCGAAAACATAATTCCAGTTTGATCTTGTTGCAAAAACACTCGCATGTTAGTTGTTAATTGAAGTGTCTTTACATGCCGCAACAAATTAGATGCGTTTAGTTCATCAGCAACAGTTGATCGGGGAATAATTGGAAGAGTCTGACAAAAATTACCTGACAACAGAGTCATAGCTCCACCAAAAATGTTTTGGTTGTCACGAAGATCTTTTAACGTTCTGTACAGTGCCTGCAGTGACCAACTACAAAAGGACAAAACAGGCCAAAGAGATCAGACCTCATTCTACAGCTATGAAACAGACAACTTTCTGAACGCATCTATAAATATTTGACAACCAAGTGACACATTTTTATTGATAAAAACACAAAAGACATCAAATGTTTCACAGCTAGGAACATTTTATATTGGAAAAATAAATTGCCGTTTTTTGCATTCTCCGTTACTTATTATTTATGTTTATCACCGTTTAAGCCTTCCCTGAACTTCCACAAATATTTCAAGATCAAAATTAACCAAATCGGTCTAACAATTCTCCGGTTTTAGCGAGACAGACACCAATTGATTTTTATATATAAAATATATATTGTACCTTTTAAATTCGATTAATATGAATAAAACGATTAGAATTATCAGTATCAGCATTGTCAGTGTTCAGGCTATATATAAACGATGGTGAATATCAGTCCACAGACACCACAAAATATTACCACTTAAGCTGATCTTAAATATTATAAATTCCATACATTAATTCGTTTTTTTTATATTTTATCGATTTTTTTTATCAACGTTCTGAAAAATCGGACTTATATGTATGATACAGTTGTAATTAATGAACTGATTAAGTCATAAGTTTTGCCGTTATCTTGACTTGGCCCTGTTGTATCTACAGACCTTCCTGGAGTTATCCCCGCCTCTATAAAGAGTATAAAGAGGGTTCCCTTATTTGGGAGAAACACATGGTGTTTGAGTGTGAGCTCGAATAAATTACCTATCCGCAAACCGTTGTCCCCAAAACAGTACAGCCTCTTAGCATTGTAGTGAGCATGTGGCTGTGTGGTACAGGTAATCTTAATACAGTCTTATGAAACATTCTTTTTTTTCCAACAGATTATAAGTCTTCCGCAAAACCCCAAACATAAGTAGTCTTTTCAGTTGAAGATCCTTTAAATAATATTCAACGCCACATATCATGTGGCAAATATTAAACTATATTAATCATAAAATATTGTAAATGTTTTTACTACCCGGGGTTTTAGCTTTTCTCTCGCATATACATATTAGTATTATGATTTTAACTTTTATGTACTTTTAATGTAGGCATTAGATAAGAATTGATAAGAATTATCATTAAAGGCATTAGATTAGAATTATTTGATTGATTTCTAGCAATAACAAATCATAATGATTATAATAAAAAATAGATTATTGTATTGGTCATTGGTACCGTTAGGGAAATACTATACTATAATGGTATCTTTCAAGGAACCTAAAATTAAAAAATATAAAAAACCTATAACACTACAATCCATGAAGGGTCTTGGGTTGAGTAAATGGTATACAATGTACTGTTTCTTGGACAACGGTTGTACAGGGAGGTGTTTTGCTCGAGATCACGCTCTAACGCCAGGATTTTACCTTATTTAAGGGCAGCCACATTACAGAGACAGGATAATCCCCATAAGAGTCTGTAGATGGCTGTTAACAGATTAAATAGTTTACCTGCCCAAGCCGGATTTCAATTCATAATCTTCAGCATAGGACCTTAGCACTCTACACACTGAGTCACCCCGACCCCTTTACCCTTGACCTCTTATTTCTATTTATTTTTATTGCAAGCTATAAATTGATTGTATAATGTACATATACACAAAGAAAACTGTTAAAGAATTAAACTAGACATAAATGTTGTTAGAAAAAAAAAAAACTGATGGGGTGAAAGGTGACCAGAACTGAAAAGAAATTTATTAGACCGAAAGCCAGGGGTTCGGTTCAATAGCCTTCCTGTGTTCCTGCCCTTCCTGTATTCTACATCCGCCTCCAATTTCCAACTCAAAAATATCACCAACGGTACCGAAATCTGCCTTTCACATGTATTATCGCTTTTCCTTTATTTTTAGGAATTTAGTATGTCTCATCTATCCACGATTTGAGACTCGACTAAGCTATTAAATACTCCCAATCCCTCGACTGGGAATCGGTAAAAGAATTATATTTTTATTCGCTTTTTATAAGAACAGGACCTCCTAGTTCAGTAGTAAAGCGATGCTTTCCTGTGGTTCAAAAGGGTTCAAATCCAGGTATGAGAGATAAATTTGTTTAACCGGTTAACAGCAACGGAAGGACAGTGTGAGATTGGGAGACCTCCTTGAGCTCACCTAACACCACCTTTAATTTGGAAAAATATCCGTGTGGTTTAGCGTGAGAAAAATCACCTCCATGCATAACTGATGTCTTAGATACAGTAGAGACACCAGCACGTACAGAACCCAAGACCCTTCATGGATTGTAGTGGTACAGATTTGTTTTGTTTTTTAGCCAACTTAAAATGAAACATTACTAAAACAACAGTGCCGTCTTCTCATGGAATTTTCATTTCATTCATCCTACCTGCTCTATGCTCTGTTGAACTTAGAACCTAATAATATCTCACCTCCTCCTTCTGCAATGATGAAGTCATTTTTTGCTCTGATCTAAGTCGATTATGTATTATTTAGCAATGCAAAAAGTTGATATCTGTAATTTCAAATTAATATATTTCTTACGATAACAAGAAAAATTCTTTTAGGACCATATTAAATAAAAATGATGTTCAAGCTTCTGTTCTCGAGAAAACTGTACATTTTCCGGTTATAGAAGATACTATATCTATTCCAGGCCCCGAACGTAGTCAAAGCATTAAAGCCTAGATTGCGCTGGACGAGCCACATGGCCAAAATGACAATGTTCGAAGAACCCAGAAGAGTAATTGTAGAAAATGTACTGCGTACATTTATAGAAGAGTTGGGGGGGCCCAAGCTGCGATGGTTGTATGTGGCTAGTTAGGACTCCAGAAGCCTATTAAATTTTTGAAATTGGAAGGCTGTCGTTCCATACAGGAATGAATGGTGGAGAATGATTGAGAAAGCCAATGCTCAATGATGAACTGTAAATCCATGAACGAAGAATAGGAAGGTAGAAGATACTATAGGAAATGTAATAACCTATTAAAATTTAATTCTGATATTTTTATTAATTTATAATTTATCAAGAAGAAAATTGTTTTTCAACAGTATTTATTAATCTTTCTTATTTAATCTTTTTCAGCCATTTTATCCTACTATTAACTCGATTACTACACCTAATGTTTGTTTTGGACAAATAATGATACAAAAAATAAGTCTCCCATAAATAGATAGGAATGGAGCCGGAGTGGCCGAGAGGGCTAAGACGCCTGCACTAGGAAATGTAAAGATAAGCAACGTTGAACATGGTTAGCACTTGGCTGGTTGACCGGAAAACCGAGAAGACACGAGATTCGACATATGATTATATCCCTCCACCACGAGTATATGTGTTAGGCTACAAGAAGGCCGAGCGCAGCAGTGATGACAACACCCCTTGGACAGCTATCGAGGATCGTGTTGTGGTTTTCCAGGAGCTGGAATAGCCGCCTGGAGGAGTCTGCTTTGGGTCTTTGACCCCGACCAGCCATAATCCATGGATCTAGACCGATTTATCCCTTTCCTTGAGCCCGATTGTACGTTTGTGGAAAGTACACAGGTGAATAGGCCCCAAAGGGATTGGTTTTGGTGCTATGGGCCGCCTGCCCATATAATCCATTATTACTTATTTCGTATGCAGAATACTACTTTAAAAGAGGGGCTAAGCTTCAATAAAGCTTTACCTTGAACGGTTTCTGTTGTGTTTTGAATATCTGCTGCCCGTCAAATGATTTACATTGCCGACAAAATATATGCATCAGAGAAAAACCTTATTGGTTCACATCTTTTTGATCCTATATCCGCCACATTCATATCTTTTATTAAATTTTGTTCTAAAAATACGATACTAGTGAAAGAACTCTGCTGTTCAAAATGTTTGTATCAATAATTAATAGATCATGTTTAATAATTATTAATATCTCCAAATCTGACAAATTGTTAATACTTTACACTTTCAATTTAACTAGATAAATGTGAATTTGACCGATTCACGAATTTTCATCAATGCAGAACTATCATTGATTTTCAAATCAATAGATTTATATTTTTAAATATCTTTGTTTTGAAGAAAAAAGATTTGCCCCGGCCGAGATTAACAATAAACAATAGATTTATTCTTAGAACGACTACATGATTGATTTAAACTTAAAAATTTATTTGTTTGAATTTAATTTAAAACAAAAATAGTTTCAGGACTATTCGAGTACCTGTTTAAGTTGAACCTGTACAGTATTTTTATTACAGTAATAATGGCAGTAATTAAAACAATAATTTGATTTTATATAATATGGACATGCGTTATGTCAAAGCTGATTATCGTGTAAATGACGTAAATAACCTTAAGCAAGATTAACTGAATTTAAGAAGCTTCAAACATTCCACAGAACCGCAATCCGGAGGGCATTGTTGATGAAAGAATGTAGCGGCAACCCCCAAGTTTTGCTAACTCAGTTACGAGTGAAGATTTAATTTCTTCCCCCAATCAACTTCATACGACTTCTAAACGTGCTCAAAGAGAGCTCGAAGGCCCAAGACACTTCAATATTGTCTTATATCAGAATTTCTATTCTGGCTTTTCTACAATAATACAATACTCAAGACATAGTTGTTAATAGTTATAATTAACTTTAAAATTCATCGAAAAACTTTTTTCTTTCTAAATATAATATTATTATTCTTGTAACTAACGTTCCCTCCTGGGGCTCACCCAGCTTCTATACGGCAAGTATAGATAAAATTAATTGGGGCAAAACCTGACGGTTGAGCACGATTTCGGACAAATCACCTCTCCGTACACCCGTTGTCCACAACACTACAGTCTCTCCTATGTACTTAACCCAAGACCCTTCATGGATTGTAGTGGTGTAGGTTTTATTTTTTATTTTAGGTTCTTGGAAGGATACCTTTCTTTTTCAGGTGAGAAAATTTTACAATTTCATTCCATCTCTAACGAGACCGATAATCAAGCATCTATTGTTGTATATTTAACATCAGTGATTTGTTATTGCTAGAAATATATAAGAAACTGTGGAATCTACACACTCTCCTACGGCTGAACTAGCAATAAAGTAGTTATCCAATATAGGGGTAAAAACATGGCGATTGACCGTGATGTCAAACAAATCACCTCCCTGCAAAACTGTTGTCCTAAAATAAGTACAGTCATTACCACGTATTGAACCTAAGGCCCTTTATAGGTTGTTATGATCTAGGATTTTTTAAAAAAGATTTACGTAATTTTAATAACATTTAAATTCAAAAATTTGTTTAATGTTTAAATTATTTAAATGTTTAAATTTAAATGTGTTTTAAATAGTATATGAGTTTTTTTTTACCGCTATGAAATATAACACACATAAATTAAATCACTGCTTCTAAACACATTATAGAGGGAAGTAAAAAAAAAAAAATCTAACTAAAAACGTTATTTTTTCTTTAATTAACATCATAAAAATAAATTCTCTGTTGTGCAAAGGTCATTTAAGACATATGACTATTCGAAGTGGTTTTATCAATAATCAAGAATTGATGATTTGCTTCTCAACTCAACATTCGGAAAATCTGAATTGAATATTGAAAATTCGTGCATTGGGCTTATTATTTTTGAAAATCAGATTTCTAAATATATATTAATTATTTCGTTTTAAATATAGTTGTAAATCTACCTCCATAACTGAAATTCCCTACTTCTGCATGTAATTAGAATATCAACTAATACAATATTTTGAAATCATAAAATATACGTTTGGAAAAAAAAGGAAGTGATAAATTTTATATTTTGGATAATCAAGATATTAATGTTTCTGAGAATCCGTCCTCTCTTTTTTAAACAGTAAAGTTTTTTTAAATCCCGGAAATGACTTCATTAAAGTAATAAAAAATTCAAGATCATGCAGCAGCTCTTTATTCTTACCTGAAAGATCTTACTGGATGAAAATATAACCTAATATTTATATCTTAAATACTTTTGATAAAAGTATAAAATATTCATTCACCAGTATATTTTTTTAACATTACATTATAATACATATTTTTTTAATATTACATTATATTTGCTTAACACTTAATGATGACGCTTGATCATGTTGGTAAGAGGGGTAAGATATGAAATAAATGGGAATTCAACATTGATTTTTTTTTTAAATTCTAAACGTTACGAATTGATTATAGTTTACAACTGTCATAAATAAATATAAATAAAATATATGTTCTGTAAGATTGACCATTCGAATTGTAATAAATACAGACACTAAAACAATATACAACTTAATAAATTAAACATATAAAGGACAATAAATCAAAAACTAATTGAGCAATGTGTATTGCTTTTATTTCGATCTGTTGAAAAGATATATAATTACAATTTTATTTGAAATAAAAATAATTAAAGGTATTTATATTAAATAAATTTTACATTATTATGCTGTATGCATATTATTATAATTTCACCCTTTCCGAGCTTTTATGATTCTTTTATATATATATATATATATATTTTTTTTTTTTTTTATTTTTCCCTTCACGCAGTACCCCTACGAGAAGGACGTTTATTGTTCTGCATGTTCCGTACATTTATATATATATATATATATATATATATATATATATATATATATATATATATATATATATATATATATATATATATATATATATTTATAAATCAATTGCTATTCGTTTGTCTCGCTAAAACCGGAGAATGGTTTGACCCATTTGGTTAATTTTGATCTTGAAATATTTGTGGAAGTTCAGGGAAGGTTTAAACGGTGATAAACATAAATAATAAGTAACGGAAAATGCTAAAAACAACAATTTAATTTTCCAGTATTAAATGTTCCTAGCTGTGAAACATTTGATGTCTTTTGTCTTTTTAGAAACAAAAAATTGTCACTTGGTTGTCAAATATTTATTCTGTTCTCATCATTATAATATTAGTTCGTTCAGAATGTTGTCTGTTTCATAGCTGTAGAATGAGGTCCGATCTCTTTGGTCTGTTTGACCTTTTGTTGTTGGCCACTGGAGGCATTGGACAGAACGTTAAAAGATCTTCGTGACAACCAAAATATTTTTGGTGGAGCCATGACTGTTGTTAGGTGATTTTCGTCAGACTCTTCCAATTATCCCCCGATCAACTGTTGCTGATGAAGTAAACGCATGCTTAAAATCATCTAATTTGTTGCGGCATGTAAAGACACTCTCAAACTGGGATTATGTTTTCGAAGCAGTTTTTAGATATTGGAAATGGTAACATAAAAATTGTGGTGTGCGGCATGTAAATGTGACATAAATTAATTAAAGAACACCTTAAAAGGATTATTTTTATTATTATATTGTTGCAATATTTGCATTAAAAATAACTTTACATAACCAACTAAAAATATACATTAAGAACAATCAAGGCATATGATAAAACATTGACACTTTTTAGATAAATAAATTGGGCTTATAAAACAAAATAATAAACCAAATTTAATATTTGATGTGGCGTATTGGACGTTTGAAGAAGTTTCGATAACTTAGTGAAATATTCCAATAAAATGGCCCAGAAGAGGAAGCGATCAACCTCAGGATCAAAAAATTGTACCAAGTATATACTGACAAAGAATTATACAAGAACTCGCTGAGTATTGGAGCTAAGTTAAAATATGGTACAGTTGTAAAGCCAGAAGGATTATTTGTTTCGGATACTTTGACTATGAATCGAAGAGGACTAGTTGTTCAAGAAATCAAAAGAGAACGCAGCATATTAAGGATGATTTTAGACAACAGATGGGTTGATGGGTACATAACAACATCAAAAATTATGGATTGTTGTTCTAAGAGTATGGAAACATCTTCAGAATGTTCCATGATTGCCTGGCAGAGAAAATACGTAGCCTTATAAAACCAACGGCCAAAGATTTGGATGGTTCTAGAAATGCGACAAGGATCCTAAGGAAATAGGTACCTCAGAACAAAATCAAGAACACTGCTGAATTTTGATGATTGATGAAAAGCTACAAGGGTTTTAAGTTGGGAGAGAAGTCAAAAGAAGAAGGGGACCTCTGCTTTAAAAGCGGAAGAAGGCACTGAGTGAGGGGATCAAGAGAAACTGGCAGGACATCAAAGCTGGTAGAAGAAAAAGAAAAAAAGGAAAATGATATCGATTGTTAATTCGCAATCCATAGCTGCTGAATACGAATGCAAAAAAAATTATAATACCGGTCTTATAGGGAATACTTTAAAATAATTATAAATATGTAATTGTTTACTTACAAATGAGTTCCTCTCCTTTACCGTTAGATTAAAAAAATAATGATATAAATGAAATATAATACTGTAATATGTATTGTAAGATTCATCTCACATTCATATTTTCCTTGGTCACATCTTAAATTCCTTTTTATTATAATTTTATTTATTTTATCAGATTTTTCTGACGCGAGAATATACCACTTTGGACATACCAATAACCAGGTTATGCCTCGATTGGTGACTATTGGCCATTCAGAAATGTATATGTACATTGCCGATAAGGGAAGAGAGATGTTTGGAAGATTCCTTAGGGACGTAAATACGGACTTATATCTATATTTGACCGAATATTCTCTAAAATCCGGATTTGGGTGCCAATGAATAGAATCGTATCTGATATCGCAAATACCCAAAGCCGGATCCCTGTCCGTTTCTAACGTTTATTGATATCAGAACATGATCGTTATTGTTGTATTCGTGTTATGGGACAATAGTATCTGCTTAATGTATTTAAAAAATATCTTTTAATATTTTCTAGCGCACTAAGAAAATATTAATAAACTAGCTGTACCGGCAGACGTTGTTCTGCCCAATTTCTCTAAAACCAAGGGCTTTCTCCAAATTTTCTCCAACCATTACAATTGCAACTTCATCCATTTTTGGTGCATTAAAAATCTCACATGTTCTCCTACAGAAGTTTTACCAGCTCTGATTATAACTTTATGGTTACCAATTCGCATAAGATCAAGTAAGTTTTACACAATGTAATCAATTGATTGTGTTGATGAAACAAAATTTGAAATTGTTCTACAATAGACCTCCTCACTGAATTGTTATTGTTTATTAAGTGATCAAGAAAAGTGTTGTTTTTTTATTTTCCTCGTCAATTTTACGTTATTTCTCCGTAAGAACCTTCTTTGGGCCTAAACAAAAATAAGGGGGAAAAAATTAGCCAAATTGGTCAAGCCGTTCTTGAGTTTTGCGCTTAGCAAGATATTTGGCGATTCATTTTTATTATATAGATTGATAGATAAGATTCCAGTTATTTATTATATGATAGGGACTGAATTCGGAATATATTAGAGCTAAAGAGCTGCGTTTGGGTTCAAATTATAGCAAATTTAATCTACTTTAAAAATTGTTACTTATGTTTTTTTTTCCGAAGAGGCACCGATTAGGAGATCGGACAGGCCAAAAACTGAAATAACTCGGAAAATTTCAAGTTTTTCGGCCACAAAAGGGTTTCCCCTCCGTTTTTTCGGTTGCAAACTTGGATTTACACTACTTACATGCCCTTACAGCATATCAAAAATGCAGCATTCTGGTTGGGAAAAAATATAATTTTACAATAAACGGAAAAGAAACGCGTTGTTTATATTATTTCTCTCGTCATTTTTACGGTTTATCTCTGCATAAGAAACTTTTTTGCGCATTGTCAAAAATATGAGAAAAAAAATGGGCCGAATTGGTCAAGCCGTTCTCGAGTATAGCGCTTAGCAACACATTTATATTATATAGATAGATAGTGACATTTTATATGAATACTATTGATACATCAACTAATTAAAGAGATAAAGCATAACTGGTCGATTTAGCTTTCTAAATATTATTTTGGGGTATTTTTATTTTTAATTAAAATGATATATAATCCTTGCGGCAATTGCTACAATTCTGAAAAACAGATTAATGAAGGTTGATTTCATAGGTGTATTAATTTCATTGGTCTTTTTTTGACTGTTGGATATGAATTTAAAAAAAAAATTAGAAATTTATTACTCAGGGTTAAATATCGATGATGTATTGAATATTTATTTTTTACACACAAAATTAATACTTTGATGCACTGATATTTATTCAAAAAGGGTAAAATTATTGATCAAATAAGAAGTCAATAATTTTATATATCCAAACATTTTTCTTTCATCCCCTCATTGTTTTTGATTATTTAAAGGACTTTCACACCCCTAAAACCTCTCAAAGTTCAAATTGTTGAAATACTTGGGCACCCTTTTGCGATGAGCTGAAAGTGGGTTATTTTTTTCCTCCTCCGCTATCGTTTAATTTTATTGAAATACGAGTTTTGTGACAGTTTTATATCTCACGGTATCTTTATTTGTATTTATTGTGCTATTATATATTTTTTATTCAGGTGTGTTGACTTGTAATGTAACGTTTATTTAGTTTAGACATTTACATAAAACATTATTAAAAGCCATGAAATGGCTATGTTGGTATTGTGAGATTTATGAATTACATTCTTATATCTTTTTAAGATGGATATACATTTATCTGTATTAGCTAATCATGCTCGACTAAACAGCAACCATGGGTAGATCTGATTCTCTGAACTATTATACTGTCTGAAAGATCAATTTTATGCAGGAACCGTTTTCCAAAGTGGCAACGCAGAACTGCACCAAACTGAGTAAAAGCAAATATCAGAAATCAAGAGCAAATACATCTTATTAAGCTTATAAAAAGAGTATTATGGTTTAATTTTATTGATTTTTTATTTATTGTTCTTTTGATGGTGATTATTTTTAAATGTTTTTATTTTCAAGAAAACAGATTTGTCTTGGTAGGGATTCGAACCCTGGTCGCCCGCGTCTCTAGCGCGGTGCTCTAACCACTGAGACTCGTAATCCTAGCCAGACAAATCCATCCTCTTCACCAATCATATATCAATTCCTGATAATCCTCCGAGGCGTCAGCAAAGAAGATGCCCTCGTGACCTTTTAAGTTAAATATGTTATTTGAGTACTACCAGTGAGTAGTATGTCTGTACGTCTTTATCTAATGACATTATGTATCATTCGTTCTATTTACTTGTATTGTTTTAATACAGTTGTAAATTTCAATAATTTTTAAAAAGCCCTTGTTGGTAATGTATTAATAATTAATAATGGTAATTATTAACTAACAGAAACAGAACTTTCGAAGGAACAAATTCCCCTTAGAAAAATCACAAAAATATTGGCCAAATTTCTGAAGTTTTTTTTTTTCATTTTTTAGTGTTCCTTTCTTCATTGGTACTTCAATATTATTTCGAAATTCCGGATTAGGTTGACAATCAGTATAATATAATACATCATAAAAATATTCGCTATATAAATGTCCCTAGAAGTATATTCTGAGATGCACAACACACAATTACAAGATTCATTAGTGCGACATCCTCATTTAATCGCACAAAGTTACCATGGAATGATTTTTTTTTCCGATCTACCTCATTATTTTTAATTGAATACCTTATCTTTCGTGAAAGGTGATGGGTGGAAACTTAGAAGTTGAGCACTTACTTTACAAGCCTGAAACATTAAGGAAGTTTCAACGGGTTATAAAAAAGTATGCCCCTACGCCTACGGTTTATTACAAACCCTTTCACCTAATTTATATTTTTAACTGACGTTAGATGAATAATAAGACCCGGAAGTCTTATATAAAAATTAAAAAATCAATCCTATATAAGTCAGGTTGGAAAATAGCCGTCCCGAGGTTTGGTCTTTCCTCATGGTAGTATCCTTGGCCCAATCCTTTATACAGTTTATACAGCTGACATACTACTATCCTAACCACGTATGCTGATGGTACATGTGTATTATCAGTCAACACCAATCCAGTTATTGTATCCCAAAGCCTCCAATCCCATATCACTGATCTTGAAGAATGGTGTCAAAACTGGATAATTAAAATAAATTCTCAAAAATCGCACCCAATCACTTTTACCTTACACCGTGAACCAATGACTTCCTGCCCTTCAGTATCCTTTAATAATATCTCACTGGTGCCTGTAGAACAGATACTTAGGGTTGCATCTCGACAAATATTAACCTGGAATCCTCATACAAGACTGAAAAGACAAGAAACCACTCGACGTTTCAGACTATTTCAACACGGAGTGGAGCTTTAGGCCTCCACTAAGCCATCGAATTCCTCTCGTATCCAACCCCTACATTCCAAAATCCTTCGTAAAATCGTCAATGTTCCTTATTTTGCTAAGAATAAAGTCATCCATAACGATCTTAATGTCCCATTTGTTGCTGATTTGGCCCGAACCTGGTATCTATCCTTTTATAACAAACTTCATTCCCACTCAAACCCTCTAGTTTCAAACCTAGATTCCTCTTCAATTCCCGATAATCCTCCGAAGCGTCTGAAAAGAAGATGACCACGTGACCTTCTTATTTGAACTTTGATTTGAGTACTACCAGTGGGTAGTTTCTCTAATTGTCATTATCTCATGCCATGTATCACTTAGCCTATTTACTTGATTTATTATAGTATATAATACAATTGTAAATAAAATAAAAAAAGTTTGGTCTATGAAATATGTCCTCGTGCGCCTGCTGACTCCGAACAGCCATAATCTATGAATCTAGACCGATTGGTCCCTGTTCTAGAACCCGAGTGTACGTCACAATGATCACCGACGACTTGGCCTCAAAGCAACTGGTTATCGAGGTTGGGTGACCTTAACTAAACAGCTAACGTTTTCCTTTAACCAAACTCGTTTCACTAAACAAACGTTTTCCAGCAAGCAATATATGTAAAAGACAACATCGCTCGGCCGATGATCTACATCGTCAGTAGCACAAAAACACAAAAAGAAAAAAAAAACGTTATATATAATTAGGATGGAAGAACATTTGTCCATATTTGTTGATTCTACCGGAATTAAAATATGTGAAAAATGATGTAAACTATTAATGATCTTTTATCAAGTTTAAATACAAATAACTTAATTTCTAATATTTCTAATCTTTAATTCATCCCTGAAGTTCAAAACGTCTGTGTACGAATATTTTTCCCCATCCAATGTTATGCATTTCGTGTTAGTGTGGTCGTGAGAAGGTTATCTTAATTGTGGAAAAAACTTATTTTTTACTTAAAAGCCGATTATTGCGGACAGTATTTCTGAAAATTAAAATATTTACAGATTTTATAATTTTTGCAACTTTTAGTATCCTTTAACAAAAAAATAAATATATTTTAATAACAATCAAGATATTCATTTATATTCTTTCTGTGTACATAAAAAATCAAAACAATGATCAATAAGAAATAAAATTCATTGATCATTCTATAATGAATGTTTTTTAATATTTCTTCTGAAAATGTTTATATAAACGACAATATCATACAAAAGCTCTCTCATTTCGCTCTGTTTCCTAGTTTTATTATTAGCTGTAATTTATAATCCAAAAAGATGCTAGGCAATTAGGACATTGTTATTAATAATTAAGTCAATAAAAGTATCATAATTGTAGGACAGTTGAAAATAGAACTGTATATAGATGTTAGAACCATGATTACACAATGATGATAATGAATTTTTCGTATATTTATCTATTGTCAAATTCTTGTATATTTCGTTCCCCTATTTCTTCATCATGGTAAAGGTCTTTTTGTACCCTTGGAATTAGTTTACCACTCTTTGGGTGTAACACTGTCCTAGGTTAAAAGATTCCTAAGGCTTAAAAACCCTAAGAAATGAAATACATTTGCAAGATTTTGAAATTTTTCAGAGTAGGTAAAAACTAGAGTTTGTGATGTAGTTGTTAATTCGGGATGTTTAAATTCAACTATGGCAAATGATTTTCCTAATCTTTTAAAAGCCATTGATGGACCCTGTTAGACATGCAGACCCTTTTGGGACTGTATAATATAATAATAATTATAATAATATTAATTAATTATAATAATATTTATTACGAAAGGAGAACAGGATAGCTCAGTGAGTTGAGTGCTATGATGAAGGTTTCAGGTTTAAATCCGGCTGGAGCAGATAAATTACTTGAACTGCCCTGAAAGGTCCCTGTGTGATCTGCAGAACATCCTGGAGCTCACCAGTCCTCTATAAAATGAGGAATTGGGGAAAAAACTTGGAGGTTGAGATTCGGACTAATCATCTTCCTGCACAACCCTTGTCCTAGGAACATTACAGTCTCTATAATGTGCTGAACCCAAGACCTTTCATAGGTTGTAATATTACAGGTTGTTTTTAATTTAAAGTAAAAAAAAAAACTGTACCACTATAACCCGTTAATGGGTCTGGGGTTCAGTACATGGTAGAGACGGTACTGTTTCATGGAGGACGGTTCTGCAAGGACGTGACTTCTCCTAGGTCACCCTCAACCGCCAGATCTTTTCCCCTTATTTCCTACACCTTGGGTACCCTACTTTTTAAATATTTTATAGAGGCTAGCTGAGCCCCAGGAGGTCCTAGATCCCATTTGACCCATCTCCCGCTGTAAACAGATTAAATAAAACTGCCTGCAGCGGAATTTTAACCAGGACTTCCGGAATGGCAACTCAGTTCTCTACCACTGAGCCACTCCAATTAAAAGTAGTTTATATAAGGAAGAAATAGGGGTGCAGTCAATAAATACACCTTAATAAGTGTAACTTATTTATTGTGTGCCGACGTTTCGGCCTACAATAAATAAGTTACACTTATTAAGGTGTTTTTATTGACTGCACCCCCAACTATTTCTTCCGTATATTAGAAGTTACAGTCAACCAATTCTTCTCTAACATAAAAGTAGTTTATATAAAAACATCCATGTGAATAAAGTAAATTTCCTCAAGGGGTGGTTGTTCAATCTAAAACAGCTGTTCAATCTACCCTTGACTTGTTGCTCAACATCTTAGCTATAAAGGTGGAGCCATCTTTAATACCTAGGCCTACAACTTGGTACAAAATGTTCTACGACGACCAGTAGTAGAAGAAGAGAACAGCTACAAATGAAGACTGCAGGAGATAGAGAGAACCACAAACACACAGAAGAAACATGCCATTCACATATGGACAATCATACTCAGTAACTAAAATTATGTCATTTACGTTATCATTATAAAATACAAGTCATAATGCCTTTAATTTAATTCCTTAAATCTTTATATTATACAATCCACTATACCAGAGAGAGAAGGTACCATATCTCACCAAGGGAAGGAATTTCCCACCTTGAACAGTGGTTTTTATATAAGAAGGGCATTCGACTATGTATTCTGATATCGAAAAAAGAAAAAAAACAGGTTTATATATAGTGAGGCGTCCCTTTCTACCGAAGTTGGACAAGGTAATATAACTTTAATGGTAAGTTTACAATGATGTTGTATGTATAGAGGTATAGGAAATTCAAAACAGGATAAAGGAAGAGAAAATCCTTGGAAAGGGTGCGATCAGGGGTGACGGATGCTAATAGAAAATCCCAAGGGGAGAGTGTTCCCCAGCCTCCAGTCCTCGAGTCAGCTATCTCACCAATTTACTCCTTTCTTTCTCTTTAGCGATTAGTGTCAAATCTAGACCGCCGTGGCAGCTACGTTTCCATTCCCGGTGTCTCCCTTTTAATGAATCCGTTCGGGAAAATATACATTTCTCTTATATTTTTTTACCATAAAGAAAAATCCTAAGAAAACTTAAAAAAATAAATAATTTCTAACACCAAACATCATGCCAAAGAAAGAAGAAAATAAAACAATGTGTTGAGTGTGGGTTCGAAGATACCGAGAAAGATCAGTACGGAGAAAGATCGAGAAAACATCATATAGAAAGAAAACTAAAGGCAGCCAAAACTCAAACAAAGAAAAATATTGCTAAAATAGGAGAGAAACCGAAAACAACTCCGTATGTGTAAGTCGGCATTCTGACTTTTCAAAAAATATCGCATTCAAAATTTCATATGTTTTGGTTTCTACCATCTAATCGACGGCAGTATCTTCTTGAGATATTTGCTTTACAAATTCATAGAACCAAAATCCTACATCTTTCCTGTATTTACTCTAAAATACTTCATCCTACTGATTTTCATATTTCACCTTATCAAACTACTTTCTTTGAAAAATAATATTTCATTCAAGAAAACTCTTTCTTGTGTTCTTTCTCCAACTCTATTCACCAAACCACCTCGACACTTCTTCAAGCAGCAATTTCACATTCTATTTTCTATTTCATAATCATAACTCAACATTGAATCTACGTGAATTATAACTGTGCTAAAGTATTATCTAGTTAACATCGAGAAATACGAAGGGACTTCATGAGCTATTGTCTCGGAGTATTTATAACATTATAAGTAGTAACAACATCTGATTTTATTATTTATTTTGTCAGCGGTTTACAGTTTTATATTGTGTTTCGAACACATTCCACTTGAGCGTACTAATCATGTACGTATACTGTATATTTAAACATAACGTTGAGCAGGGGTCTGCAAACTTTTTTTTGCAATGCTCAAAATGAGCCAAAATGATGTTATTCAAAAGAAGTTTGAATCATAGGTATTTTCATATCAAAACAGAAATAATAAGTAATAAGAAATATTTTATTATTTAAGAAAGTAATTACTTAACGTTCTCTGTATATATTCTTCATTTTCATAATTATAACATTAGAAGTATATTTGTAATATAGAAGTGATTCTATATAAGTAAATTTCAAGCAATGAAAGAATCTCAGTTTGAGCCTAACAATGTCACAAAGTTTATATACAACATCCCACCGAACAGCAGCTTTTGACAGAGCTTTCCTTATCCGATCCTTGTCTCTTTGGAACTCTATGCCTTCTTCCATTCATCATTCCAATAATCTTTCAACTTTTAAATCCCGTATATTCAATCGCCTAATTTCCTTAGAATTCCCCAAAAATAAGAAATAGTATGTTCAGTTTTGAGATTAAGGTTTTCTTAAGGTATGTATTTGATGTATATGGGTGTATCTGCATAATTGTATGTGTGCATACCCCTGTGAGTGAGGTGTGTATATATATACATACATTTTCTTTCTCTGCTACTTTGGCTGTTCTCACTTCCAGTCACATTTCTTCATATTTACTTATTTATAATACACTCCCCGTCAAAAGTATCGCAACACTTTGAAATATTTGAATTTTACAAAAACGTCTGTCTTTTCGTAATAAAGAAAGGTTCTGAAGTCTGTATTAAGCATTTTTAAACTGGACATAAACAAATTTTATTAAAATAAATTACAACATCTCTTCCAATAAACAAAAAAGTTAGAAAACTTACTTTCTAAATTTTTAATTTCTGGTAATTTTAACTTTTAAATCACAATTTAAATTTTTAATTTACATTTAATAAGACGTATTGCCACCTCTCGCTTGAATGACTACTTCCGCTCGTGTTGGCATACTTGTAATTGTCCCACTCCTCCAATACAGCTGCCTTTAGCATTTTAAGGGTAGTAGGAAGTGAATCTCGTGACCGAACCGATCTTTTGAGATAATACCAAACGTGCTCGATTGGTTTAAGGTCAGAACTTCTTGCTGGCCAATCAATGGTGTGGATATTTGTGGTGTTCAGGTACTCAGAAACACATCTTGCCTTGTGTGGGCGGGCATTATCATGCATGAGAAACGATTCAAAGCCTATGAACGGCATAAAAGACACTACATGATCTTGAAGAATCATTTCTACATACCTCAAAGCATTCAAGGCCTCTCCTTGGATTGGCACTAACTCGGTACGTGTCTCCTAAAATATGCCGTCCCAGAACATGATAGACCCTCCTCCGAATGGCTCAGTTTCTAACGTGCAGCATTGACTAAACCGTTCTCCAGGCCTTCTCCAAACTTCTTCACGTCCATCTTTTGTGTTAAGGGCCGCTCTCGTCTCATCAGTGAATACAACTTTTTTCCACTCCCCCACAGTCCAAGATTGGTGTTGTCTTGCAAATCTCAATCTCTTTACGCGGCGTTCTGCGGTGAGAAGAGGACATTTCACTGGCCTTCTTGAGCTGAGGTTTGACTCCCTCAATCTTCTAATGACTGTTGAATCCGAGATTGATATCCCTCAAACCCCAGCGATCAAGTTTTTAATGGAAGAAGCTGTAGAATTAGGCTTCCAAAGAGCTTGCATTTTAATGGATCGGCCATCTATGGGATTAGTAATCCTAGGACGCCCTGACGTTGGTCGCCTCGATTGACTACCAGTCTCCCTGTACCTTCTTATGGTCCTTGAAACGGAAGAATAGTGAATCCCAATGCGATTAGCGATGTAACGCAATGATTTGCCTTCTTCAGAGAGAGTAATGATTTTGACCTAATCATCGCGGCTTAAACGATTCATTGTGGATAAAGTTAATTATTTCAACTAGACTAAAGAGAAAAGAGGAAACAGACTTGAGACACACGAAAGATAAACTTGGACTGAAAGGAAATTTAAAATGAATAATCCAAAATCGTTTGTTGGTAAACAGTGAATAAGAATGGAGTGTCTAGTCACTAATGTATCTCATTTATTAAATAATATTACTGTAAATATAAACAAAGTACGGATTCAGGTCGAAACCAAGAAAATCTCGAGAATTATGGGTGTTGCAATACTTTTGACGGGGAGTTTAGTTTTAATAGTTATCATAATTAGTATTGCTTATATTTTTTCTTTCAATTTCAAATTTGTATATAACTATCAATTGTTTCTCTCTCTATAATTATTGTTATCTTATTTCTATTTTTTTTTTCCTTTATAGGAAATGGTTTTCTTTAAATATTGTTTTAGGAGGTAATTGATATTTTTTCTCAATTAATTTGTTTATTTATACTCATTTTTTAATTTAATTGTAATTAATTAATTAAATGTAATATGTTTTACTCTAAGGCATTTTGGTTATACATTATTCCTGTAATGTTATTCTAAAGGGACTTGTCCCAGAATAAATAAAGTCTTTATTATTATAACAAGCAATATAGATGTAAAAATTTGAACAGTGACCATAAAACAATATGTGTTTTCTTAATTTCCTAGTAGGTGTAGGTTACATTTATTTTTTGTATAATTATCTAAATGTTCCGATTAATGTAAATAAATTCTCTGAATGCAAAAAATTCTCGAAAAAGCAATTTTAAAACCATAAAGAAACCAATTATTTTATTTTTAAAATCTATTAGAATTAATTTAACAACTGAAAATGATTGATAGATATATAGATAGAATGACAGATACAAAGATAGATAAATAGATAGACAGATTAATACATAGATAGATACATAAATAGATAGATAGATATTGTATAAATATAAATTATGTATTATGAATTTCTGCAAAAGTTTTCTGCTTCATATTAACAATTCAACTTTTTGTTTCCGGACTCTTTTGAAAAGCTACTGAGGCCGAAGTTGGCTGGACCCATGAGACCTTCTGTAATTTCGCTCCCAACTGCATACCGCAGAGCAACTTCGGCCTGGCTATAGTTCTTCCTATTGGTTACCTCGGTCCTGAAGTTAAATCAGATCCTGCTCAAATTCGAACCAACAGAGCAAACTCAACTGCTAACAGCCGAGCTCGTTACCAAGACGGCTCATGGCCACAGTGAGTGCTCAATAGGAGGGGAGGTATTATTCCGGTCCCACCCTCCCCAAAAACTTGTTTAAGTTCTCTTCCCCAATATATATATATATATATAAAACTATATACAATATATAAAAACATACACACACGTGTATATAATGGAATAAATAAACACACACACACACACACACACACACACACACACACACACACACACACACACATATATACATATATATATATATATATATATATATATATATATATATATATATATATATATATATATATATATATATATATATAATATAGTTCCAGGAACAAAATGTGTAAAAAAAGGAAAATAAACATGAAACAACTAGCTCGAGAACTGATTCAATACTGACTTTATTGCCACCTTGAACCTCTATTTATAGATTCTAACAGCTGTTTACAATGCCAGCTTGATATTAGCGACTATGCGATCATCGTCTTTTCCTGACTCCCCCCTGCCAGTTTACGAACATCCTCGTAAACTCAAAACAAAAATTGCAGATAAAAAACACAAAAACAAAAGAAACTACCAATTACATGAATCTTATTATACTTACATAAAAAATAAAAATAAAATACCTTATTACTAGCTTAATCTACATTATTATCATTCGTATATTCACAAAAATATTTATATACAAATAAGTTGATTTACAAAAACTACCATAAGAGAAATGAAAATAAACTGTTCCACTGCACCTCTGACATTAGCACCAAAAGTACTTCAGATAGCACATTTGATTATTATTAATAAAATAATAATATAAAAAAGAAATGCTTCATCAGCAATGGGTACAGTTATGGTTATAATACAGTTATGGGTTGGCTTCCCCAGCCGGAATTTTGAGCTGTTGGATACGAACAGTCCTATGTTTTCTGGGCTCAGCCTCACTCTGAATAGTGACTAAGTTATGCTCTCTGATAGCAATCGCTCTGAATGGCCCTTCACTATGCTCCGACAAATCACGGTGCTTGAACTCCCCGGATGCACAAGACACTCCACTCCCGTCTCTTATGATAGGCAAGGTACCATAAACTCCTTCCATATTGTTAATCACAGTGCAGTTGCCTCTCTTCCGATACTCTCCTCATTCTTCAGTCTTCGTCCTCCTATCTCGGCACGACTTTCCACTACGGCTTCCCTGGCTCCTTGTTCGCTCTCCTCTCCTTCTGTTTCCGACACTGCAGAGGAAATAGTTGACTCGGACGGTCGCCTCCTTTTCCACATCCTCTGTGCATTAACTTCCATAGGTTCCCCTCGGTCCACCTCTCTTCGTCTTATATATGGGCATTCCCGAGCAAAGTGCTCTTCCGTTCAGCATTCATAGCACCTGGAGCGGGGACATTCAGCCACAAGGTTTCCCACTTTGCCGCACCCGTGACATTTCCTTTCTTCTCTGCGCCAGTTCTTTCTATCCGGTGCTCTTCTCTTTTCCCGGAGTTGCGGTCTCTCTCTCCTAGTAAACTCAACTTCTCTTCGTCTTCCGATTTCCGGTCTTGACTGAGTCCTGCCTATTTGCGTTCATCTAAAAGGAACCCTGCTCCATCCTGATGTCGCGTGCTTCTTCCTCCCAATCATTCGAATCTACCATTTCTTGGGCGTATTCCAAGAAAGACTTATCTCGGGTGCGCACTCCTTCTTTCCTGTGTCTCTTGTTAATTGCACTTTAAGGAGCGTGATCATGAAAATCATCCATGCTTCCACTGCGCCAGTATCCATTACTTCTCGTAGTATGTCATTGATCCTGTTTAATTTGGCGATTAGGCCTGCCGCGTATTGCCCGTTCGACTGGTTAGGTCTCTTCATTTCCCTAAACATGTACAGCATGTCTTCTTCGGCCCCCATTTCGGAGCCCATCGCCCCCCCCCCCTCCATATGCTTTTTTCAGCCTTTATTTTATAGCTCTCCGCGTGCTAGGGCCACCCGTAGCATTTGAGCGTCCAGCTCGTCATCTAGATCCGCAGCGACCTGGGATTCAATATTGAACATAATACCATCGCCGCCTTTGAGGAAATAGCTCAGCTCCCCCACATCGCCATTGAATTTTTCCAGATCAGAAATCTCTCTCCTAACATCCTGTGCGTTAGCCCTTTTTAATTTCATCCGTTCAAGCGCGTTGGTCTCCTCTGCGATTCTGTTCGCCTCCCTGGCTGCTAGGTTCGCACGCGCCATTGCGAGCGTAGTCGTCGGCAAAGGCGGGACTCAGGGTCCACCGATGTCGGAGGTTGTGGTGTTGGTTATTGCGGTGGCGCAAGCGTTAATGTAGGTGGCCTAAGAACGAACGTCTCTCTGTCTCGGTTCTGTCATTTTTGTTTATGGCAACAAGAGATAGAAGAAGAAATAGTGAAAAAAAAATGATAAAGGATATTTTGTTTGTTTAAGCCAACAAAAAAATTATCTTTAAACTTCCCTGGTTTCGGCACCACTTATATAGTTCCAGGAATAAAATATGTATAAAAAGGAAAATAAAGATGAAACAACTCGCACGAAAACTGGTTTAATGCTGACTTTATTGCCATCTTGAACCTCTATTTATAGATTCAAACAGCTGTTTACAATGCCAGCTTGATATTAGCGACTATGCGATCATCATCTTGTCTTAACTTAAATATCTAATATATATTATATAAATATTATTAAAATTCAAAGAACTGACTGAAGCTGGAAAACCTCAAGTATAAATAATCAATAATAGTCAAGAAAAGTAGTAACCTATATATATATATATATGTATATCCTTCTATTTCTTTCCTCTTTTTCCTCTATGCCAACCCCGTTCAGGGACCGTTTATCAATATTAGGGCATGCACCATGCATAAATAAGCATATTGAATTGCATGTGATTTTTGTATTTACAGATCAGTTTAGAGAATTACTTCAAAATACAGTTAGGTATAAGTTAAAATATAAGAAATTTCAAATTTACAATTTGAATAAATTGATAATTGATATGTTAGAGTAAAATTGGAATTAATTTTGTAATCATAAATTATAAAAGAATAATATTAATAAATAGCAAAATTTAAATTTAAATATAAAAATAAATAAAATATGAAGTTAAATTAATATTTTAAGCACAGCAAGAAGGTTTTTATAAAATAATCATAATTAAAAAAAAATTATACAATAAAAACACAATAAATAACATAAAAAATTATGTTGCCAAAAATTATATATAAATAAAACTTAAAATTATATGTTATATATATAAAACAATGCATTCAGTTCCTGAGATCAGTACTTAACTCATTAAACTATCTTTTGGTGACGAATCAATGCTATAGTGTTCTCGTAATCATGCCCAAGTAATGAAAAAATAGGCTATTTGTGAATAATATTAAATAACACACTACTATAAATATATAATTGAACATTTTGCGATGTTAATACATAAATGATATTTATATATATATTTATATATATATATATACTTTTTAGTTTAATTTATTCATATTTACAACTGTAATAATATTGAAAGTAAATCTGCTAATACGAACAAATGACATGGAATAAAAAACACGTGTGGATCGGTAGCACTCCAATAAAGTTCTATAGTAGAAGGTCTCGAGGCCCTGTTCCTTTCAGACGCCTCGGAGGGTTATCAGGAATAGTATGGGAAGCAAGTTGAGAGACTAGCGGATTAAAGTGTGTATGGAGATTGTCATGGAAGGATAGGTATCTAGTTTGGGCCAAATCAGCAACATATGGGATATTAAGATCATGATGGATGTTTGTTTTTGACATAATAAGGAGCATTGAGGATTTACGAAGGATATTGGATTGTAAGGATTGGATACGAGATGAATTGGATGGTTTAGTAGAGCCCCAAAGCTCAACTCCGTATGACCAAATAGGTCTGATAACTGTCATGTAAATGAGTCTTTTGTAATTAATTGGGAGCTTAGAGCGTTCGTCCTGTAAATTTTGAAGTAGGCGAAAACGTCGAGCAATGTCTTGTCTTTTCAGTCTTGTATGAGGATAGTTATAAATTGATGACGAAATGTTTCCTACCACATCACTTAAAATATCAAAAATACCAAGTATTCTGTGAATATTGTTCAAGACTAGTCATTACTGATCTATATACTGTTGGACTTTTTATATTTCAGATATTAGTACATTCAAGCCCTCCGAAAAGAAAATTATCATAGCTGTTTTAATATTGTATATAAAGTATATATATATATATTTAAAAATAGAAAATTATCTATAATTACTAGCGAACCCGATATACAAACGTTTTCAATCTGAAAATTGTTACAAAAAATAAATTGATTGTTATTATTTGGACCGTTTTGAAAAAAATATATATCAGTGTGCCGGTGGTAAAGGGCAATAAAACGTAATATTTTAGGTAAATTTTCATAAATAAATACCATGATCAATACCACTTACTATCCAGCACCAATAAAAATGTGAACAATTTTCTTTGAGCTCTTTCTATAAGTTTAGGAAGAAACAAATTTATGGGAAATTGTCTCTCCTGGGCAGTTTTTATTTTATTGTTTAGTCGTTATTATCGATTCATTAGTTTTTATTATTATTTTATGTTGGTATTAAGAGATAATTAAATTTGAATAACACGCATTTAGCGTTAGAAATGATTAGGTCACCAGGATTTAAAAAAAATATACTGAATCTCAAAACTAAAATTAAAACTGACAATATATCTAAATGAAATGTGATATTTTTTAAATAATTAGATGTTCGTTATAGTTACGTACAGCAACTCTATATATGTGGAACCTTTGCCAATTATTTTATTATGGATACTTTTTTAACAATAATACCTAGCGAGGTGAATCCTTTTAAATTACGATATTATATTGTTGTGAGATAAGAAATTTCACAATATTGACTGTTTTCCTCTTTCTCACTTAGTTGGTTTCCTTCGATATGATGGCGTCCTTTTCGATCTCGTTTTCCAGTTGGGTGCTGCTCAGCTACTTTGACTGGTAACGATCCCCTACAGTCCGTTCGACCTTACTTTCGTATGATTCCTCCTTTATTCAGGTTAACATACACCCACGGCTAAAGGGAGTTCTTGTTATCATCGCTCAACTGAATTCTCTCTTCTTTAAATTTGCACAGACAACATTTATCGTTCTGAAAGAACTCTTAACAGAATTCCCTTTCAATCTCTCTGCGTCAGAGTAAACAAAGACAGAATCATGTATCGAATAAACTTTAATAGAATGGGATATATCATTTAATAAATAATCATATTTATAAAATATCAAGAAAACAATTACAGTATAAATGTTATTTGGATCTTGGATCTTCATCCTCAGCCTGCAAGAAGAAGAATTCAACATTTTGGGCTCGATATAGGATTGGGGTTAAAAAACAAATTTGGAAAAGAATTTAACTGGAAAAGTCTTAAAAACAAAGTCTTAAGTCACCAAAATACTGTTTAGTGAAAATGATATTTCAAATATCAAAATGTTTAATGGCACTTCTTTAGTCAGCTAATTTCATCTTTATTCTAAGGTTTTCAAGATTTGAAAGATTTTCAATTACAGTTGACATTTGGTCAGTCTAAATGTCGGATCTAGCCGAGACCGGAGATGTTAAATTTAGGTAATGAAGATGTTAAGTACGACTAGGTGTTGAGATAATGGGTTTAAAACAGTAATTTTTTGAAGCGATTAGGCCAGAAATTGCATGAAAAAGTTGTTATAGATGACCACGAGGCTGGCGAACAAGGGAGTAGTGGATTCGAGGCCTTGCCCGGCCAAAATGTCTTTATGTGCTAACAAAGAACCACCTTTTAGCAAAATCGTTGCTCGATAAACAGAAAAGTCTCTACAACGTACTGAAACCAAGTCCCTCCCTGGGTTTTAGTAGTACAGGTTAATAATAAGCTGATAATATTAGAAGTATTTTATTTTATTTTTTTTAATAATGAAATGTTAGCTCAAATTTTTTAATAATTTATATAAATAATAAAATGAATGACTTTATCATTCAGAGAACTATTTTTTCATTCACGCTCACAATAAGATGTTTCAAATTAAATTTAACCCTATAGCAATTTAGTGAACGATTAAATTTCATTTAGTCCAAATTATATTTTATCATATCACTTATTTATTTAGTTGTCTGTTTTTTATTGAAGACAAAAGCTAACAATAGATTACTACATTTGGTACTTATGGCTAAAATGGCTGAAAAAACTTGAAGAAGAAACTAAGTCTCCTATGATATCAACTTTAAAAATATAATTTTTAAGTTGATTTCCCAATCTGTGTAATTTATTTATACCTGACATAAAGATAATTTATCTTAATTACAATTAGTTAAATATTATTATTACTTTGAGTGGGATACATTAACTTGGCTTTTATTAGCGGAATCGTTACAAGAAATCACACCGCTTCTCGATTGTTAACAGTAACATTTCGCACTCATAATATATAACGAACTTCCGAAATCCAGTGTGGTTCATTACGCTATTTTTGAGAAAATATTTATTTTTTTTAAAAGACATATGCATAAATTTTTAATATATAAATATCCATAATTTCTTGTGATAATATATTATCTTCGTTACTGATATCTTTAAACTAAACTCGAAAATGACTATTACAATTTCATATTATAATTTCTAAATAAACTAATGAATGTCACCGTATTTTAAATTATGACATATAGGTCGGTCTAATCTAATCTAATGTTTTCATAAAATATTTTTTTCTGTCTTAATAAAAAAAAAATTACTTCGCTAACATACACATCGGTAGTTGAAAGAGAAAATAAGCTTGATATTAATTCCATAAATATCTGACCTCTTTGATAATCAATATCATGTTATCCTGTGTATCCTCACCCTTTCATTTATTTTTTAATATCTTTTATGAACTTTTATGAGTTCTAATAAAGCGACATTAACTTATTAAAGGCATTATTTAATGTTGCCAGGGGGGAATTATATGACGAATTAATAATTAACTTTATCAAATTTTGAAATTGTTTTCGAAAATTTCTAATAAAGAATTATTACATTTTTATTTTTTATTATTACTTTTTTATTAAAATGTTGTATTTTGTTTTTTTATTAACGTTACTTTAATCGAATAAGCATATATGCAATTTGATTCATAAAAGTTATAACAATTTAGTTTGTTTATGGCAGCACATAGATATATCCCAACAAGCTATCATATACGCACTTGAGTACATGTTAATAATTAACGGATCAATTTTCATTATAAAAAATATAATGTAAGTTAATGTGAGACTTTTGCGCCTTGTATCACAATTTGTTTTTTAATTTTTTAAAAATAATTTTTCTAATTTAGAACTAATGAAATAGTCTCTCATGTAGGACCCATTATAAGATACTTAAAAAATATTAGCAATATTTTAATACAGAATGTTTTTAATAGTTTCATTACGAAAAATGTTAGGAGTGTTTTAAAGTATTAACTAAGACTTTATTTTTGAAATTGAATTTCATTATTTCTACTGCTTCATTAATATTATGTAACAACTAAAACGTGGATCTCTAACATATCCTATATGTTTGAAGAGTCTTAGGTTCAGTCAATGAAAGAGAATGTACGTTTCTAGGACAACGGTCGTACAGGGAAGTGATTTGTCAGAGATCAAGGTTAAGCGCTAGGTTTTCGCCCCAATTAAGGGTCCCAACTTTATAGCGGCTGGGTGAGCCCCAGGAGCGTAAGTAGATCCCACAGTTAATCCATGAACTGGTCATTCCATGACTGGATTGATTAACATACGAAAAATCTAGTAAAATAATCACGAATACGTTTTACATGTAATTCCCTTAAAAATAACCGTATCTCCAGAAAAGTCGAAAGCCCAAAACTATACCCGAATGCCCGCTCTTCCGTTAAATTTCCGACGGTTATCCCTTCGGACTTGGGGATTGGAAACAAAACCTTATCCAGATGTGGAGTAGTAAAAACGAATGTTAGATCGGGATATGAGGATAAGTCTATGCCTTATTATGTGGCGGATATTCGAGGGGGCGACAAAGTATTAAATGAAATTGGCTGCCTTCGAATGTGATATATTCCTGGTCCCACTGTCTGCGATCCCCCCCTAAACCTAAACCCTTCTCCTATCCCCACTCCACCCTCTGTCTTGAATTCTAAATAATTTATTTAATGTCTTTCCGTTATTTATATTAAGCTGCAAAGTCTGGATTAGTTGTGAAATATTCACAAGCTTAGGGAAGTCATCTAGTATTTATTTCGATTCATATCTTTTTTTTTTCTTGTGTGAAAATTTAATGTCGTGCTCCAGAAAAACATGATAGCAGCGTTTGTTTTGAAAATACATTATATGGAAAAATTATGAACTCAGAAACGAATAAAAAGGCATTCTAACCCCCCCCCCCAAAAAATAATCATAACTGTATTAATGTTGCATATAGAGTATATATTTAAAAATATAGAATTATTTAAACTTTATACATTTACTAGTGAACCCTATACACGTTATCCAGTAGAACCGTTTTAAATCCGAAAATTACTAAAGAAATTTAAATAGATTGTAATTATTTGAAAACATATATGTGCCCAGGAGGTAAAGGAAAAAAAAATATTAATACTTTAGGTAAATTGTCATAAATAAATACTATGATCGTATCAATGCCAATAACAATGTGAACAATTTTCTTAGAGCTGGTTCTATAAGCTAACGAAGAAACAAATTTTAATATTTCAAAGCTATGGAAAATTGACTGTCCTGAACAAATACAAGAATTAGACATGGGGTCGTTCAACATAAAAATACCTGACTCCATCACGCTTCCGGTTATTAGAACTTGATCTACGAATTACGTGTTATATTTAATATAAATACCACAAATTTTCTAGTATTTCGGTTTATCTGAATTAGTCTATAGGCATAAACAGAGATTTACTGTATTATATTTTGTCCAATTGAGAATTGTTCCGTAGTACTCTACCAAGAATGCTTTTGAAACAGGAAATTCACAGGTTCTTCAAAGAATGAACCCTATGGCATACGATCCCTTTAATTTAATGCTACTCCCTTAGGTAATGGAAAATGAAAATTCTCGGTTCATCGTTTAAAAACTGACACTCTAGATAAATAGAAGACAGTTTTCTGATTAAAGAGGGAGTTGCTTTAGTATGTTTCATGCCACAATATCATATTAAATTAAAATATCAACAATTATCTAAAACGTCGGTTTATCCAAAATAGCCCAATCTACATTTTATTCCGGATAAACAAGGCTCTTCTGTAAAACTTCTACAATGGGGAAATGGCTTGTTTGAGTCTACCAAGAATGCTTTCGAAACAGAAATTCATACTTCATCGAAGGCATACGAATCCTGAGTTTTACTTGCTATGGTAACTTACTCTCTTAGGTAATCGGCAATAGAAAAGGTAGGTAAGAAGGTAACTGCAGTTAATGTAGCTTTCTGATCAAAGAGTGAGCTGTTTTAGTACGTTTCATCCCAGGATATCACATTTAACTAAAATATGAATATCTATCACTCATACGGGATGGCCCAGCTTTGTGATTCCGAATAAACAAATTTCTATTGTACCACTTCTGCAATGGAGAAATGGCTTGTTTTAGTCTACCAAAATTGCTTTGGAAACATGAAATTCACAGTTTTCTCAAAGGATGAAACCTATAAATTACTTGCTACAGCATTTATATTTTTTTAATTAGAAAAAATTCTCGTTTCATTTATCGAAAACTAACACTCTAAATAGACAGTGGTTAGCTTCCTGATTGAAGAGGCAGCTGTTTTAAAAAGTGTCTAGCCATGACGTCATATTTAATTAAAATACGATGATCTAGCATAGGTACGTGATTCCAGATAAACAGGTTTCTACAGTACTACTTCTTGTACACTGGAAGACTGATTTTTTAGGTATTGTTAGTCTATGAAGATTGCTTTTGAAACAAGGAATCCACAGTTTCGTCAAAGGATGAAACCTATGCCACACGAAGCCTGAGATTTACTTGCCATAGCAACTTACTCCCTTGGGTAATGGGGGATAAAAAGGCCTCGTTTATATATTTTTTTAATTAAAAAAATTCTCGGTTTTATTATCTGCAAGTTGACAATCTAAATCGATAGGAAAGTAGCTGTAATTAAGGCAGCTTCCTGATTGAAGAGGAACTCCCCTCCCCCCCCCCCACCACTACACACGTGTCCGGCCACGATAACTGCAAACAAAGGCTAATCTAAAAACTTTTTTTTCACTGACAATGGAAAAAAGAGAAATTTCTGGCTCACCTCCAACCTGGGCCCAGGCCTCCTCGTCCTTTCCTTCATCTCTAACTTCCTTCGTATCCGATATGCGTATTTTCTTTACTCGATACTTTAATGGAGTTTCTTCTGAAAACAGTTCGCGTCATATCTTACTAAAACCAAAAACCTATGATTTAACAGACTAGTGGTGAGGACACTATCATTAAAGTAAGGAGTAGAATTTTGGAAAACTATTAAAAAAAAAATTATGTAACCTCTAGAAGTCTATTATCATACAATTTATATCTATAATGAAACTATTTTTTTCTAAATACTTCATATTCCACCCCTTCTTTATATATTAATTTTCTCATTTTGTATCTTTCTGTTTACCTCCTTATTTTCCTTTCCCTTTTATTATGTTTAGATTTTATCCTTTCTGTACATTTATTTTCTGTATTTTATATTCGTTTTCTTTAATTATTATATCTGTCACTATTTTAATTTCTGTTCATCATCTGTAATTTTATTATATCTGTCACTACTTTAATTTTATTATATTCTGTAACTATTTTAATATTCGTTATCTTTAATTATAACATCTATACACGATTCTATCATATCTAGTCACTATTTTAATTTTCTACATTACATGTCACTATATTCTTGTTTCTGGAACGTTTTTTATATTTTTGTTCTGTTTGTTTCTCTCTCATAGCCCTGAAGATGGCCTACATTGTAGGTCGAATCGTCGGCACACAATAAATAAGTATACACTTATTATGGTGTTTTCATTGACTGCACCCCCAACTATTTCTTCCTTACATTAAATTTCCATCGATTTTTTTAAAGTTTCTAATTTATATTGCCAAATAAGGATTACGATGAGATGTGGGTGTCTTTAAGCTCTCTTCTTTATGTTTATTTAAGTAAAACAGTCCTGAAATACCTTTTATTTAATCACCTCATATCCTTTCAATTCCCGAAAATCGGAAATAATAGGTTCAGTTTTGAAATTATTTTTTTTTAATTGATGGATGAATGATGTACTTTAATATATATTTATATTTCCTTCCTGTTTGGCTGTTCACACATCCAATTACTTATTTTTAAAAATAATTTATTATAGTTGGTATTGTTTGTATTTTTCATTCATTATTTTTTTTTTTTTGCTTTTCATAAAATGTTTATATATGTCAATATTAATTGTTTCCTCTCTATATAATTATTGCTATATTATTTCAATTGTTTGAATCTTTTAAAAAAATATATTGTTATTAGAGCTAACTGGCGATTTATTTTATTTTTCATTTATAAATTAAATTGCAATACTAATCAAACATGATTGTATTCTACTCGAAATCATAACTTAGATATTTATAGTTTATATATTATTATTTGATATTCTAAAGGGACTTATCCAAGAATAAATAAAGACCCTATTATTAAAAAAATCGAAATATTGGAATAAGATACTGTATATTTTGGAATACTGAATTGGATACTGTTTATATAGATATTGTATATATCGGAATAAGTAGCTTGTTTTATGTTTTAAATCTATGCATTCCAGTTTTCACATCATTAAAAAAAAATGGTCCAATTTACAACTATAGTATACTGCAAGTAAATAGAATGAATGGGATGAGATAAAGTTAAGTAGAGTTTGAACTCAAATAACAAATTCAGCTGGGAAGGTCAAGAGGCCATCTTATTTTCAGACGTCTTAAGTGGAAATAAGGTTTGCCATGAATCGGGTTCGAGCCAAGTCAGCAACAAATAGGACATTAAGGTCAGTATGTGTGACTTTATTCTTAAAAAAGTAAGGATCACAGGATTTTACGAACGATTTTGGATAGTAAGGATTGGATACTAGAGGAATTCAATGGCATAGTGAGCCAAAAAAGCTTTACTTAGTAAGTCCAAATCGGTCTTATAATAGTCATGTATATGAGTCTTTTGTAATTAATTGGGATATTAAAGCGTTTGCCAAGTAAGTGTTGAAGTAGCCAGATCGGCGAGCAGTTTCTTGTCGTTTCAGTCAAGTAAGATGATATCATGTTAAACATCTGTCAAGAAATAGTCCTAGACATCGGATCTGTTCTACAGGAATCAGTGGGGTTTTATGAGGACAGGAAGTCAATGGTTTCAAACGAAGGGTAAAGGTGACTTGACGGGATTTGTAATTGATTGTAATCATTCAGTTTCGACACCATTATTCAAGGTCAATGATATGTGATTGAGGAGTATGGGATACAATGGAATGGATTAGTGATGACTGATAAGACAAATGTATCATCAACTTACGTGGTAAGGATACTATTAGTAGGGGTTGGGATGTCAGCTGTATAAACTGTGTAGAGGAATGAGCCGAGGATGCTGCCTTGAGGAACACCAGCAAATTGGAAAATGAGGGCTGAATAGTCATGATTTTGAATGACCTGTTAGTGAGATAGGATTGAATGATAAGGTGTAAGAAGTCAAGAGAAATGGATTTGTGATTTGCCAATTTTTAAGAAATATTTATAATTTAACTAATCGAGCACGATAAAAAGTAGTTCTCCGATCCGTCAAGAGAATATAAAAATCCCACCAAAAAATTTTTTTATACAATAGAGATAAATGCATCCTAAATACAATTTCACTCTTAATTTTAGGAGGAAAGAATTAACTAATAAATAAATTTTTACATTTGAACTATAATGTGGCAAAACAAAATTAAACTTTAAAATTTTATCATCTAAAATGTTATAAATCAAAATCCTTAATTTGTTAATTTTGGTACCGGAAGACAGTAGAGCTTATAAAAAATTAAACAACTCTGCTTTTACATTTTATTAATTTATTTATTTTTTATTTAGTTACAATATTACAATTATATGTTTTTTATTTATTTACAACTCTTTTTTAACTTACTAATATTTTTTTTATTAATTGGATAAAATTTAAATTTGATATTGTGTAATTTTTAAATATCTTTTGAAAGATGCATTTCAATTTATTTTTTATTATTAGAACAGGAGTTTTTATGTTTCAAAAGACAATATTGTATAAGAAAAGTAAGTTTGAAGGTCTTCACTGAAAGATAAAAGTATTTTCTACAGTTTTAAAAATTCACAAACGTGTTTTGATAATTTCTTCTTCTTAGTTTCAGAATGACGTTTGAAACGATAAACAACTTTTTATCTAATAACTCTTATTTTTGTTTTTATCCTTAAACAAAGCGTTTAAGCCCATTTTAAGGAAATGTCTCAACGGTTTTGTAAAATTTACTTAACAGGAAACTCACATCCTGAAATATATGGTTTCGCCTCAAAGATATAAATAAATTATGTTACACCGAAAATATGAAGGTACAATGAAACAAATGATTCACAAAATATACACCATTTTCTGAAATGTGACTATGATCCTCCGAAATATTTCTTAATATAGGTGGTATGTGTGAAACAACGATAAGCATATGTTTGTATACTATATTTTTATGATAAGCACACAAACCCACCTATGTATATATATATATATATATATATATATATATATATATATGTGTGTGTGTGTGTGTGTATATATTACTTCACAAAATCCGACCCCTTATAATGTAACCGAACCGAAAAACAACAAAATCATTAAAATTTGTATTTCGTATTTTATTAACTTTATTGAGTAAGACACCAGACTTGGTATAGCATGAATCAGTCAGAATAATTTTTCTTCGAACCCGAATTCCACGTGTTTCTGACCTTAAAACTCCTTGAATGACCTAAAAATAGCTAAAAAATAAAGAAAAGAATTAAAAAAAAAAACGAATCCAAATCGGTTTTATGGCGCTACACCAAATGAGGGAATAGGTCCGTGTAGGAACAGGTAGCGCACTGCTCATGTCACTTCAGTTTCTACAATGAAATGTACTCCAATTATAAATAGAAATAATAGTAGTATCCAAATTAAAATTTTATCTCTGTTATATAAAAATGTTTTAGTGATCGCCGTGTAATCAATAAATTAGTAATGCCTGTCAAAAACTTAGGCACTACTATTGACCAAAATCTTTCATGGAAACCCGACATCACCCAAATATCCCGACGGTCAATTAGTTCCCTGAAATTATTCCATCGTTTTCAACATCTCCTTACACAACCTTCCCGTAAGCTTCTCCTATCATCTCTCATCTTCTCCCAATTTTCCTGCTGTAGTGTGGTATACGGGGGCCTTTCGAAAATTCTTAAGGACCGATTAAAGTGAATAATGATGATTTAAAGTGGCACTTCTCTCCCATTCGTAGACAATATTTCCTCAGTACATTCTTATACCAATCCATTAACTCTCAACACCCTTCATAAAGAATAGATAAGTAACTTTATTCTGGGACTCAGTCCCTTTAGAATAACAAGCATGAACAGACATAGAAACATAATATATATCTACAGTCTCCTCCAATTCAAATCCTCAGTCCAGCACCACGAAACAAAATCTTGCCTTTTCGATCTATATGCTCGTTTCCACAGAACTAAAGCATTAGAGCGTTCCTTTCTCGTCCGCTCCACCATAGTGTGGAATTCAATCCCTCCTATCATCCACCATGCTTCTTCACTGACTTCATTTTAATCCTTGCTTTTCCAACACCTCCTGGCCTCCCCTAAACGATGCTCTCTAAGCAGATCGATCAGTCATTTGCTTAATTTGAATCAGTATGGAATAATTGATTTTGTTGCTTACGTGTTTTTGTTTCTTTTTCGTAAAGAAGATGTACACTACATAAAGAAATTATCGCTCATTCATTTATTTTTTTATTAATTGTTGTTATAGATATATTTATACTCTATAATTGGTTAATACCCTATCATGATTCGTACTTTTTAGTAATTTCATTTTTATCTTTATTTTACTTTTTTTCGGCACTTTTTAAATACTTCATGATTTTATTATTATGTAGCCAGATATATATAATGTTTCTTTTTCTGGTCATGTTTGTTATTCTACAGGGAATTGGTCCCAGAATAGAGTTTATTTTCTATTCTATTCTAATATTTTACTTTACATGTAAGGTGGAGTAGTAAAAATTGATTTCAGCTGATTAAGAATGCAAATAAATTGTGAAAGAGGAATCAGTTGTAAAATCAGCCATTAGACGGAAAGGGGGTAAAGTCCTTAGTTTCCCTAAGGAAACTAGCGGGTAAATCCCTAGTTTAAATAAATTATATAATTTTTCTAGAATAAATTTCAGTTTATTTAAACCTATTCCTTCAATAAAATAAATAACCTTTTGATTATCTCGATTATTTGCGTTGTGGAAGAAACTGAGGTGTATAGGGCCCTTGTTTCACCCTCTACCTTTGATATCTCACTCATTATAGTTCTTTGACTGCCTCTTAGCCCTTCTAAAGGGTCCACCTTATCTTTATACAGACGTTAAAAGAGCAAGAGGAGACTACGATAGGTTTTAAAATAAATTACAAAACGATTTTGAAATAATAATGTTTATTATAGTTTTATTAAATAATTATATTTTTTGAATCATCATAATTTATAGATTTATTTGATATGTAAAAAAAAAAATTCAATACATATACATGTTACTTCAAATCAGGAAATCATACAACAATATTAAATTATTAATGATTTAGATATTAAAAAATCTAATTATTTGAATCTTGAAGTATATATTATTTATTAAATAACTTGAAGAAAAATGTTTATTTTGATTTAATCTGCATGAAGAAATTAATTTATAGATTTAATTTGTTATTGAAAAGTAATATCAGATCGGAGCCGGGGTGGTCCATTTGTTGACTCATGGAGCGCTGATTTGCTATGCTGAAGATTCGGGTCCAAATCCGGTTGTGGCAGATAATTTATTTAATCTGTTAACAGTCAAGAATAGATCCTGTGGAATCTAGAACCCCCCTTCTGGAGCTCACCTAGTGAGCCTAGCCTCGAAGGTGGGTACCCAAAATAAGGGGGAAAATCTGGCGGTTCAGCGTAATCTAGGACAAATCACCTTTGACACAACCGTTTTCCAAGAAACAGAACAGTCTCTACCATGTACTGAACACACGATCCTTCATCGGTTGTAGTCGTACAGGTTATTTTTTTAAAAGATAAACATATACTTTTTTTTCGGAATTGGTATATGATTTTTAATTTTTTTTATGTAAAATCCGAATTCCGATGTCCGGTATTTAGTTATTTTTAAAGTCACTTCCTGTTATTTATTTATTTATTTTCAAGGCGGGTTTTAGCTTTCCACTCACTATATCATTAAATATAAATTTGACTATATACGAATTCAATTAGAAATTAATGAACTATACGAATTATTAAATCTTTTCCTCATCATCCACTGCATTAAACATTTTCGCGTTAAGGGTTTAGCGACTTTTAAAATAACTAATACCCATAACTTCTCTGCAAAGAATTCTGCTTGCATTTGATTTTTTTTTTTAATGGCAGAAATCCTGGACCACTGCCATAAAATGAAGGGAAAATATTATAAATTTTTAATCTCCACCGCCAAAAGAATTGGGGGTTCAATACATGGTAAAGACTGTACTGTTTCAAGGAAAACGGATGTACAGGGAGGTGATTTGTCCGAGATCACGCTCAACCGCCAGGTTTTTCCACCTTATTTTGGGTACTCGAGAAAACAGAAAAATAAAAAAGGTTTGTAGTCGTAGCCAAAGCCTCAAATTTAATATAGGACTTCGGAATGTTTTGAGTTTATACAGACAAGGCGCTCTGGAGGGATTTGTGTCACAGCTTGACTCTTACGGGATCGACTTGGCTGCTATCCAGGAAGAGCGATGGACAGGATCTGGTAATCTCGAAAAGCGGAATCATACAATCTACCACAGTGGACACGAAAGGCATCACGTGTATGGCAGGGTATGTTGTTAATAGACGATTCCGGCAACTTATCTTAGACTATAGAATCTGTATAATCAGGATACGTGGCATCTTTCAAAATTATTCAATAGAAACTGCATTGGAAACCGAAAAGGGCGAATTTTACGATTTAATCAAAAGATCTTTACGTCAATGTCCTAACAATAATGACAAAACAGCAAGATGCTATATTGGCTTCACTGCCCAAGCTATGATTTCAAGGAAAAGTCAGATCCTTTGATCTGAATTATATTTAAATAATAAAATGGGATGCCACCAAGAGATCGTTATACTTGATATATCTGTGGAACCTGTGCATAGTGGGCTAAGTCGAATTTTGTGAATTTCAAGCTATCTACTTAGAACCGTAATTTTTCTGAACTTATTTTAAGTTCAAGATTGGAGTATCAGCCCACGATTCACAAAGGAATATCCTTCATTGCAATGGACGGAACACTTTGCGTGTTAGACACAAGGAAAGAAAAAAAAATTACGATTCTAAGTAGATTGCTTGAAATTCACAAAATTCGACTTAGCCCACTATGCACAGGTGCCACAGATATAGTAATTCTATATCATCAATAAATAAGAGACTTATCCTCTTATCTCCAAAGGTTCACGCCCGTTACAAAGATTTAAGAAAGCTTATAAAACTACTTACAAAGAAAGGGAGATGCTATATGTGACTGGATATTTCTCGACCATTGCTTCATCCAGTTCCTTTCATCTGAGTTGACCGCTCCTTTCGAACAACTGCGGCTCTTATCTTAAGAGTAAAGGTAGTAAACCCTAAGGGACACTACTTTTGTATGCCCCTTACCCTATTTATCTAGGTACTCCTAATTTCCAGATAGCATCACATATAGCAAAGGTTGTTCCCCCAATTAAGGGTTTAAATTTTAAGAGCCTGGATGAACCCAAAGAAGGTCGTGAGATTCCAAATAGTCAAACAAAGGCTGTTAACAGACAAAATAATTTATCTTCCACAGCCGGATTTGAACCCGGCATAGCGACCAGTATATCTGATAAATTAGATGAATATGGAGTTTATACGCTCGTTGAAAAAGGGCCATGGAATTTTCCAAAATTAAAAAAAAAAGACGTTGATTGAAGACAAGTATCTTGAGAGAATTATTATAAAATGAGTATAAAATGAAATATGTAAGGGAGGAAAGAAGGAGGGAAAAGGTTAGTAAAGAGGAAGGACAGCCAGCTGTGAATAGCTGAGAGGTTTTTATGATATTGCTTCCCGTTGGAGGAGCCAGTTTGTCAGAGCTCCTGTGTAATAAATAGGTGGTTGTGGAGGGGGGGTAGGGTGTATTGCTGTAGGGTTATGCTAAGTGAAGGATGACTACGCTGTTGAAGGCCCATCCTTCTAGGGAATTGTTCCAGGTGTCAACTCGGCTCTGGCCATTCTTTCCTTACATATCTTCCCCAGCCAAGGGTCTAACCTTTGTTCTTCATCTTAGATTGTTATAATAATAAAATGCCCGAACGAAAAGTAATAGGGCTCTGTTCGTCATTAGGTTGTTTTAATCCGGCTTAAATCCTATTGGTCATCATCACATAAGTTTAATTCGGTA
The DNA here is from genome assembly GCA_037127475.1 of Arma custos. Taxonomy (NCBI): domain Eukaryota; kingdom Metazoa; phylum Arthropoda; class Insecta; order Hemiptera; family Pentatomidae; genus Arma; species Arma custos. The sequence goes on along the minus strand of CM073761.1, from coordinate 74,220,461 downwards.
CAAATATATGTATATATATATACAGTATAACCTCGATTATCCGTCAGGGTATGGGACCAAGATGTTGACGAATTTGGGAAATAGACGGATATGGGAGTGAGTCATACATCTCATATATTTATATATATACACACATAAATTGAATAATATGTTTCAAACATTCGACATTATATATGTACTCGTAACTTATTTACGTACTGATAAGGTATACATATGTAGTGAAAATATTTTTTTAAATAATAATAATTACGTATAATGATGGCTAAAAGCACAATCAAGTATGTCCAATTTTTCCTTCTTGAGAAAATAATATCAATTTAAAGGTGGAGTTTAGCTCTTTCCTCGTGCAGAAACTTACTACGCTCCTTCTTAATAATGATTAAATGATATATTTGAGTAAACAACAGATTCTAAGAACGAAGTTGTCAAGACACAACGATTAATTCTTAGGCGCCCTCTATGACTTTAGCAACCAAGCAGTATATACGCATTTTTTTTTTTCTCAAACTGAGGTGACGGTTAACAGAGAGTGACGGATAAAGAGGTTTTACTGTATATATATATATATATAATTTATACATTAATGGAGAAATTTTGTCTACAATTTTAAATGGTCCTCTTCTAAATTCATCTAATTTTTCCCTATTTAATTTATTACCAACATCTACAAAAACTGTATCTCCGATATTTAAATCTTTTGTCTTCTTATTTTGATCAGTCCGAAGATTGTTGTTCTGATAATTTCTTACTGAATTTTCATATGCTGTTTTCTGTCTTTTTGTAAATCACGTTCACAAAGATCTAGAGGGCAAATATTTATGTCCATATTATATCCATAAATCGGGAACCCTCTATAACAATTCAAGTTGATAATATTTCTTAAGCTTTGCAATTTTCTTCAAACGAGGTGTTTCTACGTTTTGTTGGAACCAAGTTATTTGCAAAAGAACACATACCTTTTACATTATGCAATAACTGTGATCAGGTGTAAAAATCCTTCTCTCTTTCCATCGAGTCCAGGAACATCGAAATCGAATCGAGATACACAGCTTCAAATCAAAACTTCACTTGGTACCATTTACAAGTTCCCTTTTATAACAAATCGTTTATATTGTTGGTCAATTGTCAGTCGTTTACTTTAGCATTTATTTATTCTGAACTTATAACGAAGGGGAATCTTATATTTGCTAATTCTGCAGATACATATTTTAAATATTGTCTATCCCTTTGATAATTTTGTCTTTATGAGACTTTTTGAATGCGGCTAAGATTTATCTCCAGAGAACATAGGGGTTGGAAATAATGGAACATGATGAAGTACTGTAGCTGTTTTCCGTTGCAGAGATGTGACAAGTGGTTATGGAATAGGATTAATGAGGGATTACGGTTTCGGGTCCAAACCATGATAAGTACACAGTGGTAAACACTAAATTTTCCCATTCCGATATCTCTATGCATACACTATAGCCATGAAGAATCGTTTCAAACAGTATTTAATGCTTATTTACCCATATTCATAGTATAAAATAATTAATATATATATTAGTGAGCCACCCCAGCTTTGCTGTATAATTTGCGTGTAATAAGGCAAATTATGGGTACATAATTTGTATGTGCAATGTATTTTTTTGATCACGTAGCGGCCACTAAGGACAACGGGTAAATATCATTGGTTAGGCTTTTCTTTGGGGGTCTTGATTTTCTATCTTCCCATCTCAGCTAAAGTACTTTATTACATAGAAATTATAAAAATCAAAACAAAATCAAATAATTTCTTTATTTACGAATTTATTATCTTGCACGTTAGATAATGGCACGGTCTAGGACTCCATCTGGACAAACGTCTCACTTGGAATCATCATACAAGACTGAAAAGACAAGAAACTCCTCGACGTTTTCGCCTACTTCAACATTTACTCATTTCGACATTTACAAAAGACTCATTTACATGACCGTTATCAGACCTATTTGGACATAATGACTTGACCTTTGGGGTTCTACTAAACCGTCTAATTCATCTTGTATCCAATCCTTACAATCCAAAATCGTTCGTAAAATCTTCAATGCTCCTTATTATGTCACAAACAAACTCATCCATCATGATCTTAATATCCCATATGGTGCTGATTTGGCCCAAACTAGATACCTATCCTTCCATGACAATCTCCATACACACTTGAATCCGCTAGTCTCTCAACTTGCTTCCCATAATATACCTGATAACCCTCCGAGGCGTCTGAAAAGAAGATGGCCTCGAGACATTCTACTATGTTGTTATAAAAATTATGTATCATAGGGATCCGTTCAGTAATAATTGTGAAAGATGTACCTTTGAAAGACAGCCGAGTATCTCAGTGTATAGAGTGCTGAGTTGTTATGATTAAGGTCCTGGGTTTAAATCAACCATGAATGTATTTTGTGGTATATAAAGACCCTCCTGGGACCCATCCAGCCCCAATAAAGTGGGTACAGTTAACACATTACCGCCCTCTATTGTTTTGCTGAAATTTACTATGAGACCGGTGATTTCATCATATATCAATACCATTTTTATCATATATATTTTCAATTTACTATGTAGCCGGACCTTATCACTAAAACGATATTTCTCTTTCCCAGTCACCAACAAATGTCTAATGAAAACGAGAAATCTCGTTCTCGGGCGTCAATGTGTTAATAGTAGGGAAGACCTAAGAGTTGAGGGTTATCTCGGTGAAATTTGTTGACTTAGTACATATCCTATAATATCCAATACCATTCATTGGTTGCAGAAGGTACAGGTTTTGTTTTATAATCCGAAAACATCGTAGAATTCCACTTAATATCGTAGTTTTCCACAAATCAAAAACATGAACCAAAGTAGACATGCACATTAATTTTATTATAGACTTTACCGGCTCAACACAACAATTGATCGTAACACTTCCTAGAAATTACTAATGATTGAAACTTAGAAAAAATAGTTTGGGCAATTTATATAAGAAAAGTAGTATTGATGTTCAACACACAGAAACAATTCACCATTAAGCAACATCTCTGCTCTATTTCTTTGTCATAGATGTAGAATCATCTCTAATCCACCTAGGCATGCTAATGGGACAAAATGGCCTTTTTGAGAACAGGTTCGAGCATCAGGCACATGTTCCCAGTACCCCTTCAAATATCTCATCATACTATCTTGCATGAAGTAGAAGACACTAAGCATACAGCCAGCAGAGTAAATTGCAAATCAGCAAACCTACACCCAGGAATATAACTCACTCATAGAAAAAGTAAAAGCCATTCACAATACATGCAGAATACTATAACGTGTTTTTTCTTCCATGGTATCCAAACCAATGTTTAGTATAAGTTTCTTTCGCTGATCATTTGCTCGATATATATGCACATTATTAAATATATTCCATTCTACCAGAACGGAAAAAGCGGATGGTATGTTCCCGCTTTGCACAATAGGCAATGACTAATTTCTTCTGAATTACCTTTTAAAGTTTCTAATTTAAGAATTAAAAAAATCATTATTTTGTCCAATTAGTTGGTTAATTATTCTGGAGTTGTTAAGTCCTCAACATTTCGAACGATATTTAGGTGCTGCTATCGAACCATTGAAAACCTTATGCTAGACAGCTCTTCGCACTCTAGGAGCATATTTTATTCAATCGCTCTGTTTTAGAAGGTTCTCAGATGTGACAGAATGGAACGGATTCCAGACAGAGAGAATATATTCCACTCCGGAAGTTAACAAACAAAATAATTGCCGTTGATGTCCACGTCGTATCAAATTAAATCACAAGGATTGCAATTAAATCCAGTTTAATAACTGCCTTTTCATGTCTACTTTGAAGCTAATATATAATTATCAATTTTAGATATGTAAACATTTTTACATTTGAATCCGTAGGAACGATAGATAATTTTCGTAACCGTGCTGGTATAGTAACAATTATTTAAATCATAATGTAAATATCGCATGAAACGCGAAACCAAGACCGGTCGATCTTGAGAAATTGTTTTTCTCTAGATACCCCCTCTAGAATTATTTTTCTACCTTCTTTCAACAGGTTATAACATCAAATTCAAACCCGAAAAAACATATAAATGAGTGTGGGTTCACCTGTGGTGTAGTGGTTAGCATAACAACCTTATATGACCACGGTCGCGGGTTCGCAGCCCGGTGGTCCTACGATTTTTAAATGGGGGGTAAAAATACTTAGTTGCGTTCCTCCGAAAGGAGCGTAAAATGATGGTCTCGAGTCTGGATTGATTCAGATACTCATCAGAGATTCCTATCCTAATACCTGAAAAGGAAAAATGTATGACTGCCAATGTAGCATCGTCCAGTTTCCGATGGCTGCATAAAGTGACGTTAAATGAAAAGCAATGACGTATAAACGATTACATTCCTCGAGCTCAAAAATCAGGCATGACTGGAAGAAGAAAGAACATGACTTTAACCTCTTACCTCTCTTGCACGCCTGTATACAAAATGATTTACACTGGAAAAATAAGCAGGGGAGTATAAAGAGCTTTTAAATGTCCCTACTGAAGTCAATGTTAGGGAGACAGTGTATTTGAGAATTAGATTATTCCTTACCCTGAAAAGTAGATCTGGAGAATTACTTTGTAAGAAAGCGTTATAGGAAATAGAACCAAAATTTTAATTTGGAACCGTGAATGTCAGTTCTTTTCTGGTCAGGGACTCCACTGCCAGAGAGGTGGAGGTAACTATCTCCACCTCTCGGGCATGTGAGACGAGTCAGGCGATCAGAGGCAAATCACAAAATACCGGGCGTAGGATTGAGGTCCTCGTGCACCTGCTAGCCCCAAGCAGCCATAATCCTTGGATCTAAACCTGTCCTGGAGCCGGAGATTACGTCGGCAGGAAGGATACTGTTGAAACGGCCCCAAAGGAATTGGTTGTGGACCTAACAGCGGCTAACAGCCAGCCGCAGCAACATGGAAACTGTGGTTCGCAGCAACGTAAGATCGGGTGGTCACCTCCCGAATTCCTGTGTTCCTGCAATTATTATATATTTTCAAGATATCCACATCGCACATGGTCTTAGCGGAATCTGAGAAAATATATATAATGTCTATGTTTAATATAAAATATATACGATGTAGATTAATTAAATCTTAAGTATCATGGATCAAAAATGGAAAGATACGAACAGATAAAAGATCTACTTCTAAATAATTAATTATGATTTATAGTTATTATAATGTACCATCATCAGTGCTCTCAGAATTTTTGCTTTAACTACATCCATTAATAATAAAATGCCATAAATATCAACGGAAAGCTTTAGTGTGGCAGATAACATTGGAGAGATAACAAGGGAGGACAAATACAAATGAATACTAGAGATTTTTGCCCGGTAAGGACCTAGCCAGGGGATACAAGCTCATAATAAATTCTCTACACTTCTCGACAAAGCTCGTTCTCAGCCTGACAATAAGACCTCATCAGCACCTAATTAGACCTAGTATCAATCAAGCTTCGTTTTATATTACACGCGTGTAAACTGTAAATTGGGGGATGTAATCATCGGGTTAACTGATTAATATTTCCTAATATATTCCTGTGTTATAGTTATAACGATGTATTAGTTAGGGGTGTCTATTGTACGAGACTATACCCCCCCAAAATAAATTGATAAACTAATTCAAACAAAACCAAAACCAAACAATAAACAATCAATATTATAACAACCATGTAAATGACCCCCAGGCCGATCTGGTAAAAAAAAATAATAATAATAAAATAAAATAAAAATATATTCTTGGCGTTAGTAAATATTGATATGAAATTCTTACCATGCTCTGTCATAACCTTACAAATTCCTAGAATATATATATATATATATATATATATATATATATATATATATATATATATATATTCTATATTGTTAATCCTTCACAGTTGGTAAATAATTATTGTATTCCAAAGTGCATACATAAACCATCCCTCGGCACAACCGACAAGTGGAAGAGCACTGAGTTGCCGGAAATCCTGGATCAAATTTAGTCTGTTTGCAACCGTAGATAGATCATAGGACCCTCCTGGGGCTCACCCAGCCTCTATAAAATATTATAAAAATAGGGTACCCAAAATAAGGGGGAAAATCTGGCGGTTGAGCGTGATCTAGGACAAGTCACCTCCTTGCAGAACTATTGTCCATAAAACAGTACAGTCTCTACCATGTACTGAACCCTAGACCCGTTCAAGGGTAGTAGTGGTACAGGGTTTTTTTATTTATTTTTTTATAGTTACTCTAAGATCAAAGCATTTTCGTAATAGGGGAGTAATTGTTTTTCTCATTTAAAAAAATTTCAATAATAAATATTATTAAATTCTCCATTTAAGAGTATTAAACGCAAAGTTCTTACAAAATGTATAGGTCTAAATGTAGAATGTAAAATGTTGGAGTAACTGTCGCCGCAAACTTTAACAAGGACGGTAGAATCTTTAATGTTTGTAATTATGTCGCCAGCCCTCTAGTTTGGTGCAGTAGTTTTAGTCTTTGACTAGTCACCACGTAAAGGCAGTAATAGGAACGACTCAAAAGTAACTTATATTCACTGTTATTCCCTTTACAAATATATCACAACACGTTCACACTATGGATGAGCGACGATAATATCAACATATATCTCCATGGACATTCATATGTGCATATAGTGGTATATATTACTCCACTATATTGCCAGATATTGCCAGTTAGACGAAATGCATAAGATGTTATTCAGTTTCATAATTAAGTTTTAAAATATACCTAATAACTATTGGTAAATATTTAAATGAATCGATGTAGCAAATAAAAAATTCATGAAGGGTCTTGGCTTCAGTACTATGTAGAGACTGCAATGTTTCTAGACACCGTTAGTGCAGAGAAGTTATTTGTCCGAGGCTCTAATGCCTGGTTTATCTTCCAATTAAGGGTACCAACTTTATGGAGGCTAGGTTAGCCTCAGGAGGGTCTTTAGGTCTAACAGAGCTAATCCTTGGCTGTTAGCATTTTAAATAATTTATCTGCCACAGACGGATTTAAACCCGGGACCTTAAGCATATCAGCTCAGCTCTTTGCGTACTGAGCTACCATGCTCTTTTTATATATTAATACAGTCTCGATTCCTTTATACCAACAAATACAAATAAATGATAAATCAAACATTACATTCGAGTGCGAAACTCGTCTGAACATTTATTCAAGTTTATCCACTTTAATCAAATAATTTTTATCAGTTATATCTCTTAAAACTACGAAAGAATTCTTATGATCCAAAAAAATCAATGTGAAAATGTTCTGACTATCCATTCCCTTTTCCAAATTTGGTTTTTAAGACGTGCCTACTTCGCGTAATTGATCGTTTCGAATGGGCACACGACGTTTTCTGCCACATACAAAGAGCCTAGTTTTATAAGTTTAAAAGTAGAAATCCGCTTAAAATGATCAATAATCTAATGGTTTTACTCTGGAAGGGGGAGAGAGTGTCGCTAATGCTCTCCCGATTTTATTCGACCGATCTGAGTTGCCAGACGAGCCTTTTCACCCTGCCCAAAACGGATTAGTATCAGCCTGTTAGTAAAAATTTTCCTTAAAATGCCATGGCCTTTTCGATCTCCGCTCCCAACACAGAACCTTGAATGCATAACCTGAATTTTTTACAGCTTTTAATTGTGGAACTGAACTTGACCACAAGCTCAGGTACTTTATATATAAAATTGGATACTTTGTACTTAATTACTTGGATATTCTGATTCGGCGGATTGTGTACATCCAAAATTTCTATAGTCGCGTTAACACTAAGGCGATATGAAATAAGCAATATATCATATACTATTGCGTCTATTTCTTGCTAGGAAGGCTCAATACCACCAGCCAATAGATCGGCCACACCAAAGTGATAAAAATTTGGTATTTTCACCGCTTCAGCTACAAAAATGAGCTCAAGTGAGGAACACGTTGTGACGGTTCATTGTGAACCGTTAAGATGAGAAAATAACAAAACACTGGGTACGTCAAGAAAAGGAAAAGTACAAGAAAAAGAAAATAGTTTATTTTCTGTATGCGGTACTAATACCGTTGAAGATGCATTCACGAGCCTTTACAAGATTAATGATTAATAAGATTGCTAATATTGATAATTATAATTAAATCGATAATAAGATCGCGGGTTCGCATCCCGGCAGGAAGCCCTAGGATTTTTTAATGGGAGTTGAAAATTCTAGGTTGTTCCGTCCATTGGAAGGGATGTAAAATGGGAGTCCCAAGCCTCTGCGGTGTAAGGTACCCATTAAAGTTTCCTATCCTAATTATAAAATTTAGGTTTTAACCCTCTTCCCTCTTTAACATCTTCCGATCAGCCATAGCATCATAAAGTGGCGTTAAATGAGGAAAACAAAACTTCCAATAAAATATTGAAAGCAATTACCGAATTACCTTCTAGTCATATTTACAGCTTGAAATATCAAAGGATACCAATCGTTGAAGAGACAGACTCGTTACTTCCAGAGTAATTTCAATTGCGATTTGAGAAGCAATCGCGCGAGTATGGAACCTTTTTTATCGTCTTCCTGTTGATTCCATGTTACTATGAGCTTTCCTAGTGTGAACACAGTCCATCACCTTTAGTTAACCATTAATTCCTTAAAATTAAATAACAAATGTAGTTTAAACTGCTGTATGTTTGTTTTATTCACTCGTACAACCCATTCTCAAAACAGGTTTTATTATTGGACTGTATATTTCAGTTTACATCGCGAGGCTCGGAATTTTAAAATTAATTCGAGGCTAAATCTTCAGATAGGAATGATCCGTCCTGAATGTCTGGTAAGAGTGAATAGTAAGAGGTTTGATGGAAAACAATTCATAGAATAGAAGTGATTTATGGAAGGCCGAGGATTGAAGGATGCCACCGGCAGAACTAGCTGCAACAACTTGATCGAGTAAGATTTACAGAAAAGATCCTTACATAACAAAATAATATGAGCAAGGGGTGCTCCACATTCGCTGCAGAATATAAAGCAGTGGAAACTAAGATGTATTACCGTAATGTTCAAGGTATTTTATTTCGCATTTCATTCAAATTTATATAAATAATTTTAATGAATTTCGCATCAAACGGACACAAAGAATGATAATTGGTCCATTTTATATTTTTTTTAATCATTTAATTCTTTTTATAAAATAAATGACGTGCATGCAGTTTTTTTCCAGTCCATAACTAAAATTAATAGCCGTTTATATGCACAATACAATAAATAATTTATTTTTAATAATGTTACTTGACAAATAAAAAAACAAATTTTGGATTATTTATGAGAAACAGTTTTCGTTACAATTAAAAGCGTATATTAGACATTTACCGAACCAAATCAAATATTTTAATTTATATTACGACATTCAGAGTGTGAAAAAAATGCAGAAGTTTAAAAAACTTCAGATAAAAATATAAAATTTATACTCAAAAAAGATATTATCTGATAATTGATTCCGTTTTGGTATTTAATACAAATGATCTATCCTTAACTAATGTGATTTCAATGTTCTGTAAGAAAGAGGAAAGTTTAATCATTATAAAAAAAAAACAACTGTTTTTGCATTATTTATGAAAAAATGTATAAATACAAACGAGATTATAAATTTAAAAAACGAAATTTATGTTGTTTTTTTTTTGATAAACTTTGTTCTAAAACTTAAAGAAAAAGCAGGGTTGAATCAAATCTTAGCTTACCCTTCGTCGGGCGCCGTCCGTTGGACAGCAGTCAGGTATTATTTTAAAATCTATAAAATTAGGAATAAATAAATTATAAAAGTAGGAATTGAGTCGTTTCTCCCAAATTTTGGTTTATTATTATTTATTTTTTGTTTATTATATTACCTTTTGATTAAATACTAATGTCGACAAGTATTAATAATTGTCGTCTGCATGGAAAATAGCTTTCCTTCAACAATCTACGACACATGTTTTAGAAAACATAACATCCGTCTAAACTGTTATTTTATCTTATTTTATATATAAGACATATTATATATATTAGCACTATTACTTATTGCCCACAAGTGGCAGATTGTAATATTTCAATAAAGTGTTAATATAAAAAAAAATTATATATATTTAAAGCAACCAATAAAGTTTTCATTTTCAAATTTGAAAAATGATTTCATTAAATTTTTTTTATTCCAATAAACTTTATTTATTCCATAAATGATTTAAATCTGCAAAATCAATCCAATTTATTGTTAACAAAATACAAATTTTGTCTATACAAATTTAATTTTACATAACTCATCAAAATTTCTATTTTTTAATTTATACTTTTTTTTCTACTAATAAATGAACCATATTATAATTTTAACAAACAAAATCACGATTATGCATCGTTGGGGAAATGAAAAAGAAAAAAAATTGTATGGCGTCCAAAATACAGTTAGCGCCTGGTCATGTTCAGAAGTCTTAGCCCCTGGCAGTAAGTTAATAAGTCCTAGAACTACATTGATCCACTACAAAAACATTTTTTTTTTAATTGCGATTTACACAGATATTCTCAGTATAGATAGAGGAAACCAGGAAGTCTGTGAACATCGAAATCGGATAAACTTAAGATAAGACAAAATGCTTCAAATAGAAATGTAATTTCATCACTTTAACGATTCACGTCTTAGAAGTTAGGAAACTAACATTGAAATGAAAATATTCATTTTTTTTTAAGATGATATTTTCAATTAAATCTGTCATATTTGTTTCTGTAAAATGTAATAAAGTTGGTTTACATCATGATCTAATATGTCAATAAACGATTTATTTTCTCAGAAAGCATTTTTTATCTTTCCCCTCTTATTGACTCCGTACATGACAAATATTTTGGTGAAAAAAAAATAAAAGCGAGTTTATAATAAGGCAGATTTAGCTTGTTTTATTATTTCTTACACAACAGTTAAGCAATGTCAAGCTTGAGAGCTTGACATCCTAGCGGGGAAACCATGAAAGCCCGAGATTCTGCATATGATTAGCCTAGTTGAGGCAGCTCACAAAGACCGGGCGTAAGAGTGATGACCCTACCCCGTGCAGCTCTATTGGGAATCGCGATCTGGTTTTCCAAGATGTCAATAGCCTCACAAAGGTTTGGTTCAGCTACGATCTGCTACAGATTTAGGCATAGAGTTCATCGTATGCATGCACAGCCAGAATGGTCTTAATCTATGGATCTAGATAGATTTGTCAATGTCCTTGAAACCGTTATACCCTATGGGAAAAACACTTGTAGTTGTGTAGCTATGTCTAGGGTTTATAGTTTAGGAATACAAAACTCTATGATGTTCCTATCATAATGAACAATAATACTACCTATTGTATTTATGCCAATACAAAAACTATATAATGATACGAAAACAATGGTCAAAAGGAATGTTTAATACATGAAAATAAGAGTTTTATTTTATTTTATTTGTTTATGAAAAGAAATATTTTAACAGGATGTTTCGGGGACACAGGATGTCTATTTTATTAATATTTATACACCTAAATATTTTCATTTTTATGAATTATTTAGACATTGTAAATAAATATAACTTATTTTATTTTTTCCAACTACACGTACTTTATTCATTAAATGTTAGCATTAACTAATTAAATAATGTTCTAAATGATTTTCTTGAGCATTGAAACAGGCTCAGCATATTTCTTCAACAGGAGCATTGGCAGAAGTTTTATTTATTTATTATCATAAATAATTCATAACTATTAACTGATGTATGTATATATTAAAGCTCACGGTGTCTACAATTAATAAAATAAAACACAAATAAAATTTATGAGGTTTATGACTTCTTGTTAGTTGATTTTAATGTATTATTTTAAAGAAGTTTAGACCAACTGATGGGTACACGGAAATGGGGTAACTAATTGGTCGGTTATGAATTAATGATTTATTGCATATGGTGAACTTCTGAACAAGTTTTTTTGTATCAGATGTAACATTTGGCAGTAGAAGCTACTAAATCTTTCTATTGACAAACAGGAACCACAAAGCTATAGTAGTGAATAAAAAAAAAACCCTAAGGCAGCCATATATTTCTTACTAAAAATCATTATCTGATTAATTCTATCAACATTTATGTAATTAATTCATGAGTATGTAATTATTGGAGTTGTAATAACCACTTCAAGGATTATTTTTGAAATATTATCACCACAACTGGAAAGAATATAAAATTTACTAGACGTATTCGTTCCAATGTATAACTAAAAACCATATTCATATGCACCCAGAATAGAAAAGAAAGTCCCTTCAAAATAACAAATATGAACAGAAAAATAAACATAATATTTATCTGGCCAGAAGGCTAAATGTTACAAATCAAAAAGCGTGTAAAAAGTGGCAGTAAACAAAATAAAAAGATATAACTAAACCAAAAATAATATTAAGTAAATAAACAGTACAAATCTTGACAAGATATTAAGCAATTAAAGAGCATAGATAAATCCATAACTTATGTTAAATGCATGAGCTAGCATGCAATAATTTCTTTACATGATGTACATCTTCTTAAAAAACGAAATTAAATCAACTAAATAACACAATGAATTAATCTATACATTACATTCTAGGCAAATGACTAACCTACTAGAGAGCATCTTTTTGGAAAGTTAGGAGATGTTGGAAAAGCAAGGATTTAAATGACGATAGTGAGGGACTATGACGGATGTTAGGAGGGATTGAGTTCCACACTGTGGTGGAGCGGGCGAGAAAGGAACGTTCGAATGCTTTAGTTCTGTGGGAACGTATATAGAGATCGGAAAGGCGAGATCTTGTTTTATGGTGTTGAACTGAGAATTTGAATTGGAGGAGACTGTAGACATATGAAGGTTGTTGTGAGTTAATGGATTGGTTTAGAAAAGCACTAAGGAAATATTGTCTACGAATGGGAGAGAAGAGCCATTTTAACTCAACATAAAGGTGGGACACGTGCGATCGCCTTGGAGTACCAAGCAAAAATCTTATAGGTGGATGTGTAGGTTAGGTTAGGTTTTGTGGTTTTTGGACACTCAACTACAGAAGTCATTCGTGTCCTTTAGGTTATGTTTGTTTTGGCTTATTTTTTAATTTTAAATTTTGCTATATAGGTTATATTTTTTTAGAAAGTCAATTACTTTGTTTACGCTCAAAACATTATTTTGCAACATCTAGTGGAGTCTTCTTTCTATTTTGCAGTTTTCAAAGTAAGCTGAGTAATGCGGGTAATCTACTAGAATGTGAGCGATGGATAGCTGTACTTTGCAGGATGTGCATTTAGGTGGAGCTTCTTTATCTATGAGGTATCCGTGGGTTAATCGGGTGTGACCTATTCTCAATCTTGCTAGGACAACTTCCTCTCTTCTGTTGGTACGGTTAGAACTTTCCCAGGATGAGGTTTCTTTTTTGATGCCTTTTAATTTGTTGCCGTCCTCTACACTTTCCCAGAGCTGGTCCCAGGTCTTCTTTGCTAGGGATTTCAGGCTGCTTCCGAGATCTGATGGAGTGTAGACTCTTATTTCATGGTGGATGTGTAGATTCATATTAGACACTACATTCGTTTTAATTTTTTTTTTTTAAATGGGCAATATTATATGATTATGGTAAAAATTTAGAGTTCCTATAAATTCTTCATTCCATCTCAATAATTTTACCAAAAGCTGTTTTCAATAGTAAAGTTTCACAACTGTCAAAAACAAAATAAAAACCCAGACCCTTCATAACAAACAATAATTTATTGGTCTATTCCAATATTAAACAATAATATAAATTTTAAAGCAAAATTGTATGCGGTTATTCATATAATAGTCTTTACTTGCTGGTTAATTTGAAATTTTCTATCTTATGCCTTATTCTTATCACACTAATTCTTGTAATTCTCGTATTATGAAAAGCTTAATCAATGTTTTAAACTTCGAACAAAATGATGTTTCCACTTATAAGTATTTAGATTTATACAACAATATTATTATTACAAATATTATTTTGCCAATATAAAATTATACGACAGAATAAATTAGGAAATCCGAAATGGAGTGCACGAAGAGGATGTTTTTTACTTTGATGAGGACAGTATTTGGAAGTGAGGGACGTTGAAAATTTACTAAAATTACACTTGAAATGCAGCAATACAAATTATTTTTAAAAAACATTTTCTGTGCGATTGTAAACACAAACAGAAAGTTGCGTTTATGCGTTCATCATGTACAGTGCTTATTTATCTATATTTAAATACAGATTTAGTTTTGTCTATCTATATTTATATATTTAACGTTTAGTTATCCTGTTTAATAATATTAACTATAATTCCTTCTTTATTCTTTCTTTATTTGGCGCTGCAGACCAGTGAACATAGCCTCCCTCACAATCTGTCTCCAGCATTCTTTTTCCACGCGGTCACTCCATGTTTGTAAAGATCTTGTTGTTAATCATTCTGCCAGCTTGTTGCGGTACGTTCCCTTCTTATTTTCCCTTGAATAACTAATAATTATCTTCCTCATCATATGTCTCTCAGGCAACAAGGATGCTACGCTTAATAGGCCCTCCACGGAAAGGTGGGAGTGGAATAGATGACGGAGAGTACGACTAAAGAGACTTCACACCTCCTTGATCAATTTAATAATAATTTAAAAAAAAAATAAATTCACTGAAGTTTTAATGAGTATCAGATGAGTAACATCAGTTACCTAATAATTTCTTTATTTTAATCAGCTAAAAAAGTCATCATTATATAACTATAAAATAGGAATAAATTAGATAACTAAGCAGGAAACCAATAAGCATTTTTCCATGTCGAAAACATGTTTACGTGAATATGATATATAATATATTTGCATTATATATCGTTGGAAAGCTAAACAGTTAAAAAAAATATTTTCTAACAACTTATAAGATCATACTATGAATAAATAAATATAATGTTTGTCTTTAACAATATCACCAATTATAATGATTAATTTAATTTATAATATAATTTATCCGTAAAGGAACTTGACGGAATTTACATGAAAACTAAATACAAATTTGTGCGATACAAAACCAGATTTCTTTTTTTTATTATATATTTTTTATTCATAAACACGAGCTACATGAAGTGGTGTAAGGAGTATGATCTATTACTACACCATTTTTTAAGATATTTTTATAGACCAGGTTTGATTAATGGTGATAATTTTCAGATGCTTCAGCACTTCCATTATGACCAGAATTATGGCACTGGGGATACAATTTTTTTCTAAAAGAAAATGAGTTCAAATTACTTGTAAATAAAACATCCTCCTCCCTAACCTAGATTAATCTGGACAAATTACAACGCTTACTGGAATGCCGATACTTAGCCGTTGTATATTTCTTTGTGGATTAAAACACTTTTCGTCCTCTTTATCCCCCCCTCTGTTCTACAAAAACGTAATAATAAATAAAAAGAATAAGTAGGATACATGTTTATTATTATAATAGGTTTTATACATTTTACAATTTTTTCTACATAATATTTAACATTTAAGGACAATAGGCTATAGCTAATGTTTATAGGAAGAAAAATCCGGGTGTGGATCTAAGAATTTATTCCTTAAATAGTGATAAACTATTTATCAGAAATACGTTTTGACCCACAATTTAGGTCTTCTTCAGGGCTGGATAGACAAGATATAAAAAAATTAAGAATTGAAGAATTGGAACAGAGGAAATTATATACAAAAGAAAATAATAAATTATTAGCTTAAACTTTTAAAACATTGTAAGTAAACATCGAATAGTGTATCCTTTTCGTTTATTGTTTTTTATCATTGGAGGGTTTCTTATATGTATTTAATGAATTCACAGCTGACTACATCCAATTAATAAGATCAACATATATGAATTGAGTAGCATAAATTTGAAGTGGAAAGACGTCTAGTCATTCATATCATTAATCATCACAAATATCACTAATCATTCATAATAATTTGCTATGTAGGGTTTTTCTATTATTATGCCTTTGTAATATAAACGAAAGGAATCTAGCAATTTTGTTCAGTTTCGTTAGCAACAGTTTCGATCGTTCATAAAATAAACTCAATATATTGAATAGTAAGATTTATATGATACATCAACTGCACGCGGCTGCGATTCTGCTCGATGTATATACATATATATATATATATATATATATATATATATATATATATATATATATGCATCTACTATTTTTTTTAATATTTATTCTTATATAATATTGCTACCATTCTCAAAAAGTATATGCTATATCATAAAGACCAGTCTCAAACTTAAAAATAATTACTATTTAAATGTATCATACAGAATCGTAATTAATATATAATGAAAGAAAAACAAATATGCAAAAAAAACTTTCGATAGAGAAAAATAAATAAAATAATAATAATAAAATAAACAAAAATTGTAACTAAACATTCTTAATGACTTATATACATATATATAAACAATAACAATAAAATAAAAGAAATTGGTATCCTACAATAATAAATGCTTCGTTCTTTTATGTACAAACAGCTTGTACTGTTTTCTTAGCATCTACTTTTCTTGATTGTTAATAAATAAGTTTTACTTTCCGTTCTTGAAAATCAGTCTATTCGTTAAACTTGCTTTTGGCGACATTTCGATACTATACTGTTCTCATAATCATGCCCTAACAGTGAAAAAATAGCTTTTAGTTAATTCTATTAAATAATTCACTAGTATAAATATAAAATTGGCAGGTGACTCGAAACGTCACCAAAAGGAAGTTGAATGGATTGACTGAATCTCCAGTACTGAAAAAAAAATTTATAACAGTCAAGGAAACTAGAAACTTACATATATACATGGAACTATGTAGAGAAGGGGATTCATTCCAAGCTGTCTACCTGTTCCTTATAAGGAGGAAGAAGAATACCTAATACAGGGATAACAGGGAAAAGAATCTCTTAGACTTAGACTGTTATAAATCCAAGGGCTTAGAAAATGCCAATCATTTCGAACTTTACAACTGCCCTTAGGAAACACGGATGCTCGCGAGCTTTGTAATACGTGACCAGCATACCTCAGCAGCGTATAATTTACCCTGTATATATCTAACAACATTCTGTTTGTGAGGTATCCCATCCCTACGTTTCTTCCAAACATGTGAAGGAATATATAATTGGTAATAAGTAGGATTGCATTAACTTTAACAACAGGTGAGTAGAAATTAAATTTCATTCCGAAAAAAAGAAAATAATTCTTTACATGACTACAATATCTAAACATTTGGTGATCAGTTCGGCAAGTTGTCGCTTTAAGTTGAGTAAAACAAGTTTTAACTTCACATCCGGTTCCTTTTTAATATTCTTCGAAAATGCAGCTAATTATCTTTTTTTTTTTTAAACACTTCATTGAAATAGTATTACAATTTGCCTCTTGTAGGCAATAAGTAATAGCGCAAAGTAGCTGTACAAAAATACAATGAAAAGAGAAAATACCACAATCATACAAAAATAAAAATAAAATAAAATAAAAATATATAAAAAAATAAAAATAATAAATAAATAAATTATCAGCTTTAGATCGAAAAAAGTGCAGTTAAACAGAGTGTAGTTATGGGATATGGAACCTTTTAATTTTATTATTTAGTATTTCCATTTTTTATATAATTGATCCTGATATCTTCAATCCCTTTAGACCCTCTTCTACTTGAGCGATTTTTTTTTTACCTCTTGGTATTACGCTTTGAATAAAATCTAGGTTTTTCAGTTAAACTGTTTCCTTCCATTCTCACAAAATTCGAAGGCAATTCGTCTTTTTCTTATAGCAGAAATTCTTTATAATTCGGTGTAAACTATATCGTTTGGAAATAATTTAAAATTATTCCCGGTATATTACCAAAGTGGATTCATTTGCGCAGGTTGTCGCTTCGAGTTGAGTAAAACAAGTGTTAACTTTTCATTCGTTCCTCTTTAATATTCTCGAAAATAAAAATAATCGTGAGCTTTATAATGCAAAAAAGTGTGTAGTTTTGGGAAATGTGGGCCTTTTGGTTATAATTTCATAAAAAAAATCAACCTTTCGACTAGCACCTTGAAGTAAAGATGACATACATTTGATAAAACGTATTTCCTGATTAAATTATTACCGAAATATACACAATTTCCAAAAAAAAGTTAGATACATTGCTTATTTTCGGTTTACTGCCTGACTATTACTTTTTCATCCTTTTTGATATTTCACTCTTCTGATATTTCAATCTCCTGCAACATCACTGCAATTGAACGAGCATTGCTCAGTATACCATCAAATATGACCATGGTAACACGCGATTTTTGTGTAAGTTTTTTTATGAGCTTAAACTTGAACACTCGGCCGCCCAAGATGCAAGAACCATTACCGCCGAGTTTGGGGAAGAGCGTTGAAACGAACGGACCATTCGCCCATGCCAAAACCAAATTTGCATTGAAATAATTATTGGTTTCTTTGTGTTAGTCAATGGCATGAGGTCTTCATGCTTCACAACAGACAGTGAAGAAACTAAACGAGCTGGGTCACGAAGTCTTCGCAAAGTCCAATAATCCGCCAGACTTATCTTCAACAGAGTTCCATCTGTTCAGAAATTTGGACATCTTCCTTCTGGGTAGTTTTCTTTAAAAATGATTCCTAAATAAAAAAATTGAAAATTTGATAACACGTTGGGGAAAGGTATAAGAAGTGATGGTAAATATTTTGAATAAAAGTATTTTTTTTTTTTTTAAGATGGACATTTCGTATGAAACTACCCAATAAATGCTGAAAATAAGAATTATCATTAAAAAAAAGCTGTTCACAAATTTTAATCACCTATGCAAGTAATATACACGACTTTCCAGGAAGGTCCAAAGAATCTCTAAGTAGTCTCTCCAAAAAAATAATTTAGCTAATAGGGTTGTTACCCCTCCCCGCAATGTAAACATACTATAGCTTATTCTGCGCTAAATACTGCTGGGGTGCACCTGTAACCCGATTTCCTGACGGAGTGTTATGGGTAAGCTCGCACCAAGGCAATAAGGCAAGTCAAGTCACGTCTAATTCGTCTAGCTGACTGAATTTTAATGTCAACTAGTCCGATTAGACGTGATGGGGCGGGATAGCAGCTTCAGTGTGAGCCTACCCTAACAGATCTCCGGTGAGTGGACTTCACGGAGGGTTCAACAAGTATGTTAGAAAACACTATAATCGTTGTTATAATTGTCGAATAAACTGAGATTCCGCAATTAGAAACACTAATTAATTTGTGAACTTAAGGTAATGTTTGATACTCTTTCTGATTATGAACCAAAAATATCTGTTTTGACATAACTAGAAAATAGAAAGAGAAGTATGCGAGCCCGATCTCGATAGCAATAACAAAATGAGATCTTTCATCCAGCTCCTTATATTGATGGCTGCGTCATCTGTCTCCTTATCTCTGATCACTATGTTGATATGATCGAGTAATTTACTCTAAAATACGTGACTCTGTAAGGGTTTATGTAAACCGATTTCTAGAAGTTTGTTACTATAAAATTTTCACTTACTATGATTTTTATTTTGAATAATAAGCTATTAGACGTAGTATTTCGGATCCAAAATATTTCAGTTTGTGTTCTTATTCCTGTACTATATCTTGTTGAGAATACAAGTCCATATGGGTTAAATTAGGTGCTTTATTTTTATTATTAATTTGAGTACTACCCACTAGTTTCTCTACTTATCATTCTCATGTCATTATGTATCGCTTATCTTATTTACTTGTTGTTATTGTAATACGGTTGTAAATATCAATAAATACATTTTTTTTAAAAATTGTTATTAACTGTCTATGTCTAAGATTCTATATTTTGGGAGAAAATATGGTGTAAAGTAGCTTCAGTTGATATTTATATTAAAATAAATAATAAAAGATCTATACCTAACTACGATCCATGGCCAGTCTTAAAGTTTTGTCACTGCATACAAAAACTATTAGCACCCGCTACTTAAGAAACTCATACAGAATGTGACGTTATCAACGCCAAATTACTACCATCAGTTATATAATTCTTAGCCTGTCATAGGATCAGGTTTCCATGTTTTAAATTGAAAAGACTCCGCAATAATTTTCTTTTGAAAAATGCTAAAAACACACACACACAAACAACTACTTATATCAATTTCATTTAATTAATTATTAGTGCCATTATTTACAAGCCGAATTGCCACAATTTTCTTTACTGCAATTATTAATCTATTAATTATGCAAACGCCAATTCAATAATAACATATTAGTTTTGATTAGGGGATTGTTTTATTCTTGGATCGATTAAGTCCTACTCCCGAACTATAAAAACTTGATTCGAATCAATTTATTGTTTTAACGTAATGAAATAATTTTTAATTAACGCGACTAATCTATTATTTCTCAGATGAAAAGCTTTCATAATATACACTATACAGAGAGAGATGCTGTGATGGTTCAAAAGACAGCAATTTTAGGAATACAATCTATTGGATATTTAATAATTTTATTTATAATCGATTTTGTAATTATTTTTAAATTACCCTGATATCTTCAACTCGAATGCTTGTAGTTTTCAGGGCACTAATATCATTATTACAAGAATGTGATGTAAACTGAAGTAAAAAACTATCTTAATCTGACATTTTTGCTATGATAGGTTATTAGATTTATTGTATTGTTTTTGTTTTGTATAATATATTAATACAAATATGTAAACGGAATTTGCATATCAACAAATCTAGGCGTCATAAGTTCTTGTGTTTCCATTTATGACACCATTGGTCAATTCTTAATTAAAAACTATAATACACAGTGCATTTTATGATTTCTCCGATAAATCTTCTAATCCCATATCAAATCGCTTAATGTGTCTCTTCTCAGTAAATTCAGATACGCTATAAAAATTATTTATATGGGGGTAAGAGGGGGATGGAAATACTAGTATAGACTGGATGTTGGTAGTATTTTCCCGGCGATGGTTGTGCACACCGGAAATAGCCAGAACGGACAGGAGATGAAAAGAAAGACTGAATCGGAGACTTCAGTTTATCTTGCGAGGCAATAGCCAGAATCTTATAATATACCATCTCCTCTTCCAACCGGTTTGAGGATATTATATATGTAAATTACGTGTATGAGAGAGAGAGAGGGAGAGGGTGAAAGAGAGAGAGTTGATTTAAATTAATTGTAGACACAATAACAAGGTACTATATTCGGAAGTTACATTACAATAGTTACAATACAGAAGTTACAGTAGTACAATTGAAATGGAAGAGGTGATTTTTTTTTTTGGAAAGTTTTAAATTTCGACAAAAAATATCATCACACAGCGCTATGGTCCATGGATGACCTTGGCCTCCTCGATGATTTTCCTCCATCTTCACCGATCTTCCGCGGCTTTTCTCCATGTTCTTACCCAAGGATTCCAAGGTCTACTGCTTCCATCGTTCAGCCATCGCGTTCTAGGCCTACCTCTTCCTCTTTCTCCATCTGGTCGTCCCTCCATGAGCAGCTTTGGGAGCCTTTTTTTATATATTCTGTGGGCATGCCCGAACCATCTTAATATTGCTCTTTTAATCAAAGAAATTATATAAGGTTCTCCGTATAGTTCTTGATTATTTTTTATGCGGATACGGATCCAAAACTACACCCTCTTCCTTGGATATATCCACTGGATGACTGTTTCCTGGATGAGAGCATGTACTTAGTTTTGTTTTTATTTATTACGACCCCTGCCATCCTAGCTGCCTCTTCACATTCCGCAAATGCTTCCAAGAGCACGTTTTCATTTCTTGCTGTGATTTGTGGTCATCAGCATATGCGAGGTATTGCGTCATGTTGTTATAATTACATCCCTCTTTCTTTCCTTTAGTTAGCTGCACCACATTAAATAACACTGGAGATACAGGGCCTCCTTTTTTAACAAAAAAACAATATAGATACTATCATACCCGACAAACGTTATTCTGTTCCACCAAATAGGGTGCGATTATTAGGATCGTTCGAAGAAAATAAATGCAACAAATTTCTTTTAGTTGTTATACATTATATATATATATACCCTATACATTATATATATAGGGAAGAAGATGGTCCGTGTGAAGAAGAAGAGAAATCATTTATTAAATAAGGGTTAAACTATTTATTTGAAGGCCAACGTTTCAACCCACATCGCAGGTCTTCTTCAGGGCTTTGTAATAAGGACAAAGGATAAGGATTCGTTTGACTTCATTACAAGCCCTGAGAAAGATCTGCGATAGGGTCATAACGTTACTTTCAAATAAATAGTTCAACTCTATTTTACGAACCCTGGTTAAATAAACAGGCTAATCCATCCACAGATTGGCAACCCCTGATCACCTGAAAAATTGCTTCCCTGCCTATTTGATTGTGGCGTTAAACTAATTTATGTATATAATGTTTATAATCGAAAATTAATGAGTTTAAGTAAAATTGTGACAACTTCAGTGTCTAAAAAATTATTATTACCGTTTTTAGAGAGCCCACGGTCCCAAAAATTGCAAACTTGATAACAACTTTACATAACTATTTACTTAAGAAAGTTAAATGAAAAATCCTTGTATCAATTCTGAGTATGGAATTTTCTTCTATTAGTAAGAAAAATATAAAAAGGGTGTCTCTGGGTCTTACAAACTTAACTTGTTATTAAACTATTTTCCATTTCACTTAAAAAAGAACAGTCTACTAAGTAAATACCCAATAATAATAATGTTTTTTTATACAAACAAAATTAAAATAAACATGCTTTATAAGGCTTTATTGTTTGTTTATTTGTCTAACGTCACTTTATGTTATTATGGCTAATATGATGATGTTGCAGTGGGAGTCTAAAATTTTGCTTATCCATGAATATTTAAGGAAATCTTTAACGAGTACCTGACACGGAACAGTCTCGGGACCCTAATTTTACGTCCTTTCGGAAGGACGGCATGCAAAAGGATATTAGACTCCCTTCAAACTTCCTAGCTTCATCTGATAAGGCTGATATCATCTGATATACTGTAAATAGTATAATAATGACGTTTGTCAAATAATATTAAATATATAGCTATACTAATAATTCGAATAGTAGATATATATTTTAATTGTTTTAATAATGATAAACAGTGAATTTTACGAAATTCTCATTCCAAAGTCTAAACAAATTTTAAAGTCTAAAATATGCGATTTTTCATTTGTTTATTTCTCGGTAATTAATATTGTTAATTATAATTTTTCTTCATATATTAATAATAGTCTAATTTGTAATTTGTAAATTAATAAAATAATTAGAACATTCTATTAAATGCCTGAAAAGGGCAATTAAATATGTATAAAGCTCTATAAAGAAGGATATTAGTTCATCTCTTCATCGTCGGACGGTCCTGTGTCTGCTTTATTTAAAATTAAGTTACGAAACCATTTAGAAAAAAAATTAATTTCGAAGGTTCAGAAACAATATGCACGTCCTTTTTTTATTCTCATTAATGAAGGATATTCCATGTCCATCAAAGAAAAATAATTTTTCGTTTATCATTTTTAATTTAATCAAAAGTTACACAATGTTAGTGAATTATTACCACAGTCGTAGGAAACGCATGAACTTAAAATTCATAGTTATGATTGCTGTAGGACAAATTTATGATAACTAACAAACTAACTCCTTGGAACTACGGTCCTACAAGGACCTAGATCTCATCCACCACTGCCTGCCAATCACTTCAGTCCCTAGCAAGTCTTCTCCAATGTCTGATTCCCAGCAGGTGAAGATCGGCCTCCACATCATCTAGCCATCTAGTACGGGGCCTTCCTTTGGGTCTTCTACCACCGAGCATCCTCACCACATGGCCCAACCATCCCAATCGAGCTCTTTTTACGAAAGACACCAGTGGTTCTCCATAAAGTTGTCGGAGTTCTGCTTTATTACGGATTCTCCATGCTCCTTACTCATAGATGGGTCCATAAATCCACTGCAGTATTTTTCTCTCCCAGACATTCAATATTCTTTCTGCTTTTTTTATTCAGGACCAAACTTTCACAACCATATGTAGCTATAGGACTGACAATGGTTTTGTATAATGTGATCATGGCTCTTTTTGACATTTGTCCAGTTTTAAGAGCCTTTTGTATTGCATAGTATCAGGAATTACCAGCGTCAAGTCTTGCTATATTATCCTCTATCTGGTTGATCCGTGTTACTATTATTATTATTAGCTCGGCACTACAACTCGGTTACGAGTCTTGGCCTCCTCCGCCAGCCTCCTTCAGTCTTCTCTGTTCTGCGCAGCTGCCATCCAGTTCCTCACTCCCAGGACATCTCTGGCATCTCTCGCCACACCATCCGACCATCTCAGCTTCGGTGTTACTATTACGCCCAAATATTTAAAATGTTTGCTTAAAGTTGAACTCCGTAAACGGGGCTTGTTCTTCTACCAGTGCGTTCCTTCTTGAGGTACACATGTACATAGTCTTCGCTTCGTTTATATCCAAACTAATTTTTTTCTCCTACTTGGTGGAATTCCTGAAAGGCTCCTGTGAGTGCTGCTTTACTTCTGCCAGTTAGAATATCATCCGCGTAGGCTAAATGTTGTGTCATCCTACATTGCATATTGTTCCACCTGGGTTTGTTCGAATCGCACGCGCTGCAGTTTCAAGGGCTAAATTTATGATAATACAATAATTTTTTAATGATTAATTATCGGGCTGAGATCGACTACAAGACGATATTGTAGGCTGCATTCAAATTCAACGAAAGAAGAGTACTTGTCATAGTATTTGATTTTTATTTACATAAAATTGTGAATAAATTTTGGAGGAGTATAAATTAATTTAATTTATCCGTATCCCAACACTCTAAGACATAATAATACCCTATATAGAATACCTGTATTAAAGTGACTTGTCCCAGAATATATAAAGAATTTATTATTATCATTATTATTATTATTATAAAAGTATTGAAAACTATTTCCCAGTTGCT
The DNA here is from genome assembly GCA_037127475.1 of Arma custos. Taxonomy (NCBI): domain Eukaryota; kingdom Metazoa; phylum Arthropoda; class Insecta; order Hemiptera; family Pentatomidae; genus Arma; species Arma custos. The sequence goes on along the minus strand of CM073761.1, from coordinate 74,195,474 downwards.
GATGACCTCAACTGCAGAAATATCGATTTAGAAAAACAAATTAGCAATTCTTATAACAAGGTGGAGGAAGCTATTGAAAAACTTCTCTCAGCGCAAGACTCTGTATCGAATCTGCAGGATCTAAATTTACTTGGCTCAATAGATTTATTTTTAGATTATCGCTACTTTTGTTATTTTATTTTTTAGTAGGAAACGATAACAAAAGCCCATTTGATGTTTCTTAATCGTAGTATCATTGAATAGATAAGACATATTGAATAAATTGAATACGTATTTGATCATTTCATTTTAGCTACCGAACATCGTAAACACATGAATTCTTCGAGGCTTTTTTTTGTTTTGTATTTTTTTTTCATAAGCCTCCAACTGTATTGTCTACTTATTCCTAAAACTTTTAAAAGACTTTCTTGATTAATAATCGTATGCCCATATTAATTAAGTAAATATATCTTAAGTAATGCGTTGAAATTCACCTCCAGTTTTGTAAAATGTCATGAGATGTGAACTCTCACTACAAACCAATTTTTTCTTATAAGGGATGTAATTGTTATAGAAATTACTACCTTATTTTTGTATTTATCAAAGAAGTCTAAAGTATAGCTTAAAAGTATATATATATATATATATATATATATATATATATTTTTTTTTTTTTATTTTTTTATTGTATTCAATAATACTACTTAATATTCCTGGTAACTATAATAAAAAATGTATTCATGAAAATGTGACTCCCACACTAGGAACTCTGCCGTTCTTTAAAATACAGCACTGGTAGCTGAACCTACCTATTAAAATCTTATTAATTTAATGATTTAATTTATATTTTATTTTAAATAAATTGAGTAATAAATAGTTAATTTCACGGTAAATACCTTCCAATAAAAATTATCGTATTTTATGTATTTTGTATGTATTTATGTATGTGCATGTATTATTAATGTTATGTTATTTAATATATGTATATATTCCTAAAAAAAAGAATTAAACCTATCATTAAAACTATTATCAAGATAATAGATACCCCATGTCATCCCTACGATATTAGCTATTTTAATTACACAAATAAGAAAGATATTCAGATGTACCTTATAATGTAATACCGTTTTGTAATTGCAGTAAGGTGGCTTATATTAAAGTAAATAAGAAAACTTTAGAATGCAAATGCATGTAGATAGGTGCACTAGGAGATTGCTTGGTAAATGGTTAAATACTGCAGTAAGCTGGAACCTAGAGGGAGATTATAAATATTTATTAAAGATTAATAGTTTTAAAATATTTAAACTTGATTCTATTATGTATTTTTAAAATTAATTAGTTTATCTTTGATGTTAATTGATGAATCATCCTGATTTTTTATTCCTGGATTAATTGTCAAAGAAATAATTTATATGTTAGCTAGCATAATTATTTATGAGAGTTTACAATAAAACTTCTTTTAATCATTTTTATAGCTAGAGGTGAATTGGGTCATTTTGTTTTATAGTTTTAATTTTTTTTTGAAAATTGGAGGCTTAATCCGTCCATGGAGCACTACCCAAACCCAAACCCAAACCCGCCAGATCACTTTTAACGCAATCCTCCCACCTACACCTTGGTCTACCCCTCAGACGCTTCCCAGTCAGTATAGCGCCTATTAGCATCTTAAACTTTTACTCGTTAACCCCTTACTTTATACTTTATTCTACTTAATTAGTTTTACTAAAAGTGGTTCATACCCACACACACACACTTATTATCTCAGTCTAATAACCTTTCCTGTTATTTTGTTTGAACCGTGGCATATGCCGAGATCCAATAAAGTTGAAAAACTCTTCAGAAAACGAACCTCTATACAATTCAAAAAGTAGGGAATTCAGACAATGTGTTCGGCAATTCGGGGAATGTAAAAGTTTAGGGCAAAGGAGTTTGTTTATTTAAGAACAGTATTCGGGGTTTCCAAGTTACATTAACAAAACATCTCTTTTATGGATATTTAGACTTCTGCTAACTTCAATACGCACATCATATACTTAAAAAGTGTTGTATTAATTAATGTAAATTTTAATTTATTACTTATGGTGCAAAAGTTTAATTATAGTGCAATAAACATTTAGAAATACGTAAATTAACAAATATAATTCAAATGAATTTCGTCCGTTTTAGAATTTGTTTGATTCGCTTGATTGGATTAAACACTTAAGTTCGATTTTCTTTAAACTATAAAATGTTTCATTAACTCTGAAAAAGGAACTAAAGACGTGTAGCGATTTTTATTTTTTAAACAGCATTATGATAACGGTCATTTAACTAAACTATGATCCAAAATATTCAATTTAGTAATATACACATCCTCAAAAAGATATTTGTGCAACAATTATTTAAGACATTCTAACAGCGTTGAACAAAAAGGTTTCTTCTCAAATGTTTGGCATTTCATACTGCAATAAACAGCGTAATTTAAATTTGTTTTTATTTATACAGAATTTCATATGTATTCATAATATATGAAAGTTAAATAATTAATAAAAACAAATGAAAACTATATTTTAATTTATACAAAAAGAATATTCAAAATAAGAATAGCTTATTTATTTGATTGGAGCAGAGTAGCTCAGTGTGTAGTATTCATAGTTGATAAACCGAAGGTTCTGGGTCAAATCAGGCTGTGGCAGATAAATTATTGAATTTGTTAAAAGCCACAGATGAACTATTTGGGATCTATAGATCCCCCTCGGCCTCACCCAGCCCCTTTAAATCGGAGTTCCTTGACTGAAGGGGGCCTGTGGGTTGAGCTTGATCTCAGACAAATAACCTACCTGAACACCCGTTATCAACAACACAATCTCCAGCGTGGACTGAACCCAAAACCCTCCAAGGGTGGTAGTGGTACAGATTTTCAAATAAATTAAAAGTGCCGCAGAATGAGGTTAACATATATAATTCTTAAATGCAGATAGACATATACCGCATTAATATAATAAAGAGTCTTGGTTCAGTACATGGTAGATGCAGTATCTAGGGCAACGTTTGTGCAGGGAGGTGGTTCGTCCGAGATCACTCTCAACCGTCGATTTTCTCCCAATTAAGGGTACCAACTTTATAGAGGCTGGGTGAGCCCTGTGAGAGACTGCAGATTCCACAGGGTCCATCCGTGGGTTTTATCAGATTAAATAAATTATCTGTTACTGCTGGATTTGAACCCGGGATCTTCAGCAAAGCAACTCAACGCCCTCAACAGTTAATAGATGTTATTATTACATAATTACTATGGTTTGTTATCCATAATTTCGCGTTATACAGAATAAATGTGGGTCCATAATTCTGAATAGGTAATTCTTACGTATTTTAATGTCCATATATATTTTTAAATAAGGCTAGTATTTACCACTAAGGAATAAATAAAAATCTTTGCACCTCAAACTCCTTATTCCCAATAAAGTTGGGAGTACCCAAAAAGATAATACTAAGTTTCTCAGGAGTTGGTGCAACTAGGAATTTCTGAGGGGGGGTGGATACAAATATGTCGTATAAATCCTTGAGTCGCACCGGAGCTTACTAATGGTAAAACTTCCTTGCGGGTTTCATTCCATGAATTATTTTAGAATAAAATCCTTGGTATAAATTTACTATCAAATGCTTTTGTTATTATATAATTATCCAGTTTAATTAACTCTCCGAAGATAAATAATGTACATTTAAATGTGATACCTGAAATAGTATAATACATCACGAAAGAAATAGTTTAAATCACTTGTCTTGAACAATATTTACAGGAAATATTGTAATATTGTTGCGGTAATTTTGATTATGTGAAGTGGTGGTAAACATTTCGTCAATTTGTATGTAAAATTTATGTATTAACATCGTACAAGTAACAATTTTATATATTTACTAATTTGTAATTTAATATAATTCTAAAAACTTGTTTTTTCACACATAGTGCATGATCATGAGAACAATATAGTCTTGAAGCATGGCCCAAAAATTGTTTAACGAATATACGACTGAATTTCAATAACTGAGAAAAATAAATGCATAAAAACTTATTTATTAGAAGTCAAGAAAAGTATTTAAACCAATAAATTATTTTAATACATTTGCAAGTATTCAGGTCACGATAAATTAATTTTAAAAAATACGATAAAGTATATTTTAAAATAATTTAAATAAAATGAAATAATAAGTCATAAGTCATACAATTTCTTAAAAAGATTATTTTTATGCGCGTTTTAGGAAAACATTGAATTTTAACAATATAAATAATTCATACTTTTGCAAATTTATTCAATAAATACATATCTGTTGGAAGTTTTTTATCTGTTGGAAGTTTTTTATCTGTTGGAAGTTTTTTATTTGTTGGAAGTTTTTATTTGTTGGAAGTTTTTATTTGTTGGAAGTTTTTTATCTGTTGGAAGTTTTTTATTAATTTTTCTTTCATTGTAAATTATGATTCCCCACAGATATATTTAAATTTGTACAATTGTTTTTAATTTGAGACCAGTCTATTGGTGCAACATTTTTATTTTGTGAATTGTAGCAAATTATACAAGAAATAATTCACACCAACTTTCAAATAAATATGAGTTTTCAAGAAGATTCCCTAATGTTCTTTGTTATCGGATGTATTTCAGTAGTTTTACTTTTTATTCAAAATATATTTTACCGTCAGAAAAACGTCGAATATCAATGACAGTAAAGTATGGCTTATGTTACACATGTCGCACGTTTGTTGATTTCTGATTAACATTGCTGAAATCCTTGAAGAATAATAATAATTTAAGATAAGTCGAAAATTTAATCAACTGCTTTAATGCCAAATTTATCTTGGTAAAATAATAAATTTTATTGTTTAGCTTTAATAAAAACAAACAGCGAAATGACATCTGACATTAAAATGTATTTTGAACGAGAAGTAAAATTAAATTTAATAAAGAACATTATAAATAATTTATTCATTCAAAATTCATATTTGTCTGAATGGTGAGTTATCTATTGTTGTGGATAAATATAAAATAGTATGAAACTATGAATCATTTCTCTTGTGAAAAATACTTTTAAAAAACCTTTTTCTAACATGTGAAAAATAACCATTATGAAATCACGCTCAATCATTAATCTTGTTCTTTTACATTTTTTTTAAATGTAATCTATCATATTGTTTTTAATTAATTAAGTTATCATTACATGAATTAACAGGTATTCATACCAACAAAATCAACAATTTTCATGTAAATTTTAAGTTAGTAAGATTTAAAAAAATTAATTGTAATAGATTTTTATTAACATTTATGTTAGTACAAGGTTAAGTATATTATTTTAATCCAAAATTTCTTCGATAAATTTCTTTCAGTATCTAACTATGTTTTTTTCTACCCTGTTTAATTATTTCTTTTTAATACATTAATCCGAAAAATGAATTTTTTGTCTCGTTTTCGTTTCGAAACATTTCATTTATTAAAAAGGCACCATCACAATAAAAAAAAAAAGTAGTCAGTTACAAGTAAACTGAATATTTTCATATCCAAAAATGGAAGTTCTGTCACACCGTACATATTCACCTGACAGGCCTCTGACTAACACCATTTTTTTCTTTACGCATTTTTTAATATAGAAAAAAAAGGAAAATTTTCATTTCTCGGGATAATTGATAAAATTCCAAAAATATTTTTAGGACAAGGAATCAGAAAGGTGGGGTGAAGCTAACTGGAACTGTTTTGAATAAAAATAATATCCTTAAAGTTTGTTTTCTATTCATTTCCCTCAGACCCCAAGAGCTGAAATTTCATATTTGCCAACCTTATATTTTATCTAATTATTTTATATTTCATGCTTGAAAAAAAAAAATAAAAGAGTTATGTGTTAAGAGTTAAGACATTTAATTTACAATAATTGTACAATTTTATGAATAAATAGAATACGCAAAATCAATTAAATGGAAATTAAATTACTCTCCTTTATCTTTGATATTTTTTCTATATTAAAACAAATTTCAGAATTCCTGCAAAAGAACTAAAAATCGCACTATGTAACATGTTTGTCACTTTAAAAATATATATGGTATAGTTATCGAATTTATTGTTCTAAGCCATACATATTTTTTGAACAAGTGGAACTATTTTGTTTTCTTATTATAATAATAATATCCGGCGCAACAACTCGTCACCGAGTCTGGGCCGCCTCCAGCATTCTCCGCCAATCAGCTCTATCCTGCGCAGTATCCCTCCAGTTTCTAGCATTAAGTTGGGTACGTGCATCCTCCGCTACAGCTTCCATCCACCTCACATTTCGTCTCCCTGTTCTCCGTGTGCCATGGATTCCCTCTGTAAGAATCTTCTTGGGAATCCGAGTGTCCTCCATCCGTGCCACGTGGCCTGCCCATCGCAGTCGGCCAAGTTGAATTGATCTTACAACATCTGAGGTCTTATAGAGGTCGTATATCTCTCTGTTGTATCGCCTTCTCCATATTCCTCCCACTTTTATTGGTCCGAAAATATTCCTTAGGATTGTCTTCTCGAAGATTAAGAGCCTTTTCTCGTCTGCCTTTGTTAGAGCCCAGGCCTCTGAGCCATATGTGAGTACCGGTCGAATCAGGGTTTTGTAGATCAGCAGCTTTGTCAGCTTAGAGAGGAACCTGCTAGTTAGTTGCTTCCTTAGGCTATAATAGCACATAGCAGAATTAATTCTTCTTCTTATCTCCTGAGACATCTCATTTTGTGAATTAATTTCTGTCCCTAAGTAGACGAAGCTGTCAACGAATTCGAAAGTCTAGTTGAACATTTGAGCATTGTAGAAAAATATCCCTAATTAAAGAGGAAGTTAAGGTTATAAAAACCTAGAAGAATCAACGCTCAATACCGCGAATATGGTTTGTTTGCACAAGTGTGAGACTACGTGTACTACCCAACATAATGCAATTATTAATTTCATTAATGAGATTAACATAATGCAATTATTATTTCCTTAATAATTATTAAATTCATTAATGTGAATTAAATAATGACATGTCCGGTGCGGCATCAAAGTTATATAGAAGATAACCTTTGAGCTCTAGGAATTCAGAGTTCAATTTCAAAAGAACTCGACACTGGACAGACACAGATCAGCATACTTCCGAGAGTTTCAAAACTTGAGGGTAAAAAAGATCCATCGATAGTCGACACTATCGATAGAGACCATCGACAGGCTCGTCCTATTGATATATCAATAGTAACTAAGGCTATCGCCGAACCCTAGTCCGAGATCTAGCTCAGACGCCAGATTTTTCACTCTGAGTTAAGGGTCTTTACATAGGCTGTGTGACCCTTAAGGGGATCTACAGAACCTACAGGGATGTTAATAGATTAAATAAATTATATTCTAAAGTTATATTTATTTATATAAGATATAATATTTATTTGAACATGAGATATTTAGCACAGCAACTCAGCGCTCTGCAAACCGAAGTAACTATTCTATATAATAAAAAAATATAGTTCCAAAAAATAATGTATACGGACATTATGTGGAATATACCTTCTAAATAATGTATTTGTTTTTTTATTTATAAAATTTAAAATATATAACGATTTAGAGCATCTTTCTTAGACAAAGCTAATTGGCAACGATGTATTCTCCAGCGATATTACTATCCTTATTTCCGAATATTTTTTAACTTGGGAACACAGTTAAAAAATATTGAAAAGCTATCGATAGCATTCGATAGTTTTCAGGCGATAGTATCCTATCGATAATGCTAACTATCGACTATCGCCCAACCCTATCTCGGACTAATAGGCTTCCTGCAACAATGTACTGAAACCCTTCTTGATTTCTGAAATGAATTTATGAAAATTCATTTACTTATTCAAATGATTATATATTACAACGCCGGTGAATAACTGGTTAAGTCGAAATGTCCAGAAAGAGTTAAATATATTTAAACGGAATCGTGGAATATTTTTTGGCTTGAAATGGACCCTTAATATATGAAATTACCACATTTCAAGTTATTCCTTACGGAAATTAAACGATTGCGCTCCCCTCAGTGATTACTGAAATCTATTCATTACCCATAATTACATTTCTCATTTCCATATTAAAGTTCACGATAACTTGTATTTTTGGAAAACATAAAAAATAAAAGGAATAAACTATTAAAACTTGTCACTCAACTCGAAGCGACAACCTGCGGAACAAATACCATTTTTTAAAATCTTATTTGAAATTCACAATAAGAATACTGTTATCAGAGATAAAAATGGGATCTCAAATGTTGTAAGATCAATCAAACTTGGCCGACTGAGATAAAAATCCACATTTTTTTTAAATGCACTATTTTATTTTATTATTATTTTCTCTGTGTAGCATTTGGGTATTTTTATTCACTTCCCTAATAATTCTTTTTCAAATTCAGAACTATACTGGCGAAAAACATGGTTTAATCAAAATCGGTAAAATATCACTTTTTCTATTTGCAACTTATTATTGTTTATTAATAGTATCCTCCGAATGATCAGTAAGTATCTGGTGTGGGTGGGAGAAGCTCTTGGCCCTAAGGCCGATGTTTCCTTCGCAATTTCAACTCATTAAAACTTTTCGTCATAGTAGTACGCTGGGAGAAATTCAGATCCTTTTCAAGACATCTGTTTCATTGTTAACAGCTGGAAGTCTTACTTGTTAAACTTCTTCTTCCCAATATATCTCTTCCTCAGTTTCTTTTCCATCTTTTACTGTTTATTGCTTATAAGCCGTTCTTCATTTCGTTACTGCTTATTTTTCTGATCCAGTTTTGGCCTTAAAATGATATTTTAGGATGTACTTCAAGCAGTGTAGTCGAGTGTGTAGAGTTGCCACGCTGAAAATTCAGGGTTCAAATCTGACTGTAGCAGATAAATTATTTAATCAAGTAACAACATCGCATAGTTCCTGTGGGGTGGACTGACGCTCCTGGGTAGTTGAGTGTGATCTGTGATAAATCATCTCGTAGCACAACCATTGGCCAAGAAACATCATATCTTCTGTTTTTCTTAATGTAACATACAGTTCAAAGTCAATGAATTACACCATTTTCAGGACAAAAACTGTATTACATATTTATTTTTTTTAATTTATAAATTGAAATTTGCAGCTGTATAATAATAATACATCAAGAAAATAGAATGCAAGGAACCTCGGAGGATTCGAAGGAATTGAAGTGGTTGCTAGGTCCTTGTTTGTTCATTTAACGTCACTTTATGCTGCTATGGCTAATCGGACGTTGCTACAGTGGGAGCTCTAAATTTTGCCTATCCAGGTTTAATTAGGATAGGGATTTTTAACGAGTACCTGACATCGTACAGACTCGGGACCCCCGTTTAACGTCCCTTCCGAAGGATGGCGTAACTAAGGATTTTTTACTCCCTTAAAAAAATCCTAGGGCCACTTACCGGGCTACGAACCCGCGATCTTGGGCTTAGTAGTTTGTTACGCTAACCACTAGACCACAGGTGACCTTATTGCTAGGTCCTGATTTGAAACCTGATTTGAGTGGGAGTAAAGTTTGTCATTAATTGATTGATGTCGGGTTCGGGTCAAAATTAGTAACAAATGGGACATTAAGGTAATTACGGATGACTTTGTTCGTAACAAAGTAAGGAGCATTAACAATTTTATGAAGGATTTTGCATTGTAAGGATTAGATACGAGATGAATTCGTTGTCTTAGTGGAGCCACAAAGCTCTTCTCCATAAGTCTATATGTGTCTTAATAAATTATGTATATGAGTATTTTAATTAATTGGGAGCTTATAGCGTTATTCTAGTAAAAGTTGAAGTAGTCTAAAACAGTGAGCTGGAATTAAAGTGTAAAACAATCTAACTAACCATTATATATGATGAGACAAAAAAAATCTCTGGAATAATGAGAAAAGGAGTATTCCTTTTTTTCCTTTTATTTTATTTTAAATTGGTGAAGCTGTGGAATTACGAGGAGGAAGGAAAGCTATCTTGTAACAATTAGGGAGGTTCTTGATTTAGATCTGATGAGGACCCTGAGGTAGGGGCACATATTATCGTATCTATCCTGGGATATCATCATTTACAGATAAAGCGATGGATCATATACGCATTTATAAGCCCCAATGATGCTGAAGCAAATTGCTCGTTCCTCAGGCTTGTCCGTCCAGCTGAGATCCTTCCTTAGTCATTAATTGATTTTAGAGAATAACAAATAATAATATTCAAAGAACCTAGTAATAGTTAATAGACAGTACTTAATGATAACTATTCTGAGGGTGGCCAAGCAGATAATCAAGCTTGCAAAAATACGCCAGCTAACAATGCCAAAAGTTAAGTTCGAATCCTGGTCCCGTGAGCAAGCATCCCAGCCCCGGGAGTATGTGAACCCGTCAGTCTACCGAATTCAACTTGCAACGACTTCGAGTAGGAGTGATGACCCTTCCTCAAGTACGTCTATCGGTAATCGTGTCATGGTTTTTCAGGATGTCAAAGCCAAAAGGTTCTATCCAAGAACTTTTTCATGGAAAGGAATAGGTACTCGTGCGCCTGCTGACCCTAAACAGCCACAATCCTTGGATCTAGATTTAGTTATCACCATGGTTTCTATGCTCCACTGCAACGTGTGGTTAGGGCAACCTCCTTCCATTCATATAAGCAATATATGTCTGTAAGAAGATCACATTGCTTGGGTAATGATCTTGATGGTTTATAGCCCCAACAAATATATATATTAAAAACATTATCTGATCATAAATCAAAAGGAAAAATATTTATTTCCTACATCCATTTGTTCTAGTACTAATTAAAATTGTATACCTGGTCAAATGAAAGGTGATAATGAAGTATTTATAATTATGTTTACATCAAAAACACAATATATGCATAATTCCTCTTTTTATAATAATCAAAGTCCCATATTGTGCAAGATTTCGAATCTAATAATACAGTCAACTTATTTTATATTATTTCGAGTACCTGGTGGACAGGTATAGTCCAATCTAAGAACTCAAATTCATTATTAAATCGAAATTTAATCTATTTTTTTGCATTTTAGGCTTTTCAAATTGTTAGGCCATGTACTAATTTTAATAAATATTTTTCATTTTAATATTATAATATGGCTCTATGGAGTTCGGACTGGACTTGACTTTTATTAAATACATGATACGGGTTCGCTTTCAGATTCAAGTCAAGTTCATATTCGGGGTAGCCCGCACCTTTATTGTATTTCGACCCTTTGTTTGTAAGGGCATTAGATCCTTTCTTTCGCCCTATATTTTATTTGTATTCACAAAAATAATTTATAACATTTAATTTATAATTACATAAATATATTTAGTACATACGATTTACATACATTATATAAAGGAGCGGAGTAGATCTGTGTGTAGAGCGCTGAGTTGCTATGCTGAGGTTTCCGGATCGAATCCGACTGTGGCAGATAAATTATTTGATCTTTTCACAACCACGGATGGATCCCCCGGACATACAGAACCTCCTGGAACTTAATTAGCCTATATAAAGTTAGCACCATAAATATAGGAAAAACCTGGCGGTTGAGCGTGATTTTTGGCAAATCTCCTCATAGCACAACCGTTGTCTGTTGAAACTGAACAGTCCTTACCATACACTCAGACCAAGATCCTTCGTGATTGTAGAAGCACACGTATATTCATTAACAATATATTTTGGATGATATTAGTTTAATAAAACGACCACCATATTAATCTTAAATAAAATGCATAATAAATAAAAATATTAATTTAGGTACTTAGTTCCTTTGTCTGAGTTAAGAGACATTTTTAAATTGAAAGAAAATCGATCTGCGTGTTTCGTCCCATTCACTTAAATCTCTCAAACGGACTACGGAATGCATTGGGCTTACATTTCTCAATATTTGGTACAATAATAAAATTAAAAAAAACATAATTAATAAATTAGATAATATATAAATTATTATGGAACTTTTTTAAGAGCTGTACGTATTGAAGTGTTTTTTTTTACTATTTAAATTTTCTCTGTTGTTAGAAAAAAGTTCCTACTAACCTATTTCAACGGTTTTATGCTAAATTTGACTTTGGTGGTTATTTTTTAACAATAAAAACATGACTGCAAAAATAAAACTCTAATATAGTTTTTTTTTTTTTTTTATATCAAAGATTCTAATTTGTTAGCGGTCATCGGGTTAGTTGCATTTCGTGTAGTTTATAGGTCCCTAATTTATTTTCAGGTTCCGAGTAAAGTGAAATTCTTCCCATTTCATTGATATTTATATTTTTTGAAAGGAACATTTTTAAAACATGGTTGAGTTTACTATTATAACACGTTGAATAATTATTAAAATAACTTTCCCACAGTAGATCAAGGTTTTTGTTTGAATTTTGAATTAAGGAGTATATCTTTGAGGCTCCACTAAGCAATCGAATTCCTCTCGTATCCAATCCATAATCCTTTGTGAAATCCTCAATCTTACTTACTTTGTTGCGAATTAAATCATCCAAAAGGACCTTAATGTCCTATCTGCCGATTTGGTCCAAACCCGATATCTTTCATGAAAAACTTTATTCTCACTCAAATCCACTAGTTTCAAACCTAGCCACCCACCTCTTTAATTATCGATAATCCTCTAAGCTGTCTGAAAAGAAGATAGTAAGAATGCAAGCCTATTGGTAGTTTCTCAATTTATTTTTACCTCATGCCATTACTCAGTGTTGTGGTAATACAATTGCAAATTTCAATAATTTGTTTTTTAAGATAAATAATCCAGAAAATATTGCGTGAGGAAAATTATATTTAAACAACTACACGCGGTGGGTGGTTGAAGCCAAACATGGATGGGGAGAGCCAGGTGTAATGATACAGTCGGGGTCAACATTACTTCAGCTTACATCCCCTTGTTCGCCACCTTTGCTCAACCGCATTACTCCGCTATGTCCTTTTAAGAATTAACACGCAGGTTATTATGTTGGAATATACGTCTTATAAGTGCATATATTTCAAAAAGGCGTACACATTATTAATAAACTCCTGAATAGGGAATAATAAAATATTGTGTATAATTAAAAAATCGAAGAAAAGGAAGTTGTAAACACGTATAAATCATATGAAAAGGTATGTACATAAGGGTGTACCGAAAAAAATTGTATTAATATGAATACTGCTGAAATTTGTTAAATACATAATAAATAAAAGAGGATTACACCTGGAACACTCAATCATCTACCAACTCTGCAACAGTTGTAAGGAACCCTTATTTATGGAAGTAGGAGCTGGGTCCCGATGGACATGCACTGGAGTAGGGTTACCGCTGCTGAACTGAAATACCTCCGGAAAATGGCCGGCAAAACAAGGAGGGACAGAATTAGGAATGAGAGGATAAGAGGATAAGGGGAGACCTGGGAGTGCCTGCACTGAGGGAAACAGTGGAGAGGAAACAGTTGGGATGGTTAGGTCATCTGTGCAGAAAGGATGAGGACCGGGACTCAAAGAAGTTTTTTGAAGGCAGGCGTACCGGACGCCGTCGTCGAGGAAGAGCTAGACTGCAATGGATTGACCACATCTCAAGGATTGGTGAAAAGAAGGGAAGGAATTTGAATGAGATGAAAGCGCTAGCTGAAGATCGAGGGGCTTGGCTGTCTTGGATTGGGGCACCTCCACGCTGAGAGGCACTAAGGAGGGAGATAAAGAAGAAGAAGAAAGGCATCTCTCCAGAATGACTGAGGAATGGGATCTAAGAAAATACTTTGGGCCAAACCATCAGGAAAGCATCCTAGAGGAAGACCCAGAACTCAATATACTGACTACATCTCTGAAAGAGGCAAAAGCAAGAATTCCATGAAGGTGCTGGCTCGAGATAGGGAGACTTGGTTTTTCTGAATAGAGGCACCTCCACACTGAACGGGACATGGAAGAGAAAGAAGATGATTTATATCTTTTAAGATCTTTAATGTTGAAAAAATCACATTTTTGCTATATAAAATCACAATCATCTTCAACTTAAAGCCACAATATAAATGTAGTATCAATAATCGATACGTATTCAAATCATATTATTTCTTAAGTCTTCATGCTAAGTCCTCAATCGATAGAGACGCCTAAAATCACAATCGCTCTCTGCCTTCAGACCCTTTATTCAAGCAATAAAAGGAAAAAAGTATGTTTTTTGTGCTTTTCTTCATTGGAGCATCCTGTTAAACATGACAAATGTTTCTCCGCTGTAGGCAGAAAGTGGTGAGGAAAAGCACAGACACAAAGTATTTTTCTTATATATTAGATTTTTTTTTAAATTCTTCATTGGATAGCAAAGTAATACAATCTGCCACACTTGAGGGCAATAAGTAGTATACACCTATGGCACTCTGCCCTAGTGATCTCCGATTAAATCTCCATCCTCCGCATGTGGAGAGAAACCTTGACCACAGGATATCACAGTGATTCTTTCCCAGCCGCGTTACTGGATTTGGGACCATTGGATACTGTTTCAGAGCGGTAGAGCATTCTCTTAGAAAAATTTATTCTATTATAGGTTATTTAAATTACAGTAGAACCTCGATTATCCGGAGCAAGACGGTGACGGATTTGGGAAATAGACGGCTATGGGAGTGAGTCATATGTCTCATATATATACATAAATTTAACAATATATTTCAAACATTCGACATTATCTATGTACTCGTAACTTATTTACGTACTAATAAGGAATACATATGTAGTAAAAATATTTTTTTAAATAATAATAATTAAGTACATCGATGGCTAAAAGCACAATCATTGTATGTCCAATTTATCCCTCTTGACAAATTAATATCAATTTAAAGGTGGAGTTTAGCTCTTTCCTCGTGCACAAACGTAGTATGCCTCTTCTTAATAATTATTAAATGATTATATAGAAGGGACATACTCTAGGAGTCCCCCGCACGTTTTATATCGTTCTTCCGAGGATTTTAGCTAAGATTGAAGCACTTTAACCTTTTCGTAAACGTTTTACTATTTCAAACTTAGTAGCGAGATCTAAACTCTTCCTTTGTGTTTTTTTCCGACATTATTGTACGTACTTTTAAGAAAGCGACAAGTACCCGTAAGACAAGAATGAAGACTGAAGGTAGTCCTCGTAGTTTAACAGCGGAAGCTACATTAGGTAGAGATGAGGAGATAATTAATTTCTGAAAAATGTGTGCGAGGAAGCCTAGGTTTTGAGTAAACAACAGATTCTAGAAAACGAAGTTGTCGAGACACAAGGAATGAATGATTCTTAGCCGGCGTCTATGACTTTAGCAACCAAACAACATATATACGTCTTTTTTTCTCTTTTCTTTTCTCAAACTGAGGTGACGGTTAACAGAGAGTGATGGTAAATAGAGTGACGGATAATAGAGGTTTTACTGTAATTAACATTTAATTCAAAGATTTCATTAATATTTTAATAATCTTGAATTAACATTAAATTCAAAGATTTAAGACCACACTATAAACATTTTAAGTGAATGGAATGAGATTGATTTTTTTTTCTGTTGCTTTGTTCTCAAGATATCCGTTTTAAATTTCCCGCAAAAAAAATTTGCTAATTGTTTATTTACTATTCCTTCCCAAGAATAAATGTATTTAAAAATTTATGAATCATTATCATTATTATTAAATTTTATAATATTGATGCATTAGCTATGTATAGTTATCTCAGAATCGAGATACACGTAGTGCCTCTCTTGATATATGTTCCGTACAATGAGTTCAGTAGAGTTGCCTAGGGTTCTGATGTCGTACATTCCCATCCGTCATTGTTACTGATATCCGTAAAGAATTAACTTCTATTCCACTATGAAGCTCATATTGATGGCACCAAGCACTGTTCTCCCGAGTAATGTTTTACCACTTTTTTCGAAGATTCCCCTCGAACCTTTGCACATTGTGGAAATAGTTCACAATTAGTTTAATCAAAATTATTAGAGCCATTTTGGAGAAAAAATGTGTGGCGACGATTAACTGATGTAATACTTAAGGTAAGTCGACTTTAGCGGATGCTGTAACATCTTACCGATCTTTATTATATAATTTAATTTTCTTACAAGTCTTCTGAATCCCAGAATTCAGAGCTCAAAAACATTTAATTTTTCTTATCGAGTTGGAAAACCCTCCAACAATGTAACCAACCAATTATTAAATAAAGAGAAGAATCCATCCATACCAGTTAGGATTTCACTCAAGTCATTCAAAAATTCAACAGGGTATTTGTGCTGTTTATCACATATCCTTTGCAGTTTCGAGCAATTTCACTTTCAAGCAATATGGCATCGATGTCTTTCTTGATGCAAAACAAGCTTTCGACATCGCATGACTTGTTGGCTTGCTTTACAAAACACTTTTACCTCAATTTTTATACCTGATCCTTCAGGCCTATCTCTCTGTCCAATCATTCAGATTTTGCTTTCGTACTAGATTTTCTAACGATTATCCAATCGAGGCAAGTATTCGAGAAGAAAGCACCTGAGTTCCTATCGAGATAAAGATCCTTTACATTTGTTCACCGCTGGCATTTCTATTCGTCCATTAGGACCCTGAAATAGTATCCTTGAACCTGCCAAGTCAAATTTCTCACCTCTAATACCCTCCTCTACGGTTAAAACAGCAGGTAAAGCAACTCAACTGTTAGTCCCCTCACTCTTTTTCCAATGACTTAAAGTTTATTTTCGATTATTCGATTTTATAATATTTATTTTTGTTAAATATATCTCATTCTTCTACTTTGGGTGGCACTTCATTTCCAAGGTTAGGGATCATCAAGGCTATTTCATTAGTTTTATTTAAATTGATTTATATTTGAATTTGTATTATTATTATTGTTATATAACATTGTATATATACTTTGAGTGTATAATTGCAATACCTATTGCCCTTAAAGTGCGGAAAAACCTGTACCGCTACAATCCGTGAAGGAGCATCGGTTCAGTACCTGGTAGAGACTATAGTGTATCACGGACGGACGGGATTTGAACCAGGACTTTCGGCATGGTAACTCAGTATTGTACCACAGAGCCACTCCGCTCCCCGCTTAAAGTGCGAAAGCTTGCAATATTTCTTTTCTTTATTTTTTTCAAAAAAGAAAAAACACTTAGGACGGTTTGACACCTTTAGATCACGTTATAGCCTTAATAATTCTTCTGCTAGAGTTTTATCTGTCTCGAATACTCCATGCGTTCACTGGAACGTCCCTTTTGATCCTCTGTCCAACTTCATCCAACCTTCTCTAGTCTTTCTTCATCCTAAAGCCCTTCCAGATTTTTCACTTTGCTCTCAAATTCACTTCGTTCTAGCATTTGAGACTTTGTGATGTTCAACTTTGCCAAATATTTATCTTAATTCTTTATTCTGTAGTGGTCTTCTTCCAGAGATAGCCAAATGCTTCGTCAATTTACATTAGTTTGAGATGTCCGAGGAATGTCCAAACTTGTTTATATATAGATATTTTTTTAAATTAAAAATCAATTAAACTTTTAACATTTTGTAACGATGAGCAATAAATGGTTTGCATCTTAAAGAATAGCAAACATTTTAGGTGATTTTTCTTCAAAATGATCAAAATAAATGGGGTTGTTTGTATAAAAAATTCTAAAATAACAATAATTATATAAAATGAGAGTGATGCTTATAGTAACTTTATACTTGATTATAATAAAAAGTAACCCTTACACATTAAATAAATGTGGTATTGATAAGAACTAACTAAAATATCTAGCTGAGATTCTCAGTAAATAGTATAACGTTTATGAATTCTTAAATTTAATTATAAAGAACTTGATTTAATTTCAATAAATAAAATTAATACATGATGGGTGGATATATTTTCATAGTATCATTAGCATATTCTCTATGATAACAGCGCATGTACTTAATGAGATGAATAAAATATATTTTAATTTTGATAAGGTTGATACATTAATGGGGAATTACTCTGGGCCTGGAAGAGCAATATAATTTTGCTTTAAATAATATTGTAGCAGTGGCCGGCGCAGCTGGTTCATAATTACTTGCCTCCCGCCTGGGGATTCGGAAATTAGACCAACCCCTTCTTTATTCGTTACACCAATAAATAAATAAATAAACTCATATTATTTTTTATTTTTACACGTTTTACTTTATAAAAAACTTTTATAAAGTTTTATTTTTTAATAGATAAATTTACAAAAGTTATTATTATACGGCATAATATAGAAATAAAACTCGGAACGTAATTTCACCTCTCACCCTCCCTTCAACTCACATTTATTATACGTTACTTATTTATTAAAATTCCAAGAATTAATAAGTTAAGAGCTTTATTCTTCTCAAACATTAATACCTCTATATTTTTTTATTATTTTCTGGTAATTGTTTTAATTTTTAACTATTTTTATTTAAAGAGAGAAAAAAGATATGCCCCCGGTCGGGATTCGAACCTGGGTCCTCTGTCTCTTCGTGATAGTGCTCTACCATTTGAGCTACCGGATTCGAACTCAAATGGTAGAGCACTGTCACGGAGAGGCAGAGGACCCAGGTTCGAATCCTTGCCGGGGGCATATCTTTTTTCTTCAAATAAAAATTAATACCTTTAATTTTCTGGAAATCGATGAGGAATTTTTAATTATTCTGTGCCAATGTAGTATTTTTACTATTATTTTAATAAGTTAAGAACAAATTATGCATTCCTTGAGCATTTAAATATTTTGTTTAGTGTTAGTAATTTTTTTTTTATATTTTAGCACATCACAATATTAAAGTATAGGCAGATAAAATATATATTTTCAGGAATTGACCTTTTCAGGAATTGGTTGGACGTGCATCAGAAAGCAATTATTATCTTGCACGTAACAGTATCATATGTCAATCGTGTAACAATTTTCCAATTCCATGAATTTTTAAGGCACCCAAAAAGAAAAGCCAAAAATATAATAATAAATCAAGTATTAATC
This sequence comes from Arma custos, assembly GCA_037127475.1. Lineage (NCBI taxonomy): Eukaryota > Metazoa > Arthropoda > Insecta > Hemiptera > Pentatomidae > Arma > Arma custos. The sequence goes on along the minus strand of CM073761.1, from coordinate 74,176,576 downwards.
AAATGCGGCTGCGGCAGATAAATTATTTAATCTGTCAACAGCCGTAGATGGGCCTTTTGGGATTTACAGACCCTCTTGGGGCTCACCCAGCCTCCATTAAGTGGATACCCTTAATTGGGGGAAAAACTTGGGTAATTTAGGACAAATTACCTCTCTGCACAACCTAACAAAGTTAATCTTAACCGTACCTCTTTACCAAGTACTGAACTCAAGACCCTTCTAGGGTTGTAGTAGTTCAAAAAAAAGAAAAAAAAATATTCCGAGGGAATTTTTTTTTTCTTTATGCTTTATCATTCTACTGGGATACCGAATAAATATTCATAATAACTTATAAAATGGATAATATATGTTCATAGATATTCCAGTCATAAATGTCCATATTTTTTGTCTTTAGTAATATATTCGATATAATAAACTCAAATTGACTTACCATATGAACTCGTCAATATTGAAAAATAAATACTACACTAATTTTTTAAAACCTCCATAAGTGGTGTTAACTTTACTTACGTTACATGTGTCTTCTCATAAATTCTACTCCCATTTTTTTATGAATCGATAATATTTTAGCTTTATTTTTATGGTTTTCTTACATTTATCTTGGTTTTTTTAGATCATTTTAAACGGTTATGTTTAATTTACCTCATTTTAAAAATGTATTTGAGACAGGTTCCCTAAAACCAGACGAATGGTCACCGCCATGACGGCGGTTGTTGTGTAGACATGTGTAGCGGTCAGCCTTATGAAATTCCTCACAACTCTGGCGTTTTAGACCGTGAAATAATTACTAACTGTAAATTAATAACCAAACGTTTCAATGTGCTTGAGGGTCATTGTCCGCACAGTAAAGTGGTCTTTCTCTCTCCTATCTGAAATTATCGAATATTTTCAAAATATTTTGCTCCAAGCAATACGAAAAAACGACTGTTCTGATGTCTAAGCATGTTCTGACATTTTAAGTATATACATATTTTTTCCAAACTTTGAATGTATCAATTCATTTTTCCTAAGTTGAAAGTATGAGCAGATGAAGATGTTTTTAAAGCTTGAGGTATTTCTTTTCCTGTACCACTACAATCCGTAAAGGGTCTTGGGTTCAGTAAGTGGAAGAGACTGTACTGTTTCTTGGACAGCGGTTGTGCAGGGAGGTGATTTGTCTTAGATTACGCTCACATGCCAGATTTTCCCCCTACTTTGGGAACCCACTTTAAACAGGCTGGGTGAGCCCCAGGATGATCCTTGATCCCATTGGATCCATCTCTGGTCGCTAACAGAGTAAATAAAAGTCTGTCAGAAGCAATATTTAAACCCTTCAGCACGGCAACTCAGCGCTCTACAACTGAGCCACTTCACGACCCAAGGAGTTTGAGGTACTACACATTAAAAATTAAAAGTATATATTTTTCAAAACATGATCTATTTACAATATGGTATTTTAAAAAAAATGTTGGTACTGGATTAGCAAGTTACTAAAAAATGTCTTCCAAAATAACATAAATCACTCAGATAACAGTATTTTAAAAATATGGAGCGCTCAGTCAGAACAATCACAGCAATTATCCACTGTTGTGTGAGGTTTTTCAATGTTTATAATTCTTAATGCTTTTGATTTTCATATTTTGGGAGAAAAAACCATCATCCAGTCATCTAGTCTTCTTAAATTGTTTAATTCTTTAAAACGTTTCGACAACTATATGTCATTATCAATCATTTACAACAATTTGTCTGCATCGTTACAATAATTATACATAACTTTAAAAAGTTATATGTCTATATATCTCATCAATGTATATTTATTAAACATTTTCTTGGGGATATATCCATCCTCCATGGTCAAATTATTGAATAATACTAATAATAATTAATTAACCTATAAACGCATGACATACCAATGCATTACCATTTACCCTGTACTTGCGCCATGAAAAAAGAAGAAGAGACAGACCAAAAATCTCATTGATTAATCTATTTAGTTCAAGAAGACAGCAAGATAAGGTCTGAATGAAGAAGTTGCACAATACAGGGTGGCCTGAAGAGAAATGGAATTGGGGAAAACCTGAACTGTGGGAAATCTCTCAAAAATAACAAAATTGTTACAAAATAACTTACTTTTATATTTTAATCACAGAAAGCACTATTTTGGAACTGTGAAAAACGTTTTATATCATATTTTGAAAATTTGGTCGCGCATCTAACAGCATTCACTAATCTCGATGATAATAATAATGAGGCTTAGGGAATCTCAAGTCTCGATACTGATACCACCAATGTCTGCTCACAATCTTCCGTCCTCGGACCATTACCCAAACAATAATCCACTTGGCAACTCTTAAAGCAATCTTCCCAACTACTCTTCGGTTTACAATTCGGACGTTAACCGGTCTTCATGGCGTTTATTAACTTTTTAAGAATTCGTTGGTTACTAAGCCCAACAAATTTCCAAGCCTGTCTCAATCTTAGCGACGCCATAACTTCAATTATAATAACCTGATGCATCCTCTGCAACTCCGAGTTGTGTATTCTACAGTTGGGTCTTCTTTTTTTTGGACCAAATGTTCCACGGAATACTTTATTTTGTAAGACCTTAAGATATTTTTCATCCTTCAATATTAATGGCTAAGTTATACACCCGTAAAATAAAATTGGAATTGAGGATAGTTTTAAAAATTCCAATATTTAAATTTGGGGACAAAAAGCGCGAGCTTAGCAATGTACATCATTTAGGGGTCAATGTAATTACCAGTTTTTTTTAATCAGTTTAAAGCTTATGGACTTACTGTTTTATTTTTTCTATTAGTTAAATTCTTTGCTAAAAAAAAATTGATTGGAAAATCTTTGATTGATAGTTGAACGATTTCGTCTAAAACGCAATTAATAATCACTGATAATTTCGTGAAATTTAGATTTCTATAAGTAAATTTCTGTTTATCTCTTAAATAGAAATATCTCTTTCAACTTGCGCCAAGAATCCCCTCGAGTAGTACTTACCCGGAGACCCGAACAAGAGACTAGTTTACCTCAGGATAGTGAACGGATAGTCGACTTCGGGCATTTTGTGTTTTATTTCAGTAAGATCCATGACTATTAATGGTATTTTTGAACTAAAAAATAATGTTAGTTTGGCGTTCAAACCTACGTCACATCCTTCCAGCAACCTTAGAGGGTCGCTCTCATTGTTGGTTATCGAGTCCATCGGACTGCCATCTTAGCCGGGAAGAACTACCAGGAAATTTCTATCAGCTATCCTCACTTCAGCATGGTTGATGGGCGATAAGTCTGGTGATGTCACCATATCCATCATGGGTGCAGTTTTTTTTATTCCTGTTTCTAACTCACTAAAAATATTTCAGTTTAGCTAAAATAAATAAAACTTTTTTTTTCTAAGAATTTCCTTTTTCATTTATCGAATTACACAAAATTCTTTTTACCATATTGCTGCAACCACTTTGCCAATATATTTAGTCTTGATATTTTTACATTTTTTCTGTTAGTTAGGTCGGAAAACATTGCCTTGTTTGTCAAGAATGAGCTAGTAGCTTAAAGTTTTTTTTCTATTACGAATAAAGTTTTCAAACTCAGAAGCAATTTATTTTAATTTAATTATTTTTTTTTAGAATAAATGATTATTTTTTATTTAATAGTCTGATTCTAGAATTACATGTCTACATTATAGAAACTAAAACAAGTACATGGGCCAGTAGTTGATGATCTACAAAATGTATGGAGTCACCAACTCAATTCATTATATATACCTCATACCTCGCAACTGTATGAAAATATAAAACTCTCCAACTCCTTGGCATCAATGATCAATAGCAACATCTGAACGTCTCTCAGTGCAAATATTTAGGTAAATTTATTCATCTGTTTGTGATTTAAGTTTCGTTTATTTAACATCAAATTCATTCATTACATAATAATGAAACGATAATCATTTTGTAATTATACATTTGACCTAATTTAACAAACAGGACACACTATTACTTAAATTGTTCTTTTTCCTTATTCATGGGATTAGGTTTCCAAGAATAAAATTACTTTTTCTCATTCGATCAAACATTTTTTTTAATTAATTGAAATTTTGATGGTGATAGTTTTTAAATATTTTTTATGTATCGGATCATATACATTTTATTTGTTTAATTCAACTTTATGTTTATTTAAATGCTCTCTGTCATACGTTGTTTTGGTTGATTCCATTTGCATATATACAAACAAGTCAATTGGTTTTCTTTTGTTAACCTGCGATGAATTTGCCTATATCAATAATGCATTTATTACAGCAAAAACAAAACTAAACAAAACATTTTTTCTTTAAACAACTAAAACACTTTTTCTTAAGGCTTAGAACGAAGGCCTGCTTCATCTATTTATAACTAGTAGGCTGCAAATAGAAATAAAGTTTTTCGTACTTACTCCATGATTGATAAGAAATGAGGCATTTCAGTAGTTTTAGATAAAAACGGCTTTTTTTTACTTAATTATTTATTGAAACAAACGTTTTACTTCATTTTAAATTATAATGCAAATGGGAAAAACCACAATGCAAAGCCTTATGTTTCAAATTTCTTCAGTAATACACCCACTTATCGGTCGACGTTTCGTCTATTCAGGCATTATCAAGACACAAAAACAAGAAAAGGTTATGTGAATCACATCTCGAAGAAAAAGGTGCAATATATTCCAACGATCAACAGCCCTAACAGGCTCCAAACATGAGACAGCACCCCACCACCAAGATGTTCAACATACAACTCTATATGATTACATTACAGTATTTTATAGTTATTTTGTTTTGTCTGTTTTCTCTCACAGCCCTGAAGATGACCTACAATGTATGTCGAAACGTCGGCACACAATAAATAAGTATGCACTTATTATGGTGTTTTAATTGACTGAACCCCCAACTATCTCTATCCTTACATTAGAAGTTCCAGTCAACTAATTTCTTCTCTGACATGAATCTATATTTAATGTTTCTTTTTTTTGTGACGTTTACTATCACCATAATTGAAAGAAGATTAATTAGTTGTTTTTTTAAGTTTAAACTGAGACATTCGGTGGCCTGGAAGAAACATAACCACTGAGTTCGGGCAAGGGTGTTGTAACGGACATACCATTCATCGTTTGTTTGAGAAATTTTCAGCGGGGGGCACAAATTATTTCGTAAATAATTTATTTCTCCTTTCTACATAGATGTGATACCACCACATCGTACCTACTGCAAGGATATCGACGTAATGCAGCACCCTGCATTGGTAAATCTGAAGGGACCTATACTCTTACACGAAAACGTCAGACCTCATAAATTACGACAGACAATGAAAAAACTATACGGACTGTGTTACGAAGTCCTTCCACACCTACCTTATTCGCCAGACTAATCTTCAACAGATTTCCATCTCTTCACAAAATCGGACAACTTCCTAAAGGGTAAAATTGTTGAAAATGATTCTCAAGTAAAAAAAATCTCATTTTCAGATATTATTTTTAAAAATGGCTGAATTTTTAAGTTCTGGGATTGAAAATTTGTTAACACTTTGGGTAAAATATATAGAAAATGAGGGTGATTATTTTGAATACAAATGTTTTGATTTCATAAAGTTGTTTTATCAATAGCCTCTACCTTGAAAACTGACATTTCATACGTAACGTCCCAATAAAAAGCTTGGTAATTATTCCGCAGGTTATCGATTCGAGTTGAGTCACAAGTTTTAACATTTTATTCGTTTCATTTTTAATATTTTTCAAAAATACAAGTTATCTTGAGCATGGAAAAGATAATGTAATTATGGGTACTGAGTAGATATCGATAATTATTTCATCAAGAAATAAAAGTTTTAACTAACATTTCCAAGTATAGATTATATATGTTAGTTGAAACGTCCATTTCAAGATGAAATGATTACCGAAGTATACACATTTCCCATAATTATATTCCCTTTTCCCTATTAAAGCTGGAAAATATTAAAAGGGTAACGAATGAAAAGTTTAAACTAGTTATGACTCAACGCAACAGCCTGCGGAATAATTACTTAAGGCTTTTAATTTATGGTTGTCATGTATATAATAGGGTGTATAAAAAAAATGACCGTTTTTCAACCAAATATTTGTATTTTTATTGATTTGATATAAAATACAGTTAATACTCAAAGTACAGCCCATGGTTATCCATCGTCATTAGCTATCTGCTAGACAATTGCCTATTACCATTCCTTGGGTTAGCTGTCAAAGAACTTTTGGACTGCAATTTCAACTTCCGCATCAACTCCATCAAATCCATCCACAAGGATTTGACTCAACAGCTTCCTGCAGAACCTCATCAATGTCCATTGATGGTCGCCCAGTGCCCTTCTTTCTTTTCAACGTCTTTCTTCACTACTAAATTTTTCACGAGTGGCTTCAGCGGCTGTGATTTTTTTTTTCTTGTAATGCCTTCAAATCACGAGAATTGTGTAAGATACTGTCACGTTTCTTCTTTGAAACAAATAACTAAGCTGAGGCTTTTTTTTTTTTGAAGAAGCCGAATGAGATGAAACAAGCTTAGAGAATGCTCTGAAGAGATGATTAAATATTGGTAAGAATTAAATAGGATTAAAATATTTAGTCCTTTGAAAACTTGAATTTGGATAAACGATCTTTTTTTTTATACACCCTATTATTTTTGTGTACTTCCTTGAACCGCTCGTTTACAAGTTTATTTTTTAAGTAAAATACTTTAAATTTATTGTCAAAATATAAATTAATTAACTAAGATGTATGTGGCTAGTTATCTAAGCATTTAATTATCAAAGAGCCCATATGCTACTAGTGAGGGCTGGGAAGAGAAGCGGAAAACGCCATATATTGTCGCGTCCTCAGGGAGCCCCATTATCAACTGGGGTAAGGATGTACAATTCTCGCTAGACATTTTACCTCTATACTCAGCTCAGCAGTTTGGAGCAGCCTATATCTTCTCCTTTCTGAGAGTTGAAAAATTTACTGCTATCGAGAATACTTCAATTGTAGTGTGTTCCTGAAGATCTGTTAGCAATCTGTTCTCTTTTATTTGAAAGATAGAGATAAGAACCGCAGAAATATATTCAATACATGACCAAACATAAAATCAATCTACTTGTGTTGAAATTAAATTTAAATATATATATATATATATATATATATATATATATATATATATATATATATATATATATATATTTTTTTTTTTCTTTTAATACTTAAATATTCTCAGTACCTAGATATTGCTGGAAAAAATCACTTGTAATTCTATAAATTAGTGTTCATTTACAGATTTTTTTTTTTATATTTCAAAAAATGTTGCAATTTGGATTCTTTGTATCGGTACCATACATTTCAACTCATTCACTTAATATTTTGACTAATCGCTAATTTCGTAAGTATATGTATACTGGTCATTACATTTAACTAATGTTGTTTATTCGTTCAACGTCACTCCATGATCCTATGGCTAATCGAACTATGATACAGTGGATGTCCTAAAGTTTGCAAATCGAGGCATACTTAGCATAGGGGTTTTTAAAGGGACACTTTCGCCGTACAGACTCGGAATCCCCATTTTATGTCCCTTCCGAAGGACCGAATAACTGCCCTGCTGCAAACCCGCGATAATGGGCATAGTAGTATGTTAAGCTAACCACTAGACCACAGGTTTAATTGCCAATTATGCTATTGTAATTGCCAAAAGTATTAAAAAAAGTGTTCAAAACTTTATTATAAGATATGTAAGAAATATACAGGTTTGCAATTGAATATAATATTTTAAAATTGATTGTACTACTACATAAGTGTATATCAGATATATTACCTACAGGTATAATCATGCATTAGATAAGTTCTGTTCCTGTCAGAGATATATCACTAGCTGTATTTTTTTTTCGAACCGTTGGAATCCAGGTGGGATTTATTAGGAATCTGTGCAGAGGGGTAATCGTTCATAGGAGAAGGTTTGCAAAGATTAAGACCTTCCCGGCGACAGTACATGGACCTGAGGATGATATGTGAGCAGTAAAGGGAAAGCAAACAGCCCAAGGTGTTGTACCTACTCGAGTGCCTCTTCTCCTTTTGTACTCCCGCAGAGCACCTACTGTTTTCAAAATATATTCAACGGATTCATCCATACATTATCGTAATGGTATCGGTTTTGTCGTGTATTTAAAATACATTAACTAAAGGACATTGGATAGTTCTTTGTCTTTATCCCTGCCTTTAATTATTTTTAAAAATCTAAAAAAAACAAAAAAAAAACACCTCCTGATGTAATTTTTTGAGAAAATTCAATTATATTCCTGTCCTTGGTATTTTTTTTTATCTTCGTTGCCATCTATTAAATAAATAAGACCTTTTTCAAGTGATAAAGGACTAATAATATTTTATTTAAAAATACAAAGAACTCAATTAAAATAAGGAATTAGGAGGTTTTTTTCTCAATTTACTCACTTTCGGTCCTTCCTAAACAATCCTCTCGTTTAACTTTTCTGTAATACCTGAAAATTTAAGCAAGGAAAAAACTGTTAAAAATATAAGGAAGAAAATTGTCCGGTTGGAGGTAAAAAAATTCTCTTGTATAGGGAAAACTGTTTATTTGAAAGCCGACGTTTCGACCCACATTACATGTCTTTTTCAGGGCTATCATAATAGGATAACACTCGACACTAGACTGAGGGTTTAAAACAAGGGTTCTCATATAAATATAAATATAAGGTCAACTAATATTATTCAACATGTGTAAAATATAATTTACCACAGATATCGGAATCAATCCATAGATATGTACATATCCATCCTAGTATATGTATCTCCCATTTTTCTGTCTTCGAAGAAAATTAAGTTTAAATATATGCAGGGTTTTTAATACAACAGATACATATGTTTAAACACGCATAATTATAACTTAATTCTTACAAATTCTTTTTCGGAAGGGCCATCCAGAATAATGTTGGATTTCGGTACTTGGAATCGATGTTGAGACAAAATACAAAGTATCAAATTTATATATGAATAACTGTAACCAGCAGTGAAGCAATACGTAGGGTATTGTCCTTATAAATAGGCGTAGGACCTAGAACAGCAATTATAAGAAGATATGTGAGACACTCTTATGTACGAGAAAGATGGTCTACCAACGTCAAGTTGGTGTCTCTTAAGACCAGTTGATGAGGACTGTGAGACAGTCCAAGGGAATTAATATCATAATTACTATTCAGTATTACTATGGACTATCCACCTCGCTCGCACTGAGAATGCCTCATTTATCTATCTATTATTATGAAATGAAGCATCTAAACGAGGAAGAAGAGACATTTTTTTCATTACCCGAAGTGGGATTAAGGTTGTAACAATAATAATAAGTAAACTCTAAAAAAGATATATAAATATATGTAGTAGATTTTCAAGTTGCAAAACTGGTATAAATTGGTGAAATAACTAAATAATAAATAATTAAGAAAAAATAAGAATTATAAATGAAATAATAAATTACAAAATTCAAATATTATAAAATATTAACTGATAGTCAAAGGACTATCTTTGAAGATCTGGTTCAAATTCGACATTGTTTGATTAAAAAGCAAAAAATAAGAATGATAACAGAATATATATAAATCAGAGGTAAAATTAATGAGTGATTTTGTATATGTAATTGAAATTTATGTGTGTTTTCATCAAATATGACAATCTATACATTGTTACTTAATAAAAATTAATAATTTTCTCGATTATCCGAAATAACTATTCGGAAATTGGATATTGATATCAGAAAAAAAGAGACCAGCTCATTACTATCGATGTATAATATAAATTGCCTGAGCTGATGAACAGGATATCGGAAAAGTATTCAATATGTCCATTTAACATTTATTAGAAACGCCCCCACCACCACGAAAATTGATCTATTTTATGGATTATAGAATTCTTATAAACAAGAAACTGTCAATGTGGTGTAAAATTATCAAGAAACGGAGAAGAAACAAAGAAGAAACCAAGAAAGGATTTATGATTGATATTGTAAATTAAAACTTAATAGTTTCCTCACTTATGCTTTTTTATTCATTTCACACTCATAAGCATCGATTGATTATTTTACAGTCCCAAACTCTTAATTCTGTAATAACGAAATTGGTACGAACAGTGTTAATGTATGTGTTTCATGATATTAAAATATATATATATATATATATTTGTACATCATATAGTAACAATTTCAATTTTTTTCTTTCAGAACCTTTTGAAAACTGGATACAACCTGCAGATGTTGATTTCCGTTGACAAGGGTTAGTACTGATTTTTATTTTATTTTCAACTGTGATCATTAAAAAGTGAATAATTATGATTGGTTGAAGTGCATACAAAGAATCTAAACTTTATATTATTATTCCAACAGTACTATTAAAATGCTAAGTAAGTTTTGTTTATTTATATATGTTCAGGTTATAATTTCGTTTTGTTCAATATTTAACTAATAATATTAATAATTAATTAATTAATAATACTAATCGGGCTGGTGTACCCACTCACACTTATTATTTTTTGTATTAATATTTTACCTATTGTAAATATTTTTAAAAGCATTCCTCTACCTTAAAAAATTATGGAATGTAGTTTGTTTGTTTTTTTCATCGAGGAAAAAATATTTAGTTCAGCTCAACCACGTTACTAACACTATATTTTTTTGGAATTTATAATTAGTTGAAAGAATAGGAAACGAGGGAGCTAAGTGGTAGTTTTGTAAACCCTCCCGGGATTCACCCACCCTTTATAAATTGGGAACAAAGAGTTTTTTTAAGGGTTTCTTCGGATTGAAGTTTCCTTCAACCAAAAATTTCCTTTAATTACTGTTTTCACTTTTTTCTGACTTGTATATCTTCCTCCCTCAGACTATGGCCGTCCATACTTTCCTCAATGCCTTGTAGCCATCGTTTTCGAGGTCTTCCTCGCCTTCGACACTCCAATTGAGGATTAAGTTGGGTAATGGAACAAAGAGTTATTTGTGTTTATTTAAATGTACTTGAATTCAAATAAATAACTTTGTATTTCATTTCGGGACGAAGTTGGGGACACTATTTTAAAATTCTAAGTTTTAGAAATAAATATATTTTTTTTATTTTCATCGAGGAAAAAATATTATGTTCAGCTCCACAACGTTACCAACACCTTTCATAGAGCAGAGCTGATAGTATATATTTTTTGGGAACTTAAAATTGGTTGAAAGTTTAATAAGAAACGAGGGGGCTCAGTGGTAGATCTGTAGACTCTTCTGAAGCCTTAAGAGCAGGAACCCAGTCTATGTAAAGAGTGTATCCTTAACTGTCCGGGACGGATCGCGGCTAGCGCTGACCATCGCTGGGGCCGGAATACTTCTTCGCAACACTGAAGTGATAATTCTTTTGCAGAAGGTTAAATAATTAATGAATGTTATTTTTGAGTATTAAAATTATGTATAGTAAACATTAAAATTTTAAAACATTACATTCAACAATCAACTAAAAAACTTACTTTGATATTTACAATAGATTAATAATTTAATTGTGTATGAAAAATTTCAAAGCCATTATCAATGCATAAACAGACATCGCATTTTTACATCCGTATCGCTCCTTCTGTTATTTTTTGTGCAAACGACAAATTTCCTTCGGGTCAACTGTTTTGCCCCCGCATGATTCTCACACTTCGACAGAAAATGCCTTTCAGTTAATCGAAACGGTAAATCCTCAGCTTTTCCTTTTCCTCCTCCTGCCATGCTTATGTTTTGCGGATGTTTTCGCATAATGTCTTTTATTAGCGCTATTTGAAAATCATTAAATTTTTGTTTTATACCGGTGCAATTTCGATGCAAAATACATAAATTATGTATGACTAAATCTACCAAGTGAAAAAACAACTTCTTATACCATTTTAGCGTTTTCCTTGCTGAATTGAGTGCACTTAATGTCATGTCTACTCTGTCTACAGCACCCATCTTGGAATTAAAAGACTTTCATCGATGCACAGATTTTCGTACGGTACGAATGACTGCGAAAAGATAGTTTTTATCTTATTGATAACTGGCCGTATTTTTACTAACGGATCGTCCGTGGTTGTACTATTGTCGTTGAAGTGCAACATTTGTAGCAACATCATGTACCGATCCCGTGACATAATTTTCCGTAAAATACCGGTTTTTTAGCAGATCGTCTGTCGACCAATATTCCTTCAACGAAAGTTTCTTCGGCATTAGTATCAAAATGCATAAAAATCCGTACAGACTGAAGTATCCTTCCAATTCTTCAAACGGGAACTCTTGTTATAGACCGTACACTGTTGTACGAATTTGAAATAATTATTTGTTTGTTCGGTGATTTCACACACTAATTCTTCCGGGAACATCATCGTAAAAGCGTCTAAGGGTGTTGATTTTGAATTTAAATTTCCCTTTACTCCTTTAAGATATGTATTACAGGAGTTAAGTTCCTTTTTTATGAGAATAATATTCCATCTTGGTGCGAAGTCTCTATATTTTCGGCCAGTTCTGAATTTACCTCTTCGGCAATGTGCTTAACTTCCTGGGCCGTTTTCTATTGGTTCTTCTTTCACCAATTGATTCTTCTGATTCAATGTCCTTGGTAGTGATTCACTAAATTCTATTTTCTTGTCGTCCATTGTGAAATATTCTTCAAGATTTGGCATTTTGTAGGGTGTCACGAATAAAAAATAATCAAACAAGTTATATACGGCACTATCGTTGTTGACGCGAGCGAGACCGTGAGGTTGTTAGGCTGGCAAAACGATACTGCTGACTGAGTGGCGAAAACACGGTAAAAGAAAAGAGAGTAAAATCTAATTGGTTAAAGAGTGGGACTTAAAATGGGACTTCCATTTCGGTAATTCCCGGAGATTTTTATGACCCTAACACTGACCGACCGCTACCTGAGGAAGGCAAATTACTAACGAATGCCCCTGTATTAATTTTACACGAAAATAACTGTACATTAATTGAAAAAAACGGCAAACGCATAGATGCGCCCTTAGTCCAGGCCGATGACTTAGAGAAAACACATAAATGCGGCCGTAGGCCACACGGATGACTTTCGCCAAACGCATATATGCGTCCATAGAGCTCTAAGGGTTAATTGGGGAAAAACCTGGCGGTATAGCGTGACATCCGACAATCACTTGGACCGATGTGATAGAAATGGTACAGTCTCTAACATGTACCGAACCCAAGACCCTTCGTGGGCTGTAGTGGTATTATGTTTCTTTTTACAATATCTGAAATTTCGAAGGACACGTTTCTTTATTCTAGTAAAGTTTCTGGCAATTGTTATTTTTACCTAATCGTTGAGATTTCTTTCCTGATTTTGTCGTGTGTGGTTAGGATCAAAAGAATAAAACGTTAGTTTAAAATCGTTTCTGAACTCAAGCTACATTTCGAAATTATTTTATTAGATGGTAGTGTTTTAGACTGTGTCAAGTCAAGACTATTTGCCAGGAAATGAAAAAGGTGGCAAAATCAGGAACCCTGCTTCCCCATTTTGAAGCATCCCTTATATTGAGGAAGCTAGAACCATAAATAAGGGCGGTTATGAATTCTATGGGGGGATGAAGAACATCCTAAATGCAAGAAATAGCCCATTAATATTATTTAACTAAAAAAGTGAAAGTATTGGTCCTCAAATTTTGAAGAGAACATGACAAGCTGAATTTGTTCAAAAAATTCAAGATTAGAAAAATCCCATTTTATGATCAGGGGAATTAGAGGAAATCTGCTCCCTTGAAAGGGAAGGAGGTGACCAGAACAAACACCTTAAGAAAAAAAAAAGGAGCCGATAGCTGATTTTCACGAGCAGGTTTTACGATCGACATTAAAGACAAGAAATCTTTGCTACTGCAGAATCAGCCATCATCAGTGGATATTACTAAGGGCCGTATATACGAACATAGTTTTGTTTCGAAATTTCCCCTGCACTTTAAAAATTTTCTATTATATATACCACTGTACAGTTTGGTCCCTAAATAGCACATTATGCTAATAACATTATAATTTACGTTATAATGTCTTAAAACTTACAATGTTGAAATCAAAGTCGTTCTTTTCTCGAATATTTATTCACTCAATTAGGAGACGGATAATAAAACTTATGAATGGATTATTTGGATTTACCTTATTAATGAATTAGTTGTATTTATAAAGACTAGTTTTATACAATTGTGGATAGTGGAGCCTTATATCGGAATGCCAACGCGCTTGCAAAAGTGCACCTGGTTACATACCCAAAGGTTGTGAGTTCGAATCCCCGTCTTAGGATTATCTTGATGATCTTAGGATTCCTCAAGCATCACCTGCCCCTCAGGAATGTGAGGCCCGTTAGCCTACCGGAAGCAACTAACGAGTACCGAGCGTACAAATGATGACCCTACTCTGTGTTTATCTATCAGGTATCGTGATATGTTTTTCCAAAATGTCAACAGGATCTGAGGACCTGGGATGATCTGTCACGGGAAAAGATATATAGGTTCTCTTGAGCCTGCTCACTCCGAACAGCCGTTATCAATGGATCTATACAGATTTGTAATTATCCTTGAACCCGATTGTACCTCGATGAGAAAGACATTGGTGAATCATCCCTAAAGGGACTGGTTATGGAGCTATGGGCAGCCTTCCACATAACAATGGAAACCATTTTTCACAGTTACGTGAAGTTGGGTGAACCTCTCTATGTTATCTGTACTCCTGTAAGCCATATATGTCTGTAAGAATACCACAACGAGCGGCCAAAGATCTATATGGTCTGAAGAACCAGCCAAAAAAAAAATATATATGAGAAATTAATTCTTTATGTATATTATTTCATAAATATTTAATTAATACTCACTTCTTTAGAAGAATGACGTAGTAGATTAAAATTAAAAAAAAAATTAATTGTCAATTATTTTATTTAAGGCAATATAATGTTTTTAGCCAAAACATTTATTTAAAATTATAGTTAAATACATTCAAAAGAGTTTTCATTAGTTTAGTATCTCAGTATGATAATCAAATATTTTAGCAGATAATTTTAGTATTAGTGTCTAATGTAGTTGATGCTTTTCTATCTAGTTTAAGTTTTAAATGAATACAGTGGTATAGAGTTTTCATATATTAGTATACAGGCTGTGAACTTGCATTTATAATTCATTTATAATTTTGAATGTCAATTTCCCAATTTCATCAAGAAGGAAAAAGATGAAACAATACCATAATTAATAGTTAATAACATTTTTAAAGATATAAATGTAAATCAGTTTAATCTCTTATCAAAGTATGTAATCAAATAGTAATGAAAATTTTAAATATTTATTAATAAAATTAATAAAAAGGAAAAAAAATTATGAGAAAAATCTCATATTACACTAAATGTCATTGATTTCTATTGCTTTATATCATTGTTGTTGTTTTTTTTATTCAAACATAATTTGTAATTCTATTATATCTTTACTGTTACCTCGTAAAATAATAGGAACAATTTGAATTTTGTTTAGGTCAGAAACCTCATCAAATGAAAGAAGATAATTTTTGTAATTCATTTGATTTTTAATGTTCAATTCAGGTATTGAGCTTTAATAGCTACTATTAAGACATACTTAATTGTTTTTTTTAAAGGAATTTCGTTTTTTACTCAACAGTGGTCAATAATTTAAATGAAATGAATTTATCAATTGCAGTTAGTCTTTATTATTTCAGTATTTAACTTTTTTTTATAAATACAGTATTTTTATAATTAAAAAAAAATGAATTCAAGAAAGAATATTTTGGTGTACTAGATGTATATATCGACTGAAAAGTTAGGTGAGTAGTTGGCCTTTTTTTTTTATAATTCATAAATGTTATGATATATGATGTATCTATCTATTAATATTTATATCTATTAATATATTTATTTATTTATTTGTTGATTTATTTAATTTATACAACACTCGTTTGTCTAAGCTTATCCGAAAATATTGCTTCGATGAGTTTTATAAACTTGTGTTGAAACTGAAAATTAACAAACTTTTCTATTATGTTTAAAATCTAATACAAATATTCCGATTTAAATGAACGAATTGATGATGGGAAATTCTACCACATTCGATAATTCCTTTTTTATTCTTTCTCTTTGGATGTTTTTAAGTATATTTGGGTGTTGCTTCGACAGAAAAAAATTTAACCAACAGAAAATTATCTGTACTTTGAATATAGATTTCGTTAGGTTTTATTGTATCACTATCAGGAATGAAATAAAATTTACGAATACATTAAATTAAAATTAGCATAAATTAAAATACCTACCTTAATTTAAAAAAAATGAATTGACCGTCTGATTCATACTCTCTTATGTATAACTGTAAAAAATATATGCTATAGAACACTGCCTTATATTTATATATTTAGTTTTAGTTCCTCACTTTTACTATGTATGGGTAAAATCCTGGAAAAGCTCATCCTTTCAGGCTACTGCAACACTTATAAACGCTCTTAGCTCCCAATTAATTACAAAATACTCATATAAATGACAATCATTAGACCCATCTGGAATTAAGGAGTAGAGCTTTGAGGCTCCACTAAAGCATCGAATTCCTCTCCTATCCCTACAGTCCAAAATCCTTCGTAAAATCCTCAATGCTCCTTACTTTGTTACTAACAAAGTCATCCATAATGACCTCAATGTCCCATTTGTTGCTGATTTGGCCCGAACCCGATACCAGTATTTTCATGAAAAACTTAGTTCCCACTCAAACCCACTAGTTTCAAACCTAGCAACTTAAACTCTTTAATTCCTAATAATCCTCTCTGAATAATAAATAAATTAATGAAAATAAGATTTGGAATATTAGCATATTTCGATGCTGAGCAGTTCGACTTTATTGGTTGCTACAGCACAATCCGAGATATGACTCAGATTAATGTTAAATTAATTTGCAATATCCTGACATCCCCTTCAATTTATCTATAGACAATACCTGGAAGAACCGTCAGGAAACCGAATAGAATTATTCAAAAGTGGTTGGAGTTTAAAATTCACGGCTAAAGTTTATTATTACAGTTGTTAAAATCTCATAAGCATGATAAAAGATATTTCTGAATAAATTGGGCTTTTAAATAACATATGACATGGGGCCTGTACAAGTTTGTCAGAATATTATTCATAAGATTTTCTAAAAGGGAAAATACTTTGTGGCTGGATGTGCTGATAAAGTTTTAAAATCCTTATCTATGTTTCATGTCCCGTGGAAACTTGATAATATTTTACGAGCCCTGATTAAATAAACAGGCTCATCTATCCACAGATTCGCAAGCCCTTGTCACCTGAAAAAGGTTCCGCGGTGCTTCTCTGTTTAATTGATTGTGGCATTAAACCGTTCATTAGATGTTTATTATCATTAATTGATTCTGGATTAAAATTTAATAAAAATCTTCTCAAAATACATTGGATTTAACGAGATAATAATCATAAGATTGAATATTTTTCCTTTGATGAAATCTGATACGTTTATTACGAACCCTTCACTTATTCCTTACCAATGTGAAATAAATATTCAAAGATCACATTTAGTTTTCATTAAATAGAATAACTATAAACATTACTGCATATAAAGATTATTTAACTTCATGCTTTTGGAGTAATTCTTTATTACAATGAACGACTTTGTAAGTTAGATAATTTTTTTTAATCTAATTTCTTTACATTTTTTCTCTCTCTCTCTCTCTCTCTCTCTCTCTCTCTCTCTCTCTCTCTCTCTCTCTCTCTCTCTCTCTCTCTCTCTCTGTCTCTCTCTCTCTCTCTGTCTCTCTCTCCCTATATATATGTGAGATATCTTGATTTCATGTTAAATAGAATGGTTCTGAATTGTCTACAGTTAAATCGATCTGTTATTATTTACTTAAAATATTGGACGTGATAAAGAAATACTTCAAGGATGGATATACAAGATAAAAGAGTTTATTTGTGACATAATAAGGAGCATTGAAGATTTTACGAAGGATTTTGGATTGTAAGGATTGGATACGAGATGAATTGGATGGTTTAGTAGAGCCCCAAAGCTATGCTCCGTATGTCCAAATAGGTCTGATAACTGTCATGTAAATGAGTCATTTGTAATTAATTGGGAGCTTAGAGCGTTTGGATTCCAATTGAGACGTTTGTCCAGATGGAGTCCTAGGTAACGTTATTAATTCGACAGCGATCATTGAAATATTATTAAAGAATGCAGTAGGGCAGGAATTCGTAGGTTTACGACGAAGGGTGAAGGTAATTTGGTGAGATTTGTTAGAATTTATTTTAAATCTCCAATTTTGGCACCATTCTTGAAAATTTGAGATATGGGATTGAAGAGATTGGGATGCAACAAATGGATCCTTATTTACTGATAACACACATTTTTCATCTGGGAACTTTGCGAGGACAGTGCTTGGATGGGTTGGGATGTCAGCTGTATATATCGCGTATAAGATGGGACCCAGGATAGGTACCTACGTACCTTGAGGAACACCGGCAGACTGAGTAAAGAGGGAAGAGTAGGAAAAATGATGGTTTACTTTCAAGGTTCTATTACTGAGGTAGGAATTAATAATAAATAATAATAAAGAAGTAAGTAGAAGGTAAGAATTTACGGAGTTTGTACAGCAGACCCGGATGCCAGACTCGATCAAAAGCCTGCTCTACATCGAGAAAAGCTCCCGTGCAGTACATTCCGCGCTCTAATGCGGATGAGACAACGTCCACCACACGATGGCATTGCTGTATGTGGAGTGTGATGTTCGGAAACAAAATTGGTGATTTCGGGAATATCTGGTTGGATGAAGACGTTTCAGAACGAGTTTTTCAAGTATTTTGCCCATTATGGGCAGGAGAGATATTGGACGGTAAGAAGATGCGAGTTCTGCTGTTTTTTTAGGTTTTGGTATCGTCTTAACTATGGATAATTCATCCAGGAATCAGGAAAGTATGTGGTGCTATTATCAAGGATAAAAATATATAAAATAAAATTTAGAAATATTGCTATTGGAATAAACCAGATACAAAAAGTAGGGATGGTTTATATCATAAAATAAAATAATTATTACTCATACCCCATTGTTCTCATTAATAGATTTTAAATAATGCCTTTATTTTAATTTATAATTTAAATTATCCCTACTTTTGTATCTGGTTTACTCCAATAGCATTATTTATATATTTTATTTTATCTGTGTTTATCCTCTACAACTTTACAGCGCTTAGTTGCCATGCCAAAGGTCCTAGGTTCAAATATCGCTCGCTAGCAGACTCTATTTAATCTGTTAGCAGCTGGGGATGGATCCTATGGGATCTAGGACCCTCCTGGGGCTCACACATCCTCCATAAAGTGGATACCAAAAATTAAGAGGGAGTAATTTGACGGCTGAGCGTGATCTTAGACAAATCACCTTCCTGCACAACCGTATTTTTAGAAAAAGTACAGTCTCTAGCATGCTTCTTCCAACCCTTCCTAGATTACAGTGCAACAGGATTTATACAATGTATATATATACTTAAGTAATTAGTATGTTATACTTTTAGAACGGGGAAATTCACAAGATTCACATAGTTTGGTTATATTTGAAATCAGGGTGAAACATCCTGATTACATGAAAAAGAAAACGATTCTGAAGTGTCCAAAGTTAAATTGATAGCAACAGAATTATTTTATCTGTTTATATTCTTTACAATTTATCTGTTGTAACCTTAATCCAAGAAATAGTACCGTCTCTTCCACATTTAATGAACCCAAGACCCTTATTGGTTGCAGTGGTACATTTTTTTTAAATGATACGACTTTTGTCCTTTAAGCTTTTCATTCTTCAGCATGGCGACATCGAAACAATTCAAATAAGTCTATTATCCATATGCAAAACTCTCGTCTCTCATTTTTAAATCACACATCCATGCTCAGTGTAATCAGGTAGTCTGTGCGGAAGAACCGTGGTACTGAAAAGGGCGAAGATGGTCAAAGAGAGAGAAAAGCTGGATGAGGTGTAAAGTGTAGTATGGGCGTGTGTGCTGAGTAATTAGATTGGGTTTGATAACCTGGTTAGGGCTAGGACAAAGTATGCCCGGGCCAAGCTCTCACAATTGCTTCTGTCAACCCCTCACGACCCGATAATTAGCTTTATGTAACCTAATTCCGCTAAAGTCTCCGATAAGCTAATCCCGACTGTCCTAATCTTTGTTTAACCCTTTTCTGGGCTACCTTTCACCATTGCCGGACCTAAAAAAAAATGGGATCGGTGGTTATTTTTTATTTTAATCTTTTTTTTCTCTCACCTTAAAGATTTTGATCTAAAAAAATATATCAAAAATAAGTTCGGAATTGAGTTGAAAACGGTGAAAAAATATGAAAGGAAAATTAAAAATGTCTCAACCATCCCGAAGGTTCCATAACGATAACATTAGCAGTCCTTGTCTAACTTCATCCACCGAACTCCATCAATACCTGGAATCCTAATATCGGTACCACAACAATGACAAATCTTTTATTATTAGTCAAATGTCAATTATAAACAAAGGGGATATCACTAGGGTTAACATGATAAAGACAGCATTTCACTGTAGCAAAGATACTTACAACAAGAAACCATTACCCGTTTATGCTGCTAAACTTAGGCAACCATTGCTATATCATGATAATTTCGGAAATATGTTGAAAACCATTATATGAAAGAAAAATTAACAATATCTTAACCACCCTAAATGTTCGATACCAAGAATACTAGCGGACCCTGCCAAACTCCATTCTCCGAATTCCAATCGTGTTTTGGTGATTATCCAGCAGGTTATCGCTTCAAGCTGAGTCACAATAGGTTTTAACTTTTCATTCGTTTCCCTTTAATATTTTCCTAAAATACAAGTTATTATGAGCTTTGGTATTGAAAAGATAATGTAATTATGGGAAATGTAGATACTTCGGTAATCATTCCAGCTAGAAATGAACGTTCAACAATCATATATCGCCTATATTTACGAAATGTTAGTTGAAGCATTTATTTCTTGATGAAATGATTATCGAAATTTACTCATTTCCTATATTTACATTCTCTTTTCCATACTAATGCTCACAATAACTTTATTACACAATATTTTTTGGAAAATACTATAAATGAAACGAATAAACTTGTTGTAATTGAAATCGACCATCCTGAAGGTTCGATGCTGAATGGATCAAAACCAACAAAACCCGAATATTTAAAACCACCCGTTCCTAATATCGGTTCCACAGCCATGGATAATCTTTAATTTCTGGCAAAATCTGAATCCTGAACAAATGGAGAGAGTTAACAATATGAAAGCAGCTTTTCACCTAACCAAAGATATTTACAAGAAGAAACCAATGTTATCTAAACTTAGGCTGGACTGATTCCAGAACAAAAAAACATCAATGCGTAATCTAGAAATCACTGAGAGAAAATTGACAATGAGAGAGCATCGCGTATAGTGTAATGTGGCCATAATTATCTAGCATGACCGTTCATAAATTCCGATATATATTTTTCTTTAAGCAGTTATAGAACTAAGATAATAAAAATTATTAATAAATTAATCTGTTTTGTAATTTATACAATATAAAGGCGATAACTAATGCAACCCGTATGTGTATATGTAAATTCTTGAGCAGTCAGAAGATATAAATATTGGCTTTGATAATACCAGAATTAAAATCTATTATGTGTATACTTCATTTCGGAATATGTCTAAATAAGTTTTGCGGAGTTTATTATAACATTTTAATGACTACAACGTTTAAACTTAATTTATGTTTATTTTTTGAGGATATTCTTCCTCGGGTTCCATCTGCGTTGATAAACAATGTCATCAACAGAAAAATAAAATCAATTACAATTTTTGTTAAATTAAAAGTTTATTGTGCAAGTATTGATAATATCGGGGATTAAATAAAGGTCCATTAAGATTTTCATACTCAGCCAGAATACAATAGTGAAATATTTCGTTCTTAGTAACTGTTTAGTAGGAAGTATAATCTTTAGCATTCTGAAACGACAGAAAGTTTCTTGTCTTTTGACACAAGTTTGAGGTTTCCAAGTCAGTCATTGTCTAAAGTATAATCCGAGGTAGCGAGCCTCCTCCGCTCTGGGTTGGTAGCTCGTATAGAATCTTGGAGTTAACGAACTCAGCACGGTAGGGAGCTCAAGATGTACTTTTGGTATTAATAAAGTATTGAATCTTGGCCTTAAAATACTTGTTACTCGATCTGTAGGCATCTGCCTAAGTATTAACATGCATACCTATCATCTTGACACTATCGGTTGAACTCGGTTGAATCACCCCTAACCACCCATAAAAATTCTAAAGACAGAGAATATGTGAGAGGACCAAGATGGATAACCGTAAAAGAGGGGATAGTAGTTGGTGCACAATAAAGTTAACAAACAGAAAATCAATTTATCGTCGAATAAAATGATATCAAATAGATATGCAAAAAACTTATTGATACGAACTAACTAGACTATTGACCATAGACTCAACGTTATAAATTATAAAAATGAAGACTACTCTTAACTTATCATACTATGATCTATTCTCTCTATCTTTGTCTTACAATATTTTAGTGCTGGTACATAAGCACATAAAAGAGGAGGGAAGTTTAAGGAAATTAATTACTGCTATGTTCTGGGGGATATAAATATATTTCGTTAATACTATTTATTTTGGAATGCCAGAGTAATTATTTATGATAATTGTTCAACTTATTATTTCTATGAATGCCCTAACTTTACTTTAAATTGGATTCTTTCCCAGATGATGTTTGCATGTTTACCAATTTACTAAGTCCTCAACTTAATACCTTAATTAAACCATCAATATAGTATTCATAAATATATAGTGCATCTGGCTTGAGTAAGCACGTAAATAATTATAATGAATATTATTAATCAATGATATTTCTTATTTGGGCTATCAAGTAATATATACATTGAAAAATTACGATTAATTATTCAGATAAAATAGAGGATTGCCATAAAATACATGCGTATATTATAAATACCGTCAGTCATTTAGTACAAAGCATTTTATATGTATAGACATATACAAATTAATTACTACATATAAGAAAATATACCGTAAAAAACAAAATAACTACACCACTACAACCTACGAAGGGTTTAAGGTTCAGTACGTTTTAGTGACTTTACTGTGTCAAGGACAAAGATAGTGCATGGAGGTGAATCGTTTGAAATCACGCTTAACCGCCAGGTTTTTCCTTAAATTAAGAGTGCCCACTTTATAGAGGTGCATGGAAGGTCTGTAATGGAAGGTCTGTCCACAGGGTCTATCTGTGTCTGTTAATATATTGTCTGCTACAGCTGGATTTGAACCCGAAACTTTCAGCATAGCATCTCAGCACACTCTGTAATTTTTAAATTGAATGAAAGCCATTCCCGATTCTGTATTGCTCAGTATATAATCTTTGGATGTGAGTAAATTTTATGAAATAATTTGAATATGTCATTTTTTATAAATATGTACATTTATTTTTAAGACTTGTTTTATCGAAAAAGAATAAATTTTTGAAAGGCTAACCTATTTCGCTCGACTGAATATATAATTTGAAACATGAATACGAGACATAAATCCACATAAGTAGTTAACGTTACCTTAATTAGACCACCTACTGTTTGGTTTTGTTCGTTCTGTTTGCTATTGAACAATCTTCCGCAAGCCCACAAACTGTGCAACTTCAACCCTGAGTTCGAATGAGCTGTTTGTATTTGTCTCCAGCTGTTTGACGAGGGATCAAATGTGGATATTAACACTCGGTAAATAATCACAAATATCGTTATCATTGTAAAATTACGATTGTAAATTATTGTCACTGAAATTTATTAGTAATATATATAATTAATTTACAAAGAAAAACGTGAAAAAATATTTCTTATTTTTTCACTCTTTAAACAGCCTTTAAATGTTTATATTAATAACATCATGATTTTTTAATATCCTTCCAACAGCCTTCTGGGAACATTTTTAGCAAGTTTATCAAAGAATTCTCTCTGTATGTGGAAGAAGACCTGCAAGGTGGGTCGAAACGTTGGCTACTTAATAAATTTTTCTCCTATTATATGAGAAATTCTTTGACCTCTACCCGGACCACTTTCTTGCACATCTAGTATCAAGGTCAACAATTATCATTCAGTATGAATTCTCTCTGTAGTATTTTATGGTCATTTAGCTATATACATATAGATTTAGTCAACAGTATTACAAGATATATTTTTGGGGGTCTATCACTGGCTCAGGATTTTGTTTCTATTTTAGTGGATATAACGGTGAAAAATAACTTAGGCCTTTGAAAATGTGTCGAGACCCGTTTAATTTGGCTGGATCTACGATTGAAATGGGCTCCAACTAGAATATACATCTTGATCGCTTATTGTTATCGATAGAACAATAACTATTACTTACATCTTTGCAATTTTTTTGACTATATCGCTTAACTTATTTGGGCTCAGCAATCTTACTGATTATTGCTTTGAGTCCACTTTTACACATGAGGGGTATTCATCGCAACATACATTTGTGCTCATTGCATCTACTATTTTTCTAGGCACTTGCTGCTATTTCGTTGTACAAAACTATCATACCACTTATTCTTAGAAATAATACTCACGAAAAGACGATCGGTAGCGATCTCGTGTTGATTCATTCGCGTGCTGGGATGAACTACTTCTTCCTCTATCTGTTTGCTGATAATCTGTGAAATTGGATTGGCCGCGTATTCAGCTATAAACTATTGCTTTGACCCTTGAGATTTTCGTCATTAGATCTAGTGAATACGTTTATTTAATTGGAATAAATATTTGTTTGAAAATATTGTTAAGTAATGGTGGCACTGCATACTTACCATCCATTCTTTTAGTTTGCGTAAATCCATTCTGATAACAGCTAGTTGAAGTTGTAAATGCAGTTGGCGAACCACACATTAAACTTTTCGCCTCAGCGTGTTTCGATTAGTAGGACTAGCTGGACAAAATTATTTTTCGGCATTTTTGCATTTCTTTCGACTAATTAAGTATTGCAATTATAAAAAAAAATTTTAAATTAATTACCAACTGGATTGAAGAGGATTGCTAGAATAATAATTAGAAAAATTAAAATAAAAACAAAATATAATTAAGACAACATATAATAATAAAGCTGATATAAATCCGTATTTACTCTTGGACAAGTTCCTTTAAAATAGATTAGAATACAATTACAATTTAATAAATAAATGAAAATAAAAAATTAATGAATATAAATTAGGAGTTAGCTAACAATAACGAATTAAATGAAAGAAAAAATATAAATACGATAACACTAATTATAATGAAAGAAAACTATTAATATTTACATTTATACGAGTTTTATGGAAAACAAAACAACAAAATAATTTAAGAAACAAAAAAAGCTATAATTATTTTTAAAATAAGTGTGTGAATATAGTATATATAAAAGTGTATACTCCCTTACAGATGCATATACATATAAGTTCCATCCATCCAAAAAATTGTAATAAAAAAACTAATTAAAGTTGTTTCGTGGTAAATAATTGCTAAATAAGATATATAAAAAATTAGAAGAATTGCTTGCCAAAATCATTTTCCTTTTCCTTTCTGAGTCCTTTGTAATGTTTTCAAAATTAATTTTGGTCGAAAGAAACTCCATGAGATAAGAGTTTCTTTCTTCCTTTGGGTGCATCAACCATTCTTCAACAAAATAACTTCTCGAACTGAAGTACTTTAAAAAAAATGTTTTACACGAGTGTGCAGACTAAAATGTTTCTTATTATTCATAGGAAAGGTGTTACTATTAAATATAGAAAAATTAGCCCGGATACAAATGGGTATAAGGCGTTTTCATCACTTCAAAGTTTAAAAATAAGGAAAAATTGTTCGGCCAATTAAAAAAAAAAATTGATATAGTTTGATTATCAGAAGAATTTTTTATTTCGAAAAAATAGCACTTACCAGTACAATGTATGGATATTTATTCAACGATTGGTTCGATAAAGTTGAACAATAAATTTTTGAAGTTGAAATGATGCCTTGAATTCCACTGATTTATTCTATTACTATGATTACTTTAGGCCCTAAGCTGTGAATGTGTCAGACTTAAACAATTATTAGATTACCATGTTTTGAAGTATTGTTTACAATATTCCAATACCATATTTCAGATTTCTAAACATGACTTTTGTCCTAGCTTGTACTAATCGAAACTCTGTGCGCTGCTTTGATTTTCCCGCCATTTATCAGAAATTTTGGAGGAATAGTTAGCCAATCTTGTTTTAATTTTCTTTTCAGAGTCCTCTGCAAGATTTCTAACATTTAATTTGGTCGAAAAGAACTATAAAATAAAAAAAATAAGGGTATTTCAACCATTCTTAAAAAAAAAATCCTTTCTAAAAAATAAGTACCCTCAAATTAAAAAAAAATGTTGCACTCGAGTGTGCAGTCTATAACGCATCTTATTATTAATGGGAGAGATGCAGCTATGAAATATATAAAATTTAGCCCGGATACAAGTCATTTACATCACTTAAAAGTTTTAAAATGAGGAAAAATCCTTCATGCATTTAAAAAAAAAATGATACAGTTTGATTATCAGAAGATTTTTTCAATTGGAAAAAAATAGCACCCATGAGTACATATGTTATAGATATTCAACAATTGATTCATATAAAATTATTAACACTTTAATTTTGTGTGGTTGAAATGAAGCTTTGAGTACAACAGATTTAGTCTATTTCTATGGATTCATTACTTCGGACTCTATTACTGACGAAATGAAGTGTGTCAGGCATAAACAAATATTAGATTTCTCTCCAAGCTCCTACTAATCGAAACACTGTGCGCCCTGTTAAAAACCTTCTATCATTTAAACATTTATGGTTGATAATCTTAATATATTACCACTACTTTATTATTATTATTATTATTAAAGACAATATTGAGTTATAGCACTTGTAAAAAGTCATCTCTTCCACTACATACCACAAAGTATGATTCTTATCCCTGTACATGGTAGAGACTGTACTATTTCTGGGACAGTGGTTGGGCAGAGAAGTGATTTATCCGAGATCACATCCAACATCCCCATAAAGGTACCAACTATACAGAGGATGGGTCCGTCCCATATGGTATATTATACAAAATAATTTATCTGCCACAGCTGGATTTGAATCAGGAGCCATCGGAACAGCAAAAAAAGTCCAACTTCAATAAACTTGCTCGTATCATGATTTTGAAATACTTTGAAATATTACAATTAATATTGTTATGAAATGAGCGCAATGCATGAAGAATAAAACCAATTCTGAAATAGCTTACTCGAGAGTTGGAAGATGTAATTAGACGAATATCTGTAAGTGTGAGCAGAGTCAGCAGTATGTCCTTGCAAATCCCCTTAAGCTCTCTTCAAGATATGTTCTCAGAATCAACAAGTTAGCCTTGAGATGTGAGATACTTTTAGATTTATGTATATATATATATATATATATATATATATATATATATATATATATATATATATATATATATATATATATTCTTACTTCCAATTCTCGAGATTCAGTCGTATATTCGTTTTAACATTCTTTTGACGACGCTTCGAGGCTACATTGTCCTCATAATCTTGTTCTAACAGAGGAAAATCAGACTTTTAATAATTATTTTTCTAAAATATGTCTAAATATAAAATTGACACATGTACGATGTTAATACGTACATTTTACTTACAAATTGATGACGAAATGTTTACTATCACCTACATAACTAAATGGAACTAACTCTATTTTAATATTCCTTTAAAAACAGATGTACTTTTACTTTCCACGTGCCCAATACATAATAATTAATCATACCCAATATTTCTAGAAAAAATAATAACACTTAGTTACAGCAGGTGATTCCAGGGTAATAATATAATATAACATGTATATAATATAATATATGATATAATCCATAATGTAATTTATATAATATAAATAATATCCTACAGAAAAAGAAACCTCTAATACAGAAGGTCGTCTCTTTTAATTTTCCCTTTAGCCACATTCAGTTACAAAAAAAAAAACAACAACTCTATATGTTACATTAATTACCTTATTATTTTCTGGTGTAGGCCTAAAAAATACTTCTTAGAAAACTTATTTTCAGTAATACTGTTTACTTTTTTTTTAATTTTGTCCTAAAATATGGTTGCAATAATACAATAATAAGTTGTATCGTGAACTATGTGGAAGAGTTGAGAGTGGAATGTTGAGAATTACAGATTCTCACATACTAAAAGTGAATTTGGAAGCGAAGAGACAAATCCGGATGGGTTTCAGGATGAAGAAAGACCAGAGAATATTGGACGAAGCTGGGTCAGAAGAATCGTACAAGTGAACGCAAGAAGAATAATTGGAGATAGAAAAAAACTCCTGCGGAAAGAAAAATAGAGTTGTAACGTTCCGAAGTGGTCAATACGAAATAAATAATATAAAGAGTTATAAGTCTATCTTATTTTTGTGAAAAGTTAGTATGTATGGCTGTACATTCCTTTTGTTTACAGATACTATTTAGCTCTTTTCTTGCCAGTATTCATGGTAGATTTATCGGTAATACCTGTTATCAATATTATATACACATAATTCTGTATTCCCGGGGTTAAGGACACTGTCACATTTTTTGTAATTTATATATGTATATATATATATATATATATATATATATATATATATATATATATATATATAAAGTGTACCACTACAACCCCAAAACCTTGGGTTCAACGGTTGGAGGTGATTTGTCCAAGATCACACCAGATTTTCCCCTTTTTTGGGGACATTTATAGAGGCTGGGTGAGCCCCAGGAGGGTCCTAGATCCAGGGGGATCTATCTTCGGATTTGACCTTTTGCTCGGCTATTCAGCCCTCTACCACTGAGCCACTCCGCTCCCTTATGTTCATATTTCCTTAGGAGATTTTACATAACTTTGAACTTGAGATATTAAACTTTATTTCGTTAGTTGTAGAAAAAACTTAAGGAAAATTATTCAAATTGTTATTAGCGTTGATAATTAATTGCAAGAACGATTTTAGTATTTATTTATGACAATTTACCTAAAATATTACCTATTTTGTGGACATGGCCTCCTCCTTTACCTCCTGGGCACAGAATTGAATATAATTGCTCTATGGAAATCGCCCAATATTATTAGATAGGAGAAACCTACAAAAAAGGTTAAATTCTGCAAATTTTATTGTATTGAATAACTTAAAATCCTTACAAAAATACATCTATTCAACTTCCACCCTCATTCCCCGCTTAGCAATAAAACAAGCGGTTTATTGCTGAATAATGAAGCGCTTTGTTAATATAGTCTAATTAAAGCTCATTTACCTTAAATATAGCCGCTATGGTTTTGTGATGGAATAATTGCTGGACTAAATTTGATGAAACAGCCGTTATACTAATTCATGACCTAACCGTGGAACGTTCAACATTTCATCATTTAGCTTTTAATTGAAGGGCTAAGCTCTGCGCCTTTTATTTAATGAGAATGGCTTTGAGCATTAAAATGCGTTTCCCTAGTAATTATAGGTGGGCTAAGGATCGTTTGTAGCCTAACCATTAGTTTACAATAAGTCAAATAATTATTTTCGCACATAAAGGAAAATATGCGGGGTAGCTCAGTAGTAAGTAGCTGAGTTGCAGTGCCGAAGTTCTCTAGTTCAATCCGGACGTGGCAGATTTTATTTGATTTGCTAAGAGCCGGAGAGGGATCCCGTGGGATCTAGAGACTCTCCTGAGACTCACCCAGCCTCTCTAAAGTGGGTACCCTTAATAGTGGGGAAACCTAGCGGTTGAGCGTGATCTCGCACAAGTTGACAAATTACCACCTTGCACAACTGTTGCCCTAGAAACAGTACATTCACTACCACGTACTGAACCCAAGACCATTCATAGGTTGAATGGTACAGATTTTTTTTAAAGTAAATGTCCCCATACGTACGTTATTTATACTATACACGTAAAAATATTTTTGTTCTCGTATAACTGATTGTCATTTGTTATCTCTATAAGTAGCAGTATAAAAAATTAAAAAAATATTTATAGGTATGATTACATTATATTAATCGTTTGTTTCTACGTATTATAAAAATATAATGAAGTAGTTTTGTTTTTAGCGATCAGTAAGCCCTTATATTTTATTATGTTTGGAATGTCCGGTATTTGAAAAATAACACACGCGTTTGGCAAAACAAGAAAACATACTTTATTTCAATTAGAATTAATACATAACTCACATAGAATATATAGCCTGTATATCACCTTCTATTCTCTCTATTCCTAAACACATGACGGAAAACGAGATCAAGATACAACAGTCGTCCGCCACTTTAAAAAGGAATATTCTATGATAATTTCCTCCTAAAATAGTACAACAAATTTATAAACTACTAGCACTGTGAGGCAAACGTCCGCCTCTTGAAAAGAAAAAACAAATTAAGATAGAGAAGTAAACAAAATAGGGAGGAAGGTGTCATACAAAAAAAAAAAAAACAATATATAAAAGCCATGATGCAAGGTACTATTCAATATCTTCAGCTTTATCTTGGTTGTTGCAGTCATAATCCTTGAGGTATGCTGATCGACGTCTTTCTCTTTGAGGGCGAGTTTTAATTCGAGGAGTCACATTGCGATGTTCTAGCGAACTATGCATTAATTCATTTCTACCTGTACTCTGGGTTGTTGGAGTTAAATTCTGTTCCGGGTCCAAAACAACGCCCAAGTCTTCGGGTGGTTCATTCGCAGAGGTAGTCCGATCCAGGATCAGTTGTGGTGTAGGTGGTAGCCAGTCTGCAGTAGGGGTTTGGTTCTGCTCCCACGTCGCATCAATTGATTGTTTGAATTTGTCCAGGATTGGTGGCATTTTAGGCAATTGCTGAGGCACGTCGAACGTAACATGGCGAGTTGTGCGGTTCCTTCTTCCTGACGTAACACTGTTTCCCTGAGCTTGAGGAATATCCTGTGGTTCAGGCACATCTGTAGAAATCAGTTGATTGATATGGCGTTTTAGGGTGCGCCCAGAGTCAAGTTTAATTAAATAATGCCGAGAGCCCAAGCACTGGACGATTGTTCCAAAACACCAGGTATCCCTATTGTTCTGATAAAGGCGAGCTTGAACTCTAGCTCCCTTTTTCAACGATCGCCTGCAATCAGTAGAGCTGGTCGATTTCTGCTGTCTGGTTGGAAAAACAAGGTCTAGTTTAATCTTCATTTTCCTGTTTAGACATAACTCTGCCGGTGAAAACCCACATGAAAGGGGGGTTGCTCTGTAACGGAAAAGGATTCTTTTCACTTTCTCAGACATAGTTCCAGGTTCGCTTGCTGTGGCTTTTAGCCTTCTCTTCAGAGTTTGGACACTTCGCTCTGCGAGTCCGTTGGTTGCTGGGTGGTCAGGAGCAATGAGGCGTTGTGATATCCCTCGATCTTTACAATACTGTTCGAAAGCACTACACGTGAAAATTGAAGCGTTGTCCGATACAATCTGGCTAGGGAATCCATGATTGGAGAATATATCGTCCAATAAGGTTATGGTCGCTTGAGTAGTCGGAGCGTCTCGAACCACGCGAACTTCCAGCCATTTGGACTTCGCATCAATGCACAGGAAAAAGTAGAAACCGTTCATTGGCCCAGCGTAATCTACGTGAAGGCGTTCCCAGTTGGCATTCGGGTCGTCCCATGGGTGTACCGTGACTTTTGGTGGGTTGTTTCTTAATGGCGCACATTCCAAACACCCTCGGACGGTGTGTTCTATTTCCTTATCTAACCCTTCCCAATACACATACCTTCTAGCCAGTTGCTTCATTTTTGTAATGCCAACGTGAGTGGCATGGAGTTCTTTCAATATGGCGGGTCTAAGAAGCTTTGGAATAACCACTCTATCCAACCTGAATAGGATTCCATGTGAAATAGAGTAAGGGGAGTCTTGGCATGCCGTTTGCAGATCCTTGATGATTTTCTGGAGATCCGAGTCTAACGATGTCGCCTCAGCGATGGTCTCAGCTGTTATTGAAGTGCTGGAAACATGGAAAACTGATTCAAAATGAATAAGGTTCACCTCATCATTGATTGAAATGTGCAGTCTTACTCGAATTCGGAAGAGGAGCCCTTGATAAACAATCCACATTCTGATTTTCCTTGCTCTTCTTGCATAGAACTGTGTAATCAAATCCTGAAAGGAATGAGGCGTATCTTAGTAGTCTGGCTGAAGTCATCTGTGGTAAAGCTCGGTTCTGTCCAAAAATCCGGGAAAGTGGCTGATTATCAGTAACCAAAAAGAAATGTTTCTCGTAGATATAGTTATAGAATCGTGAGACTCCAAACACAATGGCTAGTGCTTCCCGGTCAAGTTGACTGTAGTTCATTTCTGACGGTGTGAGGGCACGGGATGCATAGGCTATGGGTTTTTCATGTCGGTCTACAGAATGGCTAAGAATTGCTGCAACTCCCACCGGACTAGCATCTGTGGTTAAAATAACAGGCAGTGCTGGATCGAAAGGAACTAAAATTCTGTCACTGCACATTTCTGCTTTGAGTTTAAGAAAGGCATTTTCACATTGCTTGGTCCACTTGAAACGGTGTCCTTTAGTTTGCAAATTTCGTAAGGGAAATGAAGTCGTTGAGTAATCAGGGATAAATCTTGCATAATAGGTAAGCATACCTAGAAATCTACGAACTTCATCGACATTCTGTGGGCGCGGTAATGCGGAGACAGCCTGGATCTTTTGAGGATTTTTTCTGATAGCATTCCTCGAAACGACATGGCCAAGGTAGTCAGTTTCAGTAGTGAAAAACGAACACTTGTGTTTATTAAGGTGCAAGTCATACTCTGACAGTCTTCTGAGGCATAGCCGAAGGTTTTTTTGACATTCCTCCAAGGAAAATCCGTGAACTAGGATGTCATCGTAGTATACAGCACATTTAGGCAGACCCCCCAGGATTTGAGAAATAGTTCTATTAAACTCTGACGGGGCAGTCTTAATGCCAAAACTTAGTCGGTTCATTTTATATGTCCCTCTATGGGTGGAAATGGTTTGTATCATGCTCCTTTGTTCATCTACCGGGAGGTGCAGGTATGCCTTGAACAAATCGAGTTTACAGAAGTAATTGGAATTACGAAGGCTGCTTAAAACATCCTCCACTCGTTGAATAGAAAAATTTGCAGAAACCAAGCGCTCATTTACACCACATTTATATTCGACACAAAGTCGGACTCCTCCATCTGGTTTTGGAATTACAACAAGGGGAGATCCCCAGTCACTCGTAGGCACTGGTGTAATAATACCAGATTTTTCAAGTGAGTCAAGCTCCCGTTCCACTCGAGCACGAAGAGCAAATGGTACTGTGCGTTCTCTGGTGTAGACTGGTTTGGCATATTCCCGCAATGCCAAGGAAATTTTGCAATTTGGGACACACCCAATTTTTTCCTCGAATACCTCAGGAAACTCATTAAGAATGCCAACCTCATTTAAGGCGAATCTTGATATTCCAGGAGGGCCTTCAGATCCCATAGGATCCTTCCCTAGCTGTTAACATATTAAATAATTTATCTGTTACAGTCGGATTTGAACCTAGGACTTCAACATAGCAACGTAGCATTCTACACACAGAGCTATCCAACTGCCATTACATATTATACCATACACATACAGCACAACAAAACTAATCAAAGAAGACAAAGTGTAGTACATGTCACATCAGTAGTCTCAACCGACTCTTCAAATAAAGAGAGAAACCTTGATTTTCCTCTATATTGATGTGAAGTGTGCTTCAGTTTGTCTTCTTTAACGTGATTGTTCTTATTTATTTGTACTAACGATGCTTGAATTGGCGAAACGTTGAGTGACGAGTTTTATCCTGTATTTTGGATGCTTAGGCTTTGCTTTTGGGGATTTTTCCTATATCATACTATTTTATAATTTAAGCCAATTTTAGGATGTTTATTTATCTTTATTGCTTTATAGTTTACTGTAATCACGGTTTTTGGAAATTTTCCATTTGAAATATTTTTATCCTTGTGAGTAAGATGAGCCAGAAGTAACTAGTCCATAAAGTGGGAAAACGAGTAAGGGAGAAAAAAGGTCAGGTTGGGCTCTACGATTGAGCTGATAGAGTTGAGACTTCGGCCGAATCAGATAATTAAAGCTGCACTAAAGTGAGGGGGCAGTTATCGGTTTGAGTCAATGATTCAACTCGGGCAATCCTTTGCTGGCTTTTGGTCGAACAGTGTCCTGATGAAATATTCAACCCCCTGCCAGCCGTCACACATCCTATTAGCCTTATACGTCCACTTTATCTCACTCACCCATATAAAGGGAAAGAAGTACTTTATTTATTAAGGAATATTGCTCAAATACATCCGTTATCAAACATGGCGCAACGTTCATATAAGTTTTAATTAAAGGCAATATTAAGTTTTAGCACTTAATAAAGATAGAAAACCTTGACGACTATAGCTCTCGAAGGATAAAGAATTCAGCAAATGGTAGAAACTGTACTGTTTTTAGGACAAGAGTTGTTTGGGAGGTGGTGAT
Organism: Arma custos; assembly: GCA_037127475.1. Lineage (NCBI taxonomy): Eukaryota > Metazoa > Arthropoda > Insecta > Hemiptera > Pentatomidae > Arma > Arma custos. The sequence continues at coordinate 74,141,962 of CM073761.1, read as the reverse complement.
TTGTCCGAGATCACATAATCCGCAAAGGTCCCCCCTCGATTTAGAGTACCCACTTTACAGACACTGGGTGAGCCTCAGGAGTGTCTAGTTATCTTACATGGTCCATCCATAGCTGTTTACAGCTTAAATAAATTATCTGTCACAGCCGGATTTGAAACTTACGCAACTCTATACACTGACATACCCGCTCCCTAACACTTTATTAAGATTTTTTTTTATTTAAAAATTACATTGATTCTTGTTTTTCCCATTAAGATCATTAAGATGTTATATTATGATATGCTAAAATTTTGTTTTAATAATTAAAATAAAACCAGACAAGTAAAGAATTAAATCTTTATAAATTTGCTTACTTCACCATGAATCCTCTTCAAGGAACCTACTCCACACAGACCTGTCTTCGGCTGTCCTTCTCCATACAATTGATGATAGAAAAAAAAATAAAAATACCTTCAAAGACAACTACATAAACAGATTAGTAACAAAATTAAAACAAAAAAAAAAAAAAAATTATATTTAATTTATTATATCTGTATATTTACTTTGAACATTGTTCGTTTTTGTTTTTAGTTTTTTTCGCCATAAGTGAATATAATGATACTTGTATATCTAAACAATATAAATATAAGAATATTTCAGACATTACCGTTTTTTTAGCATTCTTCACATTAAATAAAGTGAACTCTGCAGCAATGAAGGATTCCAAATCAGGTGTTATTTTATAATATAAATTAAAATATAAATATGTTTTTAGGGCTGTGCTTCTTTATGTTTGTGTTGTATAACTGTTTCTAGAATATATATTAATAAATATATTTTAATAAATCGAAAACAAAAATATCAGATGATGTAAAATTCAGAAAAATAAAATTAAAATGTTTTATTCATTTTAATGTCGCCCGATTACCTTAATTTAGGATTGACAGAGGATTCATTAATTGCGAACTTTTTTAGAAGTTGAATGCCGAATTCAGAGGCAGCAGATGTAAAAGGCATTCCATTTCATTTTTTTTTCTCCCGTTCTTTATTTTACTTAGGCCATTCTCTTATTGAAGCAGTGTCGAAAACGGTCTCAGGTCTATAACTCCGAAGAACCTTCCTTTATTTGAGCTAAGTTTGCCAAGGACTCAACCGGCAGGTTTTCTAAACCCCGGAAAGTGAATGGATTCTCATAAAAACTTATCCTTAAACTTCTTTTTTTATTGTTCCTCCATGAATTCAAGACTTCTGGATAACACTACAATTATCCCACTTATCTACGACTGTATGTTATGCATTATTTTGCGATGTGTATGTATAGTGGTTCATATAATTTGTTAATATCTTTGCATATTTAGAATTATACCAATAAAGCAATTTATTTTTTCACCAAAATAAATTATTTACGACAGAATTAAAGAATATTGACGTATTAGTAAATTTGCATGGATACAAATTTATGACTAGTTAAATTAACGAAAGGAAAACAATTATTAAACAAAAAGTATATATAATGCAATTGTCTATCATCATAATCTTTTATCCTCGACTTCCGCCTAAGTAGTGTCAAGAGACCCATTGTACAGCTTGACCCAGCTGTCCCTGTCCTGTACCAGCTCATTTCCTCCAATCCAATCCATTCCTCTTTTCCTGAACGCTTTTATCATACCGTCATCCCACTTCAGTTTTGGTCTTTGTCACCCTCTCTTGCACTCCACTCTAGTATTGCATGCACATTTTGCGACGCGGCTTGGCTCCATACGTAACAGATGTCCAAACCATCTGAACCAGTTGTGTGTTGAACTTTTTATTAGTTCAGTGGAAATGTCTAGAGATGTGTCCTTACTGTTTTATTAAGCACTCGGCCTCTTCTGGTCTTCCCTTCCACCTTCCTAAGAAACCTCATTTCGGCAGCCTGAAGCCTTGAGTTATGCTTGTTTGTTATAGTCCATGGCTCCGAGGAGTATGTCAAGATTGAAATACAGGTAGACTTGTAGACAGCCATCTTTATCTTCTCCTTTCCAATGCTCATTGTCTTTGTTTTTTACAGGTTGATACTCATGTTGATATACTTGAGCTCTTCTTGGAGTACCCTATTATTGTGCTGAAGATCTTTATCATGGTTTGCTAACATAATCAGATCGTCAGCAAACGCCAGTAGTAATATATTTAGTGGCGTCAAATCGAAATGCTTAGATGGAACTCTTTGAATTTCTCTTTACACTAATGAATGAATCCAGGCCAAAATAAACAGTAGAGGGTTAAGACTTCATCCCTGCCGAACCCCTGCATATGTCTCAAAATCTCTTGAGGTGTCATTAGAGAATCTTACTGTAATGCTATTATCAGTGTAATTTATATAATCATAACTAGTTGAATAGAAAAAAAAGGGTACCGCTACAAGCCGTGAGTTCAGTATCTTAATGTTTACAGAACAATGGCGGAACAAGGTAATCCGGTCGATAACATGGTTAACCTCCTGGTAAGGATGGACCCTGTGAGAACCAAAGACCGTCCAAGGACTCACCCAGCCTCTAGAAAGTGGGTAACCTTAATTGGGGGAAAAACTGGCCGTTGAGCATGATCAACTATAAACGGGCAAATAACAAAAAGCACAACCGTTGTCCTAGAAACATTACAGTCTCTGCTATGTACTAAACCCTCCATGGCTTGTAGTGGTACAAGTTTAAAAAAAATATAAATATTCCCATTCATAATATTCTCATGTGAGAAGAAACACGCAGGTTTTTTCCTAAAACATATTATCAGAGAACTGAACCAAATAGTTAAATTACTCTGAAAACCGACCATTTACGATCAGCTGTCGAAAGAGGCTACAGTTGTTTTCCAATGGAGGTGAGATGATTACAGGCCAACCTGGTCAGGAACAGCGGGTGTCTAGTTAGTTGGCAACCCTGTCCAATGGGCCTTCCAATCTCCCTTCCATCAGGGTCGTTTCACTTTTGTAACAAAATATACTTGTTTTTTTGTGCGGCTGAGTAATTATTGAGTGCCTCTAATTTGCGTCTAAACCTCAAGAAATTATTCATTGAAATACAAACACAATATAAACAAAATATTGAGTATGAATGTTTCCAGCGTTCCGTAGGAATTGTGGTTGTTAAAGTAGTGCAGAGTGATGATTCATGGGTTGTAAATATTTCGTTGAATGAAAATAAAATTAATTACCTTTATCATAATTTATCTACGTTTTATCGAAGTAGTAGTAGTAGAACTAGTAGTAGTGGGTCCCGTTCTATGCACGATATATACAGCTGTCATTCCAACCAATCCAAGCACAGTCCTCACAACGTCCGCTGATAACACATGTGTGCTATCAGTAAATAAGGATCCATTTGTTGCATCCCAATCTCTTCAATCCCATATCTCAAACCTTCAAGAATGGTGTCAAAATTGGAGATTCAAAAAAAATCCTAACAAATCCCATCAAATTACCATCGTCGTAAACCTACAAATTCCTGCCCTACTGTATCCTTTAATAATATTCCACTGATCCCTGTCCAACAGATACCATTCCAAGGACTCCATCTGGACAAACGTTTCACTTGGAATCCTCACACAAGACTGAAAAGACAAGAAACTGCTCGACTTTTTCTCCTACTTCAAAATTTACCGGACAAACGCTCTAAGCTCCCAATTAATTACAAAAGACTCATTTAGATGACAGTTATCAGACGTATTTGGACATACGGAGTTGAGCTTTAGAGCTCTACTAAACCATCCAATTCATCTCGTAATCAATCCTTACAATCCAAAATCCTTCGTAAAATCCTCAATGCTCCTTATTATGTCACAAACAAACTCATCCGTCATGATATTAATATCCCATATGTTGCTGATTTGGCCCAAACTACTTGGCCAATCTTTGATTCAGGTAATTAAATAAAATTGAAATTTAAATAATAGTAAATCATTTTTAGGAAATTTAGAAGTTCTCTTTCCTAGCAATGTGCATACACTTATCTCACATAGAAATCGAGGAATAACCATGAACATAATAAGGCTGAAGAAAGGAGTTAGGGAAAACGTTTAGTTTTAGGAATTTTTTAATAATATTATATTATAATAGATAGATACAATCACACATTTTCTCCCGTCCTAATAATTTAAACGTGATCCGACAAATCACATCCCTGCACAACCGTTGTCCGTGTAACAGCGCCATGTACTGAACCCCAGACCCGTTCACGGGTTGTAGTGGTACAGGTTTTTTTTTCTTTTTTAATAATTTAAAGTTAAAACTCTAAAATAAACTTATAAAATCTTATAAACTAATAAAATCTCGTAAGCTATCAAGTGATGAAGTCGCTAAAGGAACTGGGCTACCTAGTACCTTGGACTAGCCTTCTTGGCGACTAGACTTGAAGGCAAGTGGACCGAAAAATGAAACCTCATTCAAGTGCTTGGGTAAGCCTTTTACACAACTCTCCCCAAGAAAACTGGGCAAGGAATTGTTTACTTGAAACTGTCTTGTTTGATATACAGAGTAAAAATAATAATATTGACAATGAATTATTTATTTTTAAAAAATGCAATGTATTTATAAAAATAATAATTCAAAAAGCTGGTAATTTCGATGGGAATTTTCGATCGGTTTCAAGAATAAACGTATATAAAATAAAATATACAAGTTGATATAAACAATACAGATAAATTAATTAACACAATCAATAAATAAGGTGTAGCCGTGACGATTAATAAGCTATATATAATTAAAACTTATCTAGTCGTAATCATATGAAGGTAAATGAAATAAAAACCATCAAGATTAAGAAGATTACATCACAATTAATGTATATAATATAACAGAAAGATAAAAAACTACTAATATCATAAGAAAACTACGGAAATAGTTTAAATAGTTTTAAATATATAAATAAAAAATGTGTTTTAATAAAAAAAATAAACCTGCAACACTACTCAGAAAGGGTCTGGGGTTTAGAACATGGTAGAGACTGTACTGACTCTTGGATAACGGTTATGCATGGAGGTGATTTGCCCTAGATCACTCTCAACCTCCAGATTTTTCCCCCTTATTTTGGTTACCCACCATATAGGGTGCTCTACAACTGAGTCACTGCGCTCCCACATATATTAATACATATAATAGGAATATTTAAATATGAATACTATTTTACGAATTATTTTCATGTTGCAATTTCCTATTCTACAATTGCTTAAACACAAGAAACTATCTTTTCAGTGATGATTTTTTTTCTGAGTGAAAAATGAACGAATTAAAATGCAAAGAACGAAAATATGTAGGTACATATATATATATATATATATATATATATATATATATATATATATATATATATATATGTGTGTATTCACATGTATGTAAAACAAAATCAAATTTATGTAAAGACTAGCTAATGCCCGCGGCTTCGCTCGCGTGGAATTTTGTCTGCCACATAAAGTTTCGTGAAAGATCATTTTTAATAAATATTTTAATTATTTTTTTAAAATATAAGTTACCCGTACATCCGAAATTTCAGATGTCTAACTTCAAAACTGACGGATTCTATACAACCTTTGAACCCCTATTATAAAGGGGAGACCCTTGGGGTGGAATTATCCAAATTTCTTTCTTAAACTATACAAAGAACCTATAGAATTTCAAGATGCTAAGTTCCTGATTTGCTTTTAATAATGTACTATAATGGATTCTCCACAGTATATCCGCGCTTATAGCCTATATATGTTTCTCCTAATAGCCTATGTATTATTCTGATGTATAAACTATAATACTGTAAAGTTTCATCCAAATCCGTTTCACAGTTTTTGCGTAAAAGAGAGACAAACATATAAACTTTCACATTTATAATATCAGTAAGATTAGTAGGATATCAAAACTTTCTGTTTTCTGTAGGATATCAGAGTTTCACTTTCTGTTATTTTAACACTTATATCATGTGATTTGCCTTTAATTATGTCCTATGATGGATTCTCCACAGTACCTAAAAAACTTTAGGGGGGGGACACGTGCCCCCGTGCGCCCCCCCTATATCCGCGCTTGCTATAGCCTATGTGTTATTCTGATGTATAGCCTATATTACTGTCAAGTTTCATCCAAATCCGTTCGGTAGTTTATGCGTGAAAGAGAAACAAACATACAAACTTTCACATTTATAATATTAGTAAGATATATATATATTTTTTATTAATACATATATATGTATATATTTATACATAAGCTATACATTTATATGAATGTAATTATATCATGATTATTATTTTACGAGTTATCAAAACTTTGTTTCCTATTCTAAAATTTCCTGTATTAAGACTTTCCAATTTAGTGAAGTTTTAGGACTTCATATAGATCGCCATTATTGAGTTGTTTTCATTCATTTGACGAATATACCCATTTATCTCATACCTTTCTATGACTGTCGTAATTATTTATTTCCTAGTATTGTATCCATGTCTTTATATCATCCACACTAATCCTTTCTTATCCTTTATATAGTTTATAAAGATAATCTAACTTATCTTCCAAAATTTTGCAGATAGACCTGTTCAGGTGCAATTTTAAAATCATCACCTTATATGAAGTTCACTTAAAAATACTTATTTATATTCATACATAGCTAGTACTAAACATGGTGATTTTCCCTTCAGATGTTCCTTCAAAGGTCTGATCGTTGACTTGCGTTTGTCTGCGAAACTCATTTTCTCGTCGCCAAGACACTTATGAAATTCCTTAAGAAGAACCTTTGCTGTAAGATTTCTTTTCTTTTTTTTCGCTTTGACAGCAATGAGTTTTCGTATAATTGGTACTTTCTTCAATTTGATTTTTTTTAAATTTATTTATTGATATTTACAACTGTATTATAATAATACAAGTAAATAGGCTAAATGATACATAATGACATGATATAATGACAAGTAGAGAAACTACCCACTGGTAGTACTCAAATCAAAGTTCAACTAAGAAGGTCACGTGGCCATCTTCTTTTCAGACGCCTCGGAGTATTATCGGGAATTGAAGAGGAAGCTAGGTTTGAAACTAGAGGGTTTGAGTGGGAATGGGGAGGGTGGATCGTTGATCATTGATCGGAAATGATGATCGTGAGATGATAAGGTCATTATGGATGACTTTATTCTTAACAAATTAAGGAGCATTGAGGATTTTACTAAGGATTTTGGATTGCAGGGAATGGATACGAGACAAATTCGATGGCTTAGTGGAGCCCCAAAGCTCTACTCCGTAAGTCCAAATAGGTCGTATGATGGTCATGTAGATGTGTCTTTTGTAGTTAATTGGAGGCTTAGAGCGTTTGTCTAGTAAATGTTGAAGTAGCCTGAAACGTCGAGCGGTTTCTTGTCTTTTCAGTCTTGTATGAGGATTCCAGGTTAATCGTTTGTCGAGATGCAACCCTAAGTATCGGACCTGTTCTACAGGCACTAGGGGATATTATTAAAGGATACTGAAGGGCAGGAAGTCCTTGGTTTACGACGTAAGATAAAAGTGATTTGATGCGATTTTTGAAAATTTATTTTAATTCTCCAGTTTTGAAACCATTCTTCAAGATCAGTGATATGGGATTGGAGGGTTTGGGATACAATAACTGAATCTGGTAAGGATAGTATTAGGATGAGTTGGGATGTCAGCTGTATAAACTGTATAAAGGATTGGGCCAAGGATACTTACTACCTTGAGGAAAAATTTGAATTTAATAAATAATCAAGGCGCCCCCCAAAAAATATAGCCTCCAAGTTTCTATTTTTTTTTCGTTATTTTTAAAGCAAAAAATAACCTAATGATTCTTTCATAACCTGTATATATTTTTAAAGTGAACTTCTTATATTGATGATTATTTTAATGTAGCATCTAAACATGTCTGTCATTCATACTATCATCATGTTTATATCATTTAGACTAGTGAATAAAAGATTATGACAATCATAGAAACGTGTAAAATAGATATGTATATTTACCTAAAGAATGAAACTAACTAAATAATATAGACCTTTTAAAATTTGAATGTTAGAAAGAAGGTGTCTTTTAAAAGATGCGCTTTTAGAATAGGATACAACTTTAAGACATTTCGTTAAATGATAATCATGATAAAATATAAATTCAGAAAGAATTTTGAAGATTCAAACAATTGCGTATTTTGTATCTCATGAACAGGGTAAATCTTCTAAAAGACCATCTTTATTCCTTTTGAATTATTTTAAAATAAAATACTTTAAAATGTTACAAGTTTTTAGTTAAGTATCTTTATTTTATCCTAAGAGCATTTCAGAGAAATAATTTTCTTCTAGACCTTTCACATTTTTAATTTCTATTAGAAATTAGCATAAATATAACTATTTTTAACTAAACCAAGTAGTTATATTCCACAGAGAGGGTTGTCTTTTAAGTCTGCATTTTGGTCTAAAAACTAAAACTTTTTAATTAACCTAATAACAAACCCTTTTCACAAATTAAACCATCTCAAGCATTCTAATAAACTATTTCATTTTAAGGTAAATGGCATTGGGATGCCACAATGTTTTTTCAGTATATTTTCAATTATATCTTTTAATTCGATTATGGAATCCTCATACAAGACTGAAAAGACAAGAAACTTCTCGACGTTTTCGCTTACTTCAGCATTTACAGGACAAACCCTATAAGCTCCCAATTAATTACAAATGACTCATTTACATGACAGTTATCAGACCTATTTGGACATATGGAGTTGAGCTTTGGGGCTCTACTAAGCCATCCAATTCATCTCGTATCCAATCCTTACAATCCAAAATCCTTCGTAAAATTCTCAATGCTCCTTATTATGTCACAAACAAACTCATCCATCATGATATTAATATCCCATATGTTGCTGATTTGGCCTAAACTAGATACATATCCTTCCATGTCAAGGTCCATACACACTTGAATCCGCTAGTCTCTCAATTTGTTTCCCATACTATTCCTGATAACCCTCCGAGGCCCTCTACTATAGAACTTTATTGGAGTGCTACCGATGGGTAGTTTCTCCACAAATGTTTTGTTTTTTTCATGTCATTGTTCATATTAGCAGATTTATTTGATGTAATATTATTACATTTGTAAATATCAATAAATTAATCTAAAAAAAAAAATAATAATTTTTAGTTATCACTGTAATTTCCCCATCATCTGTCTAATATTAAGGCCATTAAATATTTCAGCATATCCTGCTTTTGAATAATCCGATGCATTCTGAATTTCTTCTGGCTCGAGAAATTCTTCTTCTAAAAGAATATATCTAGGAAAACAAAATCATTCATCGAAAGAATTGAATGAACAAAAATACAAGAAATTGTTTTATTTTTATTTTTGTTGATTCAAGGTCGAAATAAACTTAAAAATTTACAGACAAAAAATGTAAACTGATTGCTCTGGATTGACTGAGTATGGTTTGGATTTACAGCAGATTTACTTGTTGCAATATTATTATAGTTTTAAATATTAATAAATTAATCTAAAAAATATATATAAATAAAAAATTTCGATTATAGAAAACCCTAATAAACCGAATCATTTCATCATGTCATGAAACATTTCAGACAAAACAAAACATACATTCAACTTTGGTGCACTTAAAATAATAAACCAGGAAGGAAATAGTTTTAAATGCAGGAAAAAAGGAATGATTACCATAAAAACTTAAGAATCGCGATGTAATTGTGTTATTCAAATATAGTAACTATACAAAAATAATAAACACGAATAAATCGATATTAATGATCGAAAAACCAAAAAAATACTGTCTGATTCCAATACAAACCATAACAGAAATCCTAACTTTACAGATTTCATCACTCACAAAATCTTGAACAGTTTTCCCATGGTATAGTTTAATATTGTATATTCATCGAATGATGTTTTTTGAGAACATATCGTCATCAATTTGTATATTAACACTGGGCATCAATTCCGAAGGTTGTCGCTTTGTAGTTAAATAACAAGTTTTAACTATTCTTTCGTTTCCTTTTTAACATTCTCGAAAATAAAAATTATCGTGAGTTTTAGTAAGAAAAAATAGTTTAATTATGAGAAATGTATATATTTCGGTAATCGCTTCATCTAGAAATAAACGTTTTAACTAATATTACGAAGTATAGATGATTTATGTCTGTTGAAACGTTCATTTCTTAATAAAATAATTATTTAAATATACATATTTCCCATAATTACACTTTGTTTGCACTAAAACTCACGATTATTTATTTTCCAGATAAATATTAGATATTAAAAATATAAATATGAAAATATTAAAAAGAAATGATAGTTAAGCCTATTTGTGAAATAACTCTAAGCAACAACTTGCGGAATTGACACGTGACATTGTCTTCTAGCCGCACTAGTGTCAATTTTATACTTAGACTAGTATGTGACTTAATATGATTCACCAAGAGCCTGTTTGTTCACTGTTAAAGCATGAATATAAATATCAATATGAATATGAATAACAAACAGTAAGGTCTCGAAACGTCGACAAATGATAGTTTAGAATATACTAACTGAATCTCGAGAACGGGAGAAAATACTTATTTCGATGAAATTGAGACCAGTTTGGTTTGAAAAGATTTAATTCTACATCCATTTAAGTCAGTTTTGGTTTAAAAAATATGCTGTAACATCCAAAGGTTTATATTTATCTCAAACACACACTTTCAGCTCTGTAAAGCTTTCCTTTTTGAACCTGAAAAAAATTTGTGAGACCTGGTTATTTGGTCTCAGGGGGGTTTAAAGCATGTATTTCTGTTGAAAACTCGAATTTTATCACAGTCCTAATTCATTCCCTTGCTATATAATTCTTTTAGGTCGGTGAAAGTAAAAATAAACTCGAAAGAAAAGTACTATTTAATCGAAAATATTGAAGAAAATATATATTAAGTGAACACATTATCTTCACAATAATAAACGTTTAACGGTTTCATCATTATATTTAATTAAGTATAAAGACTCTTGATTTAAAAATAAAATTTCACAATAAATTTGACAACACTCAAATTATTCTACCAGGAGTGAATATCAACTTCTTTTGGTTTGGGCGCCACATTTTCTAACTACGCTACAGTTATCGACTGATTTTGTCAAGGTTACCGAATTTTAAAATATTATTTTGAACATTTTAATTAATTTATAATATTTTAATTTTTGTATTTTATAAAAATAAATATCAAGCGCTAATCTTTTGAGGCTTCTTTTGAATTTATTTTTCCAAGATATGCAAAACACGAAGTGACAAGGTGTGCTTTGGATTCGGTGAGAATTGAATATTGGCTGCTTGCTTGCTTGATCCCAATCCTAATTGGTTTCTCAGTAAACTGCGGTCAGCTGTCGGCACACATGTACATATTCGTCGGAATGAGAACTGGTGATGGAGAAATTAGAGGAGGGTGGGTATGTTTAGGAATATATATGTAAATAACATTATGGTTACGTTAATAAATCTTATTTATTTTAGAAGGATACACTTCCTAACGCAATGAAAATAGGGGCTACGAGCTTTGCAGTGAAATTACGTAAATTAAGATTATTCAAAACAATAAACATTGCAAGTGGAAACCTTTGTTCAAAACTACCTGTGTAAATATTATACATTGCTATGAATGTATTTAGGATGATTTACTTCAATTCGCATAGTTTAAATTTAAACTTTTATTTATAATATTTGTTTTTACAAGTTATCCTCGTGTAATTGATAATTTATTTTAAGGAGTCCATATTTTTTACCCACCTACTCCATTTAGTTAACTATTTTTACAAGACGTTTAAGAATGGTTTATTCATTTTTCTAACAGTCCCATTCAACTGATTCAAAGTTTTCCTCCTTTTTTTACTTATTTATATAATCACATCCTTTGCATAAACCGTTCTGTCTAAATAGGATGACCATAATCTGTTATTTGAAGACGTGGCCATAATTAATGAAGGAAGACTGTTCCCACACACATTTTTATTTCCGATGAATAAAGATAAAAACAATAAAGTATTTAATACCAATGCAGTTAAAATAGATTATGAATGAAAGACCAAGTGAACTTATCCATTTAAACTTAATAAAAAGATCTTGCTAAGTAGTGCTCAAACCATGCCGATCGTCGCTACTCTCAGATTTATTCAGTTGCTTGCTTACAAAAAGCTCAAATTTGTGCATAAATTGTAAGTTATCTTGTCTGGACCCCCTCGAAAGTTAAACTGTCCACAAAAAACTCAGCTTCCGGAGTTTCGGTGATTTTCAAAATCAAGGATCGCTGATTATAGTCCGTTCACCGAACTTTAAAATTATGGACTATACTATAAACGAGATCCCGGATTCGTAGCCGACCAATGGACTAAGGACTTTTTTTTAAAGGAGTAAAATATCCTTAATTATGCCGTCTATCGGAGGTCCCGAACCCGTGCGATGTCGGGTACACGTTAAATATCCCTACACTAATTTAAAAAATTAGAACTCCCACTGCAGCATCTTATTGTTAGCCTTGGCAGCATAAAGTGCCGTTAAACGAAACAAACAAACAGTGAACAGGTCAAATAAATAAATATGATTTCATTGCTTTACATTAATGGACATTGGGCATATTAATGGACTATTCACTGGCATTATCATAGAAAAAGAACTAGTAGAATGTCATTTTGTTTGTAGAAATATGAGGAAATGGCTTATTCTAAATGTAGTGTTTCGAAGACAACGGTGAACTGAGAGTAACTCAGTGTAGTAGAGCGTTGAGTTGCCGAGGAGAAGGTCTTGGGTTCAAATCCCGCTGCTTGGCAAACTTGTATTTAATCCGTTAGCAGCTGGAGATAGTTCCTAGATCCCATTGGACTCTCCTAGGGCTAACCCAGCCTATATAAAGTGGGTATACAAAGTAAGGGGGGATCTGGATTTTGAGCGTGATCTAAGACAAATCACCTCCATACACAACCGTTGTGGATGGAACAGTACCGTCTTTGAACCCAATGCCCTTCATGATTTTAGGTACAGGTATACCCTTCATGAGGTTGTAATAGTACAGTTTTTTGGGGGTATTTTTTGTTTATGTATTCAACTTATGTCCTTTTGGCCTTTCTTTTTGCAGTAAGGCATGTCGGATCAAAATAAATTAAAAAAGTCTATTTTAAATCACAAAACCATGCTCAGTGTACCTGATTACATTGAGCATGCAGTATGTGCAGAAGAACCGAGTGAGATAAAAGGGCGAACGTGGTCAACTATAATTATTCAAGATAGTTTTTTTTTTGTATAATAGAGAGAAATATTTATGTTATTTTTTTCGTCAAATATTTCTTCATAGGAAAACATTTATATATTTAATCTCTTTGTGGTTTTCATGAAATAATGGTGTCTTTTATGAAATAAATTAAGTGTATCATCTCTTCGTCCCACGACTGTTAAAATCATCGAACATAGCGTTGAGTGACATTAAGAAATCGCTTTTACAGCAGATAGGCTAAGTTATGGAGACAAGATGAGATATGAGCTATTAGGATGGAAGATAAACAGGGCAAAGAGTGTATTAGAGCTTGCTGAGTAGCCGAAGGGGTTTAATCAAATGTGACGCTCGGTTTAACCATCGAGAGGAGATAAGGCAGCTGCCTTCTAATTAACTTCGCACCCGGCCCGAGGGACCTTTTTCAGGATCACCACTTCATTGGTCATCATCCCTCCCATGGTCCCTAATGCTTAAGAACGTGTAGAGAAAATGGCTTGAAATATGTTGTTTGAGGGCGTGGGTAGAGATCAAATTATAGTATATCATATATTGCCACATGATCTGTTTAAAATTAACAGAATAACACATTGGGAATAGTCACATTCGAAGGATGGAGCTCTGAAATACTTCCAGAAGTTCAGAATGATTCAAAACATTATTTTTTTATTTTTTTTTTATATTAACACTTTATTGAAATATTACAATCTGCCACTTATGGGCAATAAGTAATAGTGCTGTGTAGCTTACAGTCATTCCATAACAAAATAATAATATAAACAAAATAAAATAAATAAATATATACATGCGGAAAAATATATACATGCGGTAACAGAAAGAAATTAATGCGGTAATAATAATATTAAAGTAAAATAAATAATAAAGTAAAATAAATAATAATAATAATACTAATAATAAAATAAAATAAAATGCACACATTCATACCCTATTTACAATTTACCTGGGGTCCCCGAACTGAGCTTCTTCCCCAGGAATGAGGGCAAAGCAGGAGTCCGGGAAGCCCCAGCCCCCCTTCCCAGCCACGTCACTGGCATTAAACGCCAATGGAAGCTGGTAAGGGCGCTTCACACACCCACACAGGTCGTGAGTGGAGAATCTGGCCAGTGCCAGTACTCCAAATGGCATTATTACAACAGATCTCGAGGCCATTGCCGGTTTAGACGGCGGGGTGGGATATATGGATGTGTGGAGCTGGATAGTGACTGAGCCAGGGGGTTGGGATGACAGGCAAGGTTTTGGTGAAAGTTTGAAAATTTAGTAGGGATGAGGTCGAGGACGAAAGGAATGTTGAGATCTTTATGGAGGGTTTTGTTGGAAACATAATAAGGAGCATCGACAATAGTTCTCAGGATTTTGGATTGAAAGGATTGAATGCGTCTGATATTCGATTTTTTTGCGGTCCCCCACAGTTCCAGTCCATAAGTCCAGATAGGTTTGATGATCGTCTTGTATATTAGTAGTTTATTGTCTATTGAAAGATGGGAGGCCCTTCATAGTAATCTGTATAGTTGGCTGAAACGTCTGTTAAGTTTTTGTCTTTTGAGTCTGGTATGAGGATTCCATGTAAGTCTTTTGTCTAGGAGAAAGCCAAGGTATCGTACTGTGTCGGAAATGGGTAGGACGGTTTCATTGAATTGGACAGAAGGACATGCTCCCCGGCGAAGGGTAAAAGTCACGTGTTTGCATTTTTCCTCGTTGACTTTGATCCGCCATTGGTTACACCAAATTTCAATGAGTGAAAGGTGCCTTTGGAGGTTCGAGGAAGCCATTTCGGGATCTGGATG
This sequence comes from Arma custos, assembly GCA_037127475.1. NCBI lineage: Eukaryota > Metazoa > Arthropoda > Insecta > Hemiptera > Pentatomidae > Arma > Arma custos. The sequence goes on along the minus strand of CM073761.1, from coordinate 74,126,957 downwards.
AGATGATAGGATGGCTGTGTCGTCTGCGAACGTTGCAAGGAAGGTTTCAGGAGTAGTTGGGATATCAGCGGTGTACAATATGTATAGGATAGGACCCAAGACGCTGCCCTGAGAGACTCCAGCTTGAATTGGGTAAAGATTGGAGTATTCGTTACCACAGCGTACTTGGAAGTAGCGATCAGAGAGGTAGGATCGAAGGACTAGGAATAAGGATTGAGGTAACTGAGTTTTGAGCTTGAACAGCAAACCGGCGTGCCATACCCGGTCGAAAGCTTGTGCTACGTCCAGAAATGCACCTGTGCAGTACTGTTTGCTTTCAAGAGTAGAGGATATGTGATCGACAACTCGGAGACCCTGCTGGACCGTCGAGTGCCTGGGACGGAATCTAAACTGATGTAAAGGAATATTGGATTCGATTATGGGTAGGATTCGTTTTAGGAGGATCTTTTCAAAAATTTTGGAAAGAATAGGAAGCAGGCTGATGGGTCGGTATGATGAAGTGTCATTTGGTGGTTTACCAGGTTTAGGGAATAGAGTGTGGAGTGTTTCCACAAAAGGAAGTGAGTTGTGCGAAGGATACAGTTGTATAGATAGGTAAGGAAAATAATCGCTTTTTGAGGAAGTCGTTGAAGGATCTGGGTGGTAAGAAGGTCATGTCCAGGAGATTTGCGGACTTTTAACTTTTGTAAGAGAAATTTGACCTCAGAGGGATTTACAGCTTTAGGAGGTAAGGATAGAGGAATGGGTGAAGAGAGGAATTCATTAATATTGGAAACGTGGTTAGAGTGGATTTCAGGATGTGGGATAAATGTATTTGAAAGGTGTTTGGCAAATTCCTCTGCTTTTTCCTCATCTGATGCAGCCCAAGAACTGTCTTCACGTCGGAGAGGATGGGAAATAGAGTGGTATTTGAGTATTTTTTTGGTGGCATTCCAAAGGGAATTATCTGAAGCAGATAGTGTGGAAAGGTAGGATTTGTAGGATTCGGATCTATAGGTTGTCAGGTTCTTTTTGACTAATTTGGTGAAGTGGTTATACAGTCTCCGATCGTGAGGATGCCTGGTTCTTTGCCAAAGGGATCGGTAACGGCGTTTGGTAAGGATAAGATCCCTAAGATCATGCGGTAATGGATTTTTCTTTCGGACTTTGAAGGAAGGACGGGGTGAAGATGCAGTCCAAATTGCTTGCTGGATCATATTGGTAAAGGAATTGACGGCATCATCTAACTCCTGAGGTGTTTTTAGGAAAACTCTGAGGTCAATGGTGTCGGATACAAGCTGGTGAAATAGGTTCCAGTCAATTGGTCTCCTAATAAATGATGGCGGAGGAAGTTTGGATATTGGGACTATAGAAAGGGTAAGGATCAAAGGACTGTGATCTGAGGACAGTTCATCAAGGCGTTCTATGGAATAGTTTAAGGGACCTAAGCCAGCATGGATGAAGAAGTCAAGGAGATCAGGATTTCGGTTTGGGTCAGTGGGCCAATATGTAGGGGTGCCTGGAGAAATAAATCTGGAATTATGGGAGTTAAATGCAGAGAGGAGGATGCGACCTCGGGTGTTAGTAGTTCTTGAGCCTCATTGTTGATGTTTCGCATTAAAGTCTGCACCTAAAAGGAAATGAATCCCTAAGGAGTTCAGGAGAGAGCTGAATTCGGAATGGGAAATGGATTTATTAGGAGGGCAGTACACCGATGCTAATGTGATGGGAAAGGAAAAGGTTTTGATTGTAACAGCTGTAGCCTGAAGGAGATCGTTTGACGAGAGTGGAAATGAGTGATGGGAGAGGGATTGATGGACTATGACAGCAGTACCACCGTGAGCTTTTCCATCAGGATGGTCGGTCCGGTAGTTTTGGTACTGTGTTATGTTGAGCTTCCGTTTACTGGTCAGTCGAGTTTCTGTAATTAAGGCTACATCAATTTTTTTATCATACAGTAAAGATGTTAGTTCGTCAGTGTGGTTTCGAATACCATTCGCATTCCAAAGGAGAATGGATAAGCTAGATGTCATTTAAGGATTTTGTTGGACAGGAAAGAGATGGGAAACAAGATTTGTTAGGAGAGATATTAGTGGTGTGACCATGGATTTGAACTCGGAGAGGAATGATGTGAGTAGTGTTGTGAGATCAGTAGCATTTGAAGGAGGGGGGATATGAGGGATTTGGTGCGGGATATTTGGATTTTGATTCATGGAATATATTGGTTGTTGGGGCTGGTTTTGTGGTTGTGAAGGATTGATTTGTGGTTTAGAGAGGTGTTTTGGGGGTTCGGGTTGTAGCGTGGCCCCGAGATTATTTGTTTGTAGACCAGCTGACATTTCGGCGTAGGAGACAGCTCCATCTACAATTTTAGAAGGCTGTCTTCTTGAGGTCCTCACTTCTTCGCTGGGCCGACGTGCTGCCAGAACATGAGATTTTATATTTTTGTAGGTTTGGCAACCTTAATAATTGGCTGGATGGCCTTGGAGACATAGTGCGCAGACAGCTGGTGTTTCTTTCGGCTTGACACATTCTTCAGTTTTATGCGGTTCTCCGCATTTGACGCACCTTGGAGTATGATGGCAGTAGTGCCGAGTGTGCCCGTATGCTTGGCAGTTATGACATTGCACAATGTCTTTTTTTGGGTAAGGTTTTTCTATTTGAACCTGGGTATAGTAAAGTCTATTAACATCATAGATTTTTTCTACTCCGGGTGCTGGTTCTAAATCTATGAAGAAGAGAGGTAATGGAGTTTTGTTGCCTGTCCCGGGGTGTACAGTATTCTTCTTGTAAGACATTTGTAATTTGTCTTGAAGCCCATGGCGGTCAGTTCTTCTTCTATGACGTCAGCAGGGGTGGTTGGGTGCAATTTCCTGACTACAACTCTGATGGATCTCTCCTCCTTTAATTGATAAGTATGGTAATCAGCTTTAGTCTCTGTTAGGTACTTAACTATCCGTCGGTATGTCTCGGGCGTGTCTGACTGAATCTTTGTATCATTGGTTCTACTAGTGCAGTAGTATTTTCCGGTGCCTACTGCCTTATTCAGTTGTGTACAAAGAAGTCTAAAGTTTTTTATACTCCGTACAAAGATTGGTGGTGGCTTGTGCACTTTAGGGGCCGATGTGGTCTCCATTGCTTCACTCGGTAGATTTGTTAGGGGCTGAAATCTGTTGGGTGAGTAGAAGGGAGAATCTTCAGTTAACTCAGCAGATGACCCTGGTTGGGTATTTTCATTCGACGGTCCTGCCTTGGGTTCCTTATTATCTATTGGAGTAGTAGGAGGTGTATCGACTTTATGCCTTCTATTAGGTTTAGGTTTAGAAGGGCTGTTTCTTGTAGTTGATTCTAAGGATCGACATATCTTTGCGTTTCCTTTTTTTTCTGTTTTGCTAGATAATACCTGATGGTAAAATTTCATTTTGATGTTTTATATTGCTGGAGTAAAAATAAGAAAGAAAAAGAAAAAAAAAAGTTAGTACAGAGAAGACAACTAAATAAAAATAAAAAGTTCGTATTAGGTTTGATCTGAAAACGGCACAGATCAACCTCACTCGCTGGCTAAGTCAGTCTTAGTACTAGTGGGGATGGACCTGCTGCAACCAGCAGCAAGATAACTAACTCCTGTCTCTTAAATCACTCTATTTTATAATTATTATAGTCAAGTTATAAGTAATTGATTTACCTCGAAATTTCACATTTTATCTCACTGAATCACTAACTATAACTACTGTAAAATGCCATGAAGGTACGTTGAATTTTAAAGATAGAATTAAGAAATATCACAGAGACGATGTTGATCACTCCAGCACGCGCTGTGAACTGATTCAAAACATAAAATTATTATTAGAAAGGCAAAAAAAATGGATTGTGACAACTATAAGTGTGTAGATGTATGAAAAGGAACGTGGCTAGAAGGGTCTAGAATTAGCATTTTACTATTAAAATATGTATATTTCAATTTCCATTAATATGAATACGAAGATAAATCGATATTATCAATACAACAAAATATTTTTCGGTACTTGTGATTTAGCAGGTCACTAGAAACCCACCTCCTTATCTGGTGTAACCCCTTCTTATCACTCGTCTCATCTGAGTTATATGTGTGTACGTTATTAAATGGTTTTTCATATTGTATTTTAGGGGACACTTTGGTAACAGCCGTCTTCGAAAGAAGAAGCTCTGAAATACTTCCGGAACTTCAGAACGATTAAAAACAACAAATTATATGAAAAAGACCAACGAATGGATTCAGACAAGGATAGAAATGAAGACGTTTTCGTCGAAAGTGTTAGACAAATATTTACATTAGAAAAGAAATATTGCATTTTATGGCCACTTGTTAAAAAATGAAACCCATTTGATTGACGAACCGCATTTTTACCTATCCTACTTTACAAGAGATGGAAATTACCTACGAGTATGTTCTGGATAGAACCCGTAAAAAAATACGGGAGTAGCACCGGCGACGGATGATGGAGTAATTGGCGATTATCAAGAAGAAATACAAAAAAGACAGTTTAAGTAACGTGGTCCTTTGTTGTCCTTTGTCGTTTGTCCTTGAAAAGTGTGCAAAGTTTCAATTTAAATTCAATGTTTTGATATGAAAGAAAATTGAGTTCAAAGATTCCCTTACACACAGGTGAACCTAATTAAAGCGTGAAAAAAAAGGAATTCAACTATAAAAGAATATAAATTTGTAATAAATTAAATTTACATATTCTTAATATACTGAATCTGATGAACATTTAAACTTTGAATCGTAAATTCGTCCAAAAATCTCTATTTCTATATCAATTATCTTCATCTTTACTAAGCTGATATATTTTTTCTATCGCTTTTGATAGAAAACTCTTCAATTGATAATCCTAAACAACTAAGACCGCATTTCTCGATATATTTGTCTAATTACACCCTCACTCTATCGGTCCATTGTACTCAAATTGGCTCATAACAAATCAATGCTGACCTAAGCCGGTTGCTTAAACAAAGGACTAAGTCCCAAATTGCTCAAGCAATAATTTCCTACCACAGACAATAGATGCTGTTGAAATATAATACATGGAGGTCATTGAACCATTGTTGATATATTATGTATGAATGAAAATAAATAAACCAAAAAATTATACTGAATACAATTTAGTCGGGAATAAAAGAGAAAATTAGTTGGCGTCGCGATCTCTGAATAAAAACACCCAAATAGAGAAACTACTAATTTATTTTATATCAAAGATTTGGGTCAAAGACCTACAACATAGGTAATAAAATATAAAAATTTTAGTTTTACTTATTAGTGTGTTTATTTGCATTTGTTGCCTCCCCCCAGGCAAACTTCCCCTTAAATTACATCGATGCCTATATAACAAAATACTTGTCAGCACTTATTTATGATTTAGCAGGTTGCCTTGAAACTTACTTCCTTATCTCGCCTAACCTTTTCTTATCACTCGTCTCATTTGAGTTGTTTGTGTGTACGTTATTAAGTTGCTTTCCGTTTTGTTTCTATTGTTTTTGTCTTGTTAATTTCGTTCATTGTCTGTTTGAATTTCTCTATTGCTTATTTTTTAGAATAATTTATTGATATTTACAACATTAATTATATTACATCAAGTAAATCTGCTGTATGAACAAAGGACATGAAAAAAAAAAACACTTGTGGAGAAACTACCCATTGATAGCACTTCAATAAAGTTCTATAGTAGAAGATCTCGTGCCCATCTTCTTTTCAGACGCCTCGGAGGGTTATCAAGAATATTATGGGAAGCAAGTTGAGAGACTAGCGGATTCAAGTGTGTACGGAGCTTTTCATGGAAGGATAGGTATCTAGTTTGGGCCAAATCAGCAACATATGGGATATTAAAATCATGATGGATGAGTTTGTTTGTAACATAATAAGGAGCATTGAGGATTTAACGAAGGATTTTGGATTGTAAGGATTGGATACGAGATGAATTTGATGGTTTAGCAGAGCCCCAAAGCTCAACCCCGTATGTCCAAATAGGTCTGATAACTGCCAAGTAAATGAGTATTTTGTAATTAATTGGGAGCTTTGAACGTTTGTCCAGTAAATGTTGAAGTAGGTGAAAAGTTCTTGTCTTTTCAGTCTTGTATGAGGATGTTGCTTATTAAATTTAATTTTGTGTTTTTATCTTATTTCTTTTGTTATTGCATAGTTAAAATGAACAGGACAACACTTTGCGAATAGCCGCCTATAAAAGAAGAACGGTAATAAACTTCCAGAAGTTCGGAATAATCCCAAAGACGAAATTATGTGAAAAAGTTCATAGAATGAATTCTGACAAGGATGAAAGTGGAGACGTTTTCGTCGAATGTGTTGGGAAAACATTTATATAAGAAGAGGAGCGTGGATAGAGGGGTCTAGAATAAGCATTTTATTATCACATTTTGAAATGAAATTGAAAACTGAATAAGAAGTTAGCTGTTATCAGTATCAGAATTTTATCAGTTCAGGTTGACTCGTTTACCACGGCAATTTTCAGAAATCTAGCCTAAAATGACAATTTGATTTAATCACATTATATTATTAAAAACTCTAATTATAGTGCATAGTTATCATCAAAAAGCATAAACAATATCTTTTTAAAAAAAAAAGGTCTTACGAGTTATCTCGTAATTGCCAGTCAACGTGTTAAGCAATGGTGGATAAAAGACCCTGGAGACCGGCTAATACATAAGTGCCCATAAAATTATTTTATGAATTCAAAAGAAATATTATTGTATTATAGTAACAATAATATTACAGTAAAACCTCTATTATCCGTCACTCTATTTACCGTCACTCTCTGTTAACCGTCACCTGTCATAGACGCCGGCTAAGAATCAATCGTGTCTTGAGAACTTCGTTTTCTAGAATCCGTTGATTACTCAAAACCTCAAATCCTCGCACAGAGTTCTCAGAAATTAATTATCTTCTCATCTCTACCTTCCGCAGTTGAACTACCTTCAGTCTTCATTCTTGTCTTACGGGTACTTGTCGTTTTCTTAAAAGTGCGTACAATAATGTCGGAAAAAAAAGATAAATGAAGAGTTTAGATCTCGCTACGAAGTTTGAAATTGTAAAACGTTTACCAAAAGGTGAAAGTGCTTCATTCTTAGCAAAAATCTATGATATTCCTCGGACGCCAGTTAATGATATAAAACGTGCGGGGGACCCCTAGAGTATGTCCCTTCTATATAATGATTTAATGATTATTAAGAAGAGGCATACTACGTTTGTGCACGAGGAAAGAGCTAAACTCCACATTTAAATTGATATTAATTTCTCAAGAGGGAAAAATTGGACATACAATGATTGTGCTTTTAGTCATTGATGTACGCAATTATTACTATTTTTTAAAAACATTTTTATTACATATGTATAAATAAGTTACGAGTACATATATAATGTCGAATGTTTGAAATATATTGTTCAATTTATGTGTGTGTGTGTGTGTGTCTATATGGAACATATGACTCACTCCCATATCCGTCTATTTCCCAAATCCGTCACCATCTTGGTCCCATACCCTGACGGATAATCGAGGTTCTACTGTATTACAAAAGACTTTGTTTTTTTTATTCTGGTTTAGACCGTGTTGATAAATTTTTCGCCAACGTTTCGCCAGCCATGCTGCTGACTTATTCAAGGCTGAAATGAGAATTTTAATTCTCAATATTGAAGAATATTGATTCTCATTTCAGCCCTGAAGAAGTCAGCAGCATGGCTAGCGAAACGTTGGCGAAAAATTTATCATCACGGTCTAAACAAGAAGAAACCAATAAAGTCTTTTGTAATAATAGTAGCCGTGGAAACCTAAAAAAAAAAAGAAGAATATTATTTTTTCAAAAAATTATAGTACAGAAAAAAAGGATCTTTCATAGGTAAGCGCGACTTCGGTAGGCTCTGTGGAAGGGGATCAATGGATTCGAGGGGACTGGCCACGTGGCAGCTGCACCAGTAACTCAAGTATTCGCAGAAAGATAAAAAACGCCTATGCAAATGTCCCGGAAATAATATGTGGCTCAGTACCTACCACCACCCCAGCATCTTTTAGGCATTCTACGCCGTTATCCGCTACATCTTGTCTTATCTAGTCTACCGCCTTCCTTTAGGCATCCTAAGTCCAATATATCTTTACTCCCGATCTGCTTTATCAAATATTGATATCGGTATGTGCCTTATACCGATGGCACTGTTATGATGGCACATTAATTAATATCCCAGTTATTTTTTTTCTTCAAAAGGTCTATAGGATATTCGTTTTGAGGACTTAAGTCCGATATGAACGTATTTGAATTAGGATTTGGTGTTGAACAACCTTTCAATCAGTTTTATTGTATCAGTTGATTCCTTAATTGACTAGGAAGTAGCAATGATCGAAGAAATGAATGTCAAGAAGTGATCATAGCCTCTATGATTTCATTTGAACTGGCAGTGCATGCCTCTCTTGAATAACTATAGTAGGGATTACTATCTTAACGACCAAAAGTTTGCACAGTTTTGTATTTTTTTTAAAACGATGACTAGTCGTTAAATGCATCCACAATTGCACGTTTAAGTTTTACAGATTTTTTTCTTCTTATGTTTGTGTGTAGAATATGAAGAAAACAGGGGGAAAACGAAGTAACTCACTTATTTCTAAATGTTTTGGACAGCGAAATTAACTCGGCATCCGTATCATTATTTTTATTTAAGTGGATCAGATTTCTGTTCCTGCCAATCTGACAATGAAGATGTTTGAAGGGCTCGAAAGCCAACTTGGGGAAGCCACGTTACCCCGATCTTCCTCAGGCACCGTCCGGATGAACTAGTAACGAACATTCTGATTCGCTTTATACTGTTTTGTTTGAATCTTCGCGTTCGCCATCAAACACTCTATGAAACCGCTGTTAACGAATGTTGAGGGAAAAAATCTAGTCGTTGTCTATGCCTCTACTATTGTACGATTCATATTTACATATTTATTCATATTAGATTTTTTTTTCTGACTGATTGTGCAAAAAAAAAATCACAAAGGAACGAAAAAGTTGGTGGCATATCTTGTGCTGATACAATCTGGGGATATTATAGGCTAGAGTACTCTCAGGGACAAGAGGCAGACAAACGCGTGGGTTGGATTTGCTAAAAGGACTAGGGCGGGTATGTGTGGGGTGGAGCCAGGAAGGCAATTACTTCAAGTCCACTCGTAGGTAAAAGAAGAGAGCAATTTAGCTCGGAGCTGGGGTGAATTAGTATGGGGCGTGGCCCCCATTCCTCTCGCCACCTTATTATTTGTATGTTCCTAGTTGCTTCTCTTTAATGCAACTTACTTTACACCTTACGTACTACCCCTTCAACTACCTCTTTGTATACCCTGTTTTAGGTGAATTGTGTACTATTCTCTGTTCTTACCGAACAACCTCAATGACTGTATTATTATATCATTGGAACTAGCAGTATATATTTTTTTCAATCCTGAACAGCGCTATCTGTGTCTGAGATACAAACGTAATCTTTCTAGTTGTTGAGCTTTTTCCAAATTGTTCTCTTTTTTTCTCTAAGAGTTTTTTGTATTCATTGCAGATAGGTTAACCACCATGGTGGTCACTTATGCTCTAATGGTTAGCATAAAAATCGATTGTTATATGAGTCTGTTTGGAACGTTAGGAATACATATATAAATAATAAGTAAATAGGTTAAGGGTCACTGAGCAGGTAGCTTAATTGTTCCTTAGGATCTGTACCTGAAGATACAGGACAGCAGTCACTCAAGCTGTAGGCAGTCGCATATAACGGAAGGTCTACACTTTTTTCTTGTAAGAACCGATCTCAGGGTGGCATCCCATATTATTATTTGAATATTATTCAGATCAAACTATCTTAACTTTCCCTGAGATCATTGTTTGCATCAAAATAGCACTGCTATGCTTAAGATTGAGTGTTCGCAGCCTGGCAGATGGCTTCAGGATTTTTTAAAGGGTGTAAAAAATCCGTATTTATCCCATCCTTTGGAAGAAACGTAAAATGGGCGTTCCGAGCATGTACGGAGACATTTACTCGTTAAAGATCCCTATTCCTAATACCTGGATAGACAATATTCAGGACTCGTACTGTAGCATCGTTCGATTTGCCATAGCAGCGTAAAATTACATTTAATGAATAAACTAACCCCTTCTAAAGACCTAGTTTACGGGTTATAGCAGAAACCGGTCTGCCGTTGTACCACTGTTAAAGGGAGTGAGGACTGTGTAGAGCATGTAGGACGTTTGTAACCTTGTTTCAACCTTCTACAAGTATCTTTCCTCTAAACTTCCTAATGCGTTAAATCGTTAAAAAAAACATATTTCATTAATTTAATAATAAATTAAAATTATTAGAAAAGAAAAGTTCTTTTTTCATTCCTTTCTTTTTTCTTATTTATTTCTTATTAATAATTCATTAATTACTATAAATTTTGTTGAAAATTATACCTTATTATCATATCAAGGTTGTTTTTTCTGGGTCTTTTTATTTATGGTTAGTAAATGTTTGGTTTGTTTTTCTTGTCTTCGTCATTTCAAGAAATTATATTTTTTCATTATTTTTCTTAGTACTAATTCATTAATTGTTATCAATTTTGTTGAGAACTTTTCTCTAGACTTCAATTGTTTTCTGTTATTTCCATGTAAGGTGAAAAAACAAAATGATTTTATCAATTTTATTGGTGTTGTTTGTTCATTTAACGTCACTTTATGCTGCTATAGCTATTCGGACGATGCTGCATTGGGAGCTCTAAATTTTGCTTATCCAGGTTTAATTAGGACAGTGATTTTCAACGAGTACCTCACATCCTACTGGCTCGGGAATCCCGTTTAACATCCCTTCCAAGGGACGGCATGACCAAGGATGTTGAAAATCGTTATTTATTTTTCTATATTTCAATTGTTTTTTCATGTATGGTTTTATTTTATTTATTTATTGTTTTAAAAATTTAGAAAACTTTTGTTTTGTTTTTCATCCATATTTTAATGTCTTCATCAGTTCAATATAATTTGATACTGAAAATTAAAATAATTTAAAAAAAATTGTATTTTTCCATCACTTTCTTGTAAATGAATTTCCCAAACGACAGTGTAATAAAGTAATAACAAGATAAGAGGCCAAACATCCCTTATTTAACGTCACTGTGACGTTCAATTCATGGGATTGAATACAAATATTTGATAAATATGACGATTAAACCTGAACAGCTACGATGTTGATTATTGAATTTCATCTCAGATTTCCCTTTGTTTTATGTTATATTAAGTTTGATTGTAATAATTGGATATTACCTGATGCTTCAAATAGTATAAATAATTAAAAAGAGTATATTGAATAGAAATATACATAAAAAACATATACTAATATAAATTAGTATATTTTTTATTATATAAATTAGTATAATTTAAGTATATTTTTCATCACTTATCCATATGGTATAGTCCATATTATATATTATAATCCTTTTTATCCACTCCGTTCAACAATTTCAAATTAGTGTAATGTATTTGGTTCATAAACATTTTTTACATATAGAAGAAATTTTTAGTCATTTAGAAAATAACAAAATTCCACGTAATTTTCCAGAATAAATACCCAAAGTATCTGGAAGTGATTTAACTTCAGGAATTAATCTTTCTAATATGGGTAGAAGAAAAAACTCCAAGAAATTTAAAAGAGCCCATTGTAGGACCAGTCTTCATGTGGGAAGAATACTCCACAAAATGGAATTTTATAAAAAAATAAAACTATTTTCAGTCGCTCCCTACACTTGTCTATTGCCCTACTTTCAAAGAAATATTGGGGACTATTAAGTGTAATTCTAATATAGTAGACCCTTTATATACCATATTTTCTCTCTTGAGTAGGTGTATAAAAAGATGAAATAATTTAATAACGCCATGCGGATGCCATAGACCATTTACAATGCAATTTACCGAAGTGAATATTAATAAACAATTGAAATATACATTCATTCATGCTTGTAAGATTAACTTAAGCAAAGCTCAATAACAAAGCTTGAAGTATATGAGTTAAGAGATCATCTACAAAAAAATAAAATAAACGTCTGGATAGGAGAAACAAGGAGACTCAATGAAAAATAAGAATTCTCCATAAAATAAGAAGATAACTTGAAAATGACCAATAATACATTCAAAGCAAAGAAGACATTAAGAATCTAATTATTCACAATCATATACTAGAAGATACTACTAATAAAATATCAAGGTTGACAAGTAATTATCAAAAATAAAAATAAAGAAATTAAGCCTACAAAAGTATTTAACAAAATTATAACTAGTGAATATCATTTTATCTTCTCTTGTAATTATCGACACCCGGAACAGTAAAACTAATTCCAGAAGGAATACAAGAAGAAATTAATTAATTATTATAAACCAATTTAACCAACAAATTCAGAAATATAACTAGCATACCAGATATCGAAGCCATTAAATATATTAAAAAGAGCCACATCCTTTACAATTGACCAAATAGTCATTCCCAAAATAGTTATGAACGAAGAATCTATGCCTTAAACAGCATGCAGCACTGACAACAGACATTATGAATTCTTGCGTTTGCCATTTGGAGTGTCTAACGCATCGCTCTTGTTTCAGCACGCTATAAATATGATGATGGACAGTTCAACTATCGCGATGATACATTGACGACGAAATAATATATTGAAAAAATTAAGAAAAACACAACCTTTAATAACAATATTCAGAAATCTAAATGAACATGTAATTTGTAAAGTAACTAGATTAGAAATTTTAAGAACTGAATTAGATTCCTTGGGATATATTGTAACAAAACATGGGCTAAACAGATTACTGCATGATACAAAATTTTCAAGGTTTACCAATTACTTAAGATGAAATAACAAAAAAAAATTTGAAGTACGGCGGGATATTGCAGGGTGATCATAGATAATTACGCGAACATAGTAATTCACAAAAAAAATAATAGGGTAAATCCATGGAAATAAGTAATGCTTCCGAAAAAATATAATAAATGCGATATAATAAATATGATTTGAAAAACATTATAATAAACCATTTTAGTGTTGTCAATTTAATATCAATCGTTATTTTATATCAATTATTATAAGGTAAAAGCAACGATCATTAATCCTATTTGTTCCAGCGGATCGGTTTATTTGTATGAATCACTATTTATATTAGGTCTTAAATAGTTTAGATTCCCCTCCATAAAATTTGCGATATCATAAATGTATTATGTTATTGCAATACATTATTTTCAATCAAAATAAATCTTTCTATTGTCGCAGTTTCTAACAAGGGGAAGATACAGCCAATTGTTCACCAATTTTAGTCATTTTTCTTTATTGTAAAATATTTGACGCAAATCCTTGAGTGTTTGAATTCGATCAAGAAAAGGTTTATATTTCGAGGTTAAAAAGTAATATTAAAGTGGTCAATACACCTATGTATTTAAAAAAAACACAAATTTAAAAAATAGAATCATCAGAAGTATATAAATCGGTATCTACTTTTCTTGACTTTGATAATAATAATAAGAGGAAAATTATATTCATATTATTTTATATTATGTGCATATATAATCTTATAATAATTAATGATAAAAATGATAATAATAATTTTTAAATTAAAGTGTTATTTTATTTTAAAAGGATAAGTCATTCAATAAATTACATTAATAAACCGTTTTATATTAACATAAGTTTTATTTAATTAAATCCTGTTTAATTTAATTGCAGTGACCTGATGATGAAAAATTTGTCGAAACATTGTCATTAGAGTAAAATTATACTCTTTACTAACTGATTTTTATAAATATAACCAAATTTACTTACTAAGCACATTTAAAACTCGTATAAAGTTTAAGGAACTATTGATTATTAGAAAACTACGCTAAATATTGCTTAATATATGAAACTACGCTAAATTACCTTTGTAGTCTTATCCATCTAGGAATAAGACTTGCTACTAAGAAGTACATGTTGGATTAAAAGTAAATGAAGATGAAACAAAATATTAAAAAGTATGCCGCAAAGTCGACACCTACAACAATCGTTTCCGAAAGTAGACAACTTAAATTACCTTGGCTCAACAATAAACTCAAGAAACGACCAATTAACTGAGATAAACTAGCTTATAACAAGCGCAAATAGACCATTCTTCTCTCTTTCTTACTTAAATACCGAAAAATCTCTAGAAATTTAAAATTAAGGGTGTAAAATAATGTAATAAAGCCGGTTCTGATAAATGGCTGTGAGAAGTGGCTCACAGGCACCCTGGAAAGCAGAATTGTTAGATTTGAAAGGAAAATCCTCCCTACTATAACCGGAACGATATGGGATCATAGTCAAAACTCGTGGAGGAGAAGGACCAATACAGGATAGCTAACGAAAACTGGTTAGTCAATATCTCATGATGTGAAGGTCAAGATGAGTAGGGCATACAGTAATCCTTAAGGACGCTGCTACACAACTGCGAATGCCACAATTGTAGGCAAGAGATTACGTGGGAGGTCAAAGACCAGATACATGGGCAAGATCAAAAAAGCTTTAAGATTTCATACAATTAACTGGAAATAAGTGACCCTAAATATATAGAGGTGGAGAAGGCTGACAAAAGCAGCCAAAGATCTACAAGGTCTGTAAAGTCAACAGAAAAAAATACGTATCAACTCAGTGGGCAGCTGAATAGCCTTTAAAAAACTGTATAATTTATAAATAATTATATCACGTCAATAATTTCGCGGAAATAATTTTGTAAATTCGAGTATAAAATAAATCATTTTCAAGTTTGTTTTTTTTCTATCTTGGCTCCAAAGGCCAACTGGAACGAGCGATATGGCACGCGACGAATATTTTTAGATGTAGAATCACCATAAAAAAAAAAATTGGTTGAAAATCAGTGACCCATAGAATGTGGTCTTTCTTTCCCAGTATTTTTACATCTCATGGATTACAGACACTTGATATGATTATAACTATTACAAAACATGATTTGCATTTTTTTCATAATGTGCACATTTCTGTTTATCGAAAAATAATACATTATAACATAAATGTCAGATTTCTTGTCTATTATTACAAGTTTACAATTAATCATTACGTATGCCAAATACTAAAAATAAATCATTGTTTCAAATAAGGAAAATTATATATCCTTATTCCAGAAAATCAAGGGAGCGCAGTCGCTCAGTGGTAGGGTTGCCATGCCGGAAATCCTGGTTCAAATCCAGCTGTGAGCAAGACTTTTATTTAGTCTGTATATAGCCGAAGATGGATCATATTGGATCTAGGACCCTCCTGAGACTCACCCAGCCTCTATAAAATATTATAAATATAGGGTACCCAAAATAAGGGGAAGGGGGAATCTGGCGGTTGAGCGTGACCTAGGACGTCACATCTTGCAGAACTGTTGTCCATGAAACAGTACAGTCTCACTTCAGACCCGTTCATGGGTTGTAGTGGTACAGGGTTTTTTCCAGAAAATAGAGGAAAAGATTTAAAACTTACTCGGAATTCGCCTCCTTTTTTTCAGTGAGGAACCAGTACTTCCTATCTCCTAAAAGCACTAATTACTTCAATTAAATAACAAATATTCAAACAATTAAGACGCAAACCCATCGCTTAGTATGATAAATGAAAACCACTTAAAATAGAATTAATCTAAACATTATTTTATCAATTTCAAGTACAAGTAAAAGGAAAATAAAAATGTTATTTTCAATCGATAAAACACACACCTTCGTAGATAATAAAGATGATAACCTTTTTATTGCTCAATTAAAATCATAAATTTAACCTTCGTCGATCCTGCAGATCCCATTAATAAACGAAAAATATCCAAAAATTGCTTTTAATAAACTGAAGACGACCTACAAACCGATTTCATTATCCACGGGATTTATGAATTGGATAGTATATTCTGCATTTTTTTAAAAAAGCATATTCTAGGATCACTAGGCCCAGTAAATAAAATGAAGGATACATTATGGCATGGATAAAAACAAGTCGAGAAACAACCCACTGGTAGTGCTCAAACAACAAATTCAACTTCGAGAGTCAGGAAGTCATCTACTTGATGCCTCGAAGGGATATCGAGAATTGAAGAATTAGCTAGGTTTGAGGCTAGTAAATTTGAGAGGGAATCAGGTTTGCCATGAAAGACTGATTCGGATTCGGGCCTAATCAGTAACCAATGGGAGATTAAGTTCATAATGGATGATTTTATTCGTAACAGAGTAAGGGGCATTGAGGATTTTACTAAGGATTTTGGGTTGTAAAGATTGGATAAGAGAGGAATTTTATGACTCAGTTGAGCCCCAAAGCTCTACTCCGTAAGGCTAAATAGGTTGTAGAATAGTCGTGTATTTAAGTGTCTTTTATAATTAAGTGGGAGCTTAGAGCGTTTGTCTAATTAGTGTTGACGTAGCCTAAAACGGTGAGTAGTGTTTCTTTTTATCGTAAAAAGTACCGCAATTGATGTTCAATAGGATGATTTTTACTCTATACATTTATTATTTTCGAAAGAGAGAGAGAGAGAGAGAGAGAGAGAGAGAGAGAGAGTGAAAAAGACTGTTTTTATTTCCAAAACATATTAAAATCGATATGCAATGAAATTAGTTGTCCAGTACAAATACTATTCCATAAGCAATTTTTATTTAAAATAATTATAAACTGTTATAATTGATATTATGTATATTAATTCATTAATCTTTATTTGGGACAGCATTTTCTAAGCACCTATGCTAAGTTTTTTATGAGCTATAAAAAACTATTCTAAACAGTGACACATTAAAAAAACTCATTTGTTGGGAGTAAATTTTAATTACTTTTATTTTTCTAATTTTAATAATTATTTACTTCTAAGGGTGTATAATAATTATATTATATTAATTATTTACTATAAATTGTCCAAATTTTTCCCCGAAACTTTTGTATTTAAAATTACCCTTCGATCCACTCGTATGTCTGATGGAATGCCTTTGCACTTGTTCGTTTAGTTCTTAACATGGACTCTACACCGTACTAAATTTATATATATTATAATATTTTTCTTTAGAAATTCAGAGGAAAAATAGAGATCATAAAGAAACCATGAAACCTAGATTATGTTTTTACGGACTCTTTGAAGGTTACTTTTTATTTCACCTTATTATACAGCAAATTTGAAGTGCCTATTCTGAACCTTAGTAAACCAAAGTCCGATTCCCCACATAAAACAAGGATATCTAGGTGTTCTAATAATTTTTTTAATCGTGTTGTAAGTTAAATACCTATTGTAGGATGAAATTCTAAATGTTAGACAGATGAAATTCTCTTAAAGTAATATGGTAGACCTATATAATTTTTAATACCGCGGAGTAGAATTTAATATTTAAGAGTGAAATTAACTTTTAAATGAAAATCAATGGTAGAAAAATTTCAAGTTCAAAATTGGCTATTTAAATAGAATTTCAGTCTGCGAAGTTTGAAGTATCATGAAGTGATAACAGGAATAAATATTCCATTTCTATTTAAAGTAATAAGGTTTTACTTTTGAAAATGATTAAAGGAAAAGAGATCGGGAGTGAGAGAGAGTAAAATAAGCTGTTTATTTTCAAAAGATAAAATTTATTAATTTCAATGAAGAGCGAAAAATGACAGAGGTAGTTTTCGTATTAATATTATTACATTAACACATCACATAAATATAAAAATACGCGAATTTATGAGATTATTATCATTACGTGCGAAAACCAGTTATCGAAAAGAGCTGCTTAAGGCCAAAAAATTCGAGTCAGTTTTATTTTAGTTGGTCTCTTTTGCCAGCATTACCAACCAACTCGTAAAAAGGCTTCAAGAAAGACAAGGATGAAGAAAAATACAAGAACTACTCAGTGATGTTATTGTTCTTACTCAGTGATCTTATTCCGGCATATAATGATGTTCTTTATTAAAAATTCTTTATTAAAAAAATCTTAATTTTTTTTTGTAATCTTTAAAATCAGTTTTTTTTTCGTATATGTACTCTGCTTTCTTCTTCATGTTTAGTCAACTATTCCACAAATTATGACTGATTATGACTGATTTCCATCATATCATACTGTATCCGAATCAACAAAAAAGTGAAAATGATCATAACACAGGTAACAAACACACATATATACAGGATGTTTCAGGGTTATTTTGTCCAACTAAGAACCTCAAAACAAGAAAAACATTTCATAATGAGTTTCTTTTGTATTTATTGTTCTTTTGATGATGATTATTTTTAAATATTTTTATTTCGAAGAGAAAAGATTTGTCTTGGCCGGGATTCGAACCCGTGTCGCCCGAGTCTCTAGCGCGGTGCTCTAAAAAGCTCGCATTCATATGGAGGTTTGTCCGCAAACGCTTTGTCTAGGAGATCTGCGTACCTAAAGATTTTCTTTGTTATGAATTATTTAGGCATAGTAAATGGATACAACTTTTTTTATTTGTTCCAACTACTTTAATCATTAAATTTAAACATTAATATTCATATTAAATATTGTTCAAAGTGATTTTCCTGAGCATTAAGACAACCTTGGCATCTTTCTTCAACGGCATCAGTGGAAGAACTGGGTATGTGTTATTGTTTCACAAGATTCAATTATCCTTCTTCGTAAATAATTAAGGTCATTGACCGGCCCTGCATAGACTTTTTGTTTAATGTCACCCCAAACAAAAAAATCCAGTGATGTCAGCTCTGGAGAGCGTACAGGTCAAGCCACAGGTCTTGCACGTCCATTCCATTGATTGGCGTAATTAATATTTAGCCATTGTCGTGAACCTCTTCCGTTATATGAGGATCAACCGTCAAATTCAAACCACATGTTCCCGCTCAGGTTTAGCGGAATATCTTAAAATATCTTAAAATAAATCATAGTAACCATTATTAAAAAAATCCAAAAATGTGCACGCATTGAGTCGAGGTGGTAAGAAATACGGACCTATTAAAATATGGCTAAGGGAAACCACTTTGTACAGCATTTAATATGAATTTTAATGTTTACATATAATGAATAAAGTATTTGGAACAAATAAAATAAGTTTTATTTATTTATTATGCCTAAATAATTCATAACAATGAAAATCTTTAGTTGCGAGTATCTCCTAAGCAAAGCGTTTGCGGACATACGAGTATCTCCATAAGAATTTTTTTTTGCTCTGAGGTCCTGAGTTAAATTTTTCGGCCTGGCTACTTAATCCCGAAACTCCCTGAATTCGAATGGAACTTTTATCCATAAATAACATAAGTGAAACTGGTGAGATCATGTTAACTTGAGTTTATACCTTAGCATCCAATTTGAGTTTATATCCAATTTGTTTTTCTTTTTTTTTTAAAGGCCAATCATTATAAATAATTGACACATTGCTTATTTGTTTTATAAATATATAAGGGTCGAAGGAATTCAGCTTTTAATATCCAAATTCAAAGAATCTTTAATGATCCTTATTATGTCTCAAATAATATTATCATTAAGGATCGAAATATTCCACATGGCCCGAAATAGACATATATATATATATATATATATATATATATATATATATATATATATATATATATATATATCCTTCAATTGTGAACTTAAACCCACAAAAACCCACTACTTCGGAGCCTATAAGCCTAATTCGGATTCCTATAATCCTCCAAATCAGCTGAAAAAGAAATGACTACGAGATCTCCTAACTAAGAATAGTTGTTGATGTTTTATTAACTTAAGCTGCCAATGGGTAGTTCATTCGTAAGCTTTTGTCACGTTTTATTAATCAAATAACTTACATAATGTATTTTTAATAAACAAAACGTGGTTAATTTTGTAGTATATTTAATATAAAAAATCCTATTTATGAATCTGATGTACCAAAATTGGAGAACGGAGAAAGATGAAATTAGGGGAAGCCTCAATGAGCCGACTTCGTCCAAAACTTTGTTCTTAAACCCCCTTAAAACTATTCGACCATTGTTCTGATTCTCTACACATGTTCTGTACTTACCAGGGCGAAATTCGATTTTCTAGTAAACACATTATGTTCATAATATCAATAACAGCGTTGGCATAAAAAAATAATGAAAAAATTACTTTATTATAATGAGGATAATCCATGATATTTTTATATCTGATCAAAGTGCTAAAAGGCAAGAAAATTTTGGATGAATACTAAAAAGCAGTAGAAATTATTGAAACAATAGAAATAGGCTTACGATTTTTAACGTGTTTTTTTTATGAGATAAACCGTAAAAAAAAAAATGTATAAAAAGTGTAATGTACTGTGTGTGCAATTGATTTCCGAGCCGACGGCCTGCACGCCATGTGTGCAATTATCAGTTATCCTGAGTAAACTAGTCGTCAAATAAGATTTTTCTTTAGCTAATGAAATCTGTAAAGTACAGGAAAACAAAATTTGGCATTGGTTTTACTGCGTACCAAAAAATCTAAACACTTATTTTTTTTAACTTTTTACTAGTTTTTAAAAATTTTCTTAGTGTTATGTTCTATTCTTTATTATTGAAAACAAAATAACAGTTTTATATGATCTATTTTTGAAATAAATGTTTTAATGATGAATTTTCATTTTGCCTCACATTGCTCACCGGATGTGCAATAATCTTATTTATGTGAATTCACTCACGAATTGGGTGATTTCCATATAAAACATGTTTTTTTTATTAAAAATGAACAATATAAAGGAAAAAAAAATTTCGCTCCTGGTTACCGTGTTAGAAAAAAATCGTCGTCTCGATTGGGTTAAAACAATTACTGGATACCATCCGTGTATAAATGTATGTATGTTTTAGAAGATGAAATATATTATGAAGCATAACAATCTATTACATACTCAAATCATACCAAACGTACTGTAGTTGAAAAATAAAAATGACAATGCTTATTGAAATAAATATTCATTAAATATCCACACACACGATCAAGCATAGTAGTATAATATGTTCGTTCATTAATAATAAATATTTTTATTTTATTAATAGGGATTTTCAGGAATACTTGCCTTAATTAATTCGATTGCTTTTGCCAGTTGTCGTGTGCTAAGTGTACTTTTATTTATATTGAAGTACATTTATGAGTGTTTCTACTTCATACAATAGATTGGCTTACATTGGCTTACTATAAACTTAAAGAAAAATCAACTTATTACCTATCAAATTGGCTCTTACGATGCAGGTTCACATGGTGATAATATAAGTGGAAGGGATTGAGAGAGCCGTGGAGAATCTATGATAAAGGATGCACAGTGGATGTGCTATAATAAACAGGGAAGTAATAAACATTTTATGGCTTTAAAAAAGGTTAATTGACTTTGGAAGCTAACAAGGAACCTGTTATAAAGCCTTCACTGCTGTCCCATTATTTTTATCTTTTTTTAAAATATCTCTGCTGGTAATAATAATGCACTAAACAATAGTGTTTATAGTTTAATATTATAAAAATATATGATATTACATCAATTGTTACTAGGGGGTACCACCTGTGCAGCGGATTGTAAAATGGGGATTGGCATTGTACAAATTATACAACTTTAATTGATACCACAGTACCCACTGTTACGATTTCTTCTTCTTGTGGCACGACAGAGGCCTAAAGCGGTCCTTGGCCAGCTCAGCCATTTTGCCCAAGGATTGTGCGTCTGCAGTTTGGACTATATTTATTCCTCCTTGTCTAATGTCTGTCAGTACATTGTCTCTCCAGCGAGGTCCCCTAGGTTTGGTCCCGACTGGATTATTTTTGTACTCTTTCGAAGTATACCTCCCATCCTCCGACCTAATAACGTGTCCGAGCCATTTTACCCTCTGCACTTTGACAAAATTAGAAAGGCTGAGATCCTGGTAGTCCCTATACAACTCCATATCCAGTCGCCCTATTACACAAAATATATTAATATTGAAAAGGGAAAGGTAAAAAGAGACCTTACATAAATGTTAAGACCGTGGAAAAATTCCAACGAAAAGCCCTTAAGTCTCCAAACTAAAACAGAAATTGAAAATATCTAGTATTATATAAATCTTTTGAAATTTATGTAAGGTCTCTTTTTACCTTTCCCTTTTCAATATTAATATATTCTGTGGAATAGCCATAAGTCCACTGGTTTCTTGATAATGTTCTTTTTTTCTTGCACTTTCACTTTCATTTTTTCATATGGTCTTTTGTCTTATATTTTTGTGTTGTTTTCTATTATTTTTTTTCCTGTTGTGCTGTTTGAAGTATGGTGAGTGTATATTGAATTTTCAATTTCTGAAGTATTTATCAGCTATTTCTATCTAACCTTATCCAGCTGGGTTCGAGTAACCTTCCTTATGATTTACTAGTTGCATTTGAGCCTTGGAGGTGGTGGGATGTTTCTTGGGTGCATTATTCATGTTTTGTTTTGATGTTATTCAATTTCTACCCTGAGGTTGCCTGAATAGACGAAATATTGGACAGATATTTTCAATTTCTGTTTTAGTTTGGAGACTTAAGGGCTTTTCGTTGGAATTTTTCCACGGTCTTAGCATTTATTGATTTCATTTTTTTTTTCACATAAATGCCATATTTAGAACAATAATAAGGATTATAAATATATGAATGACCTAAATTTTACTCACCTAAGAACGTGTTATGGCTCGTACATGTTATAATACAATAACTTCACTCAAACAAATCGAATAAAATACTCTATTTATTATATTATGAATGTATTATTGTTGAGTATATGTGTATAGTATTATCTATAACAACTTGCTACACTATAGATATAATTTCATTAAGTAACATAAGGGCAATATGTTATGAAGCTCAATAGTATGTTTAGAGTCTTTCAAGACGTTCTCAAAATGGCATTAATTGTGGTAACAACAAACGAATTAATAAATATGATTAACTCCCTACTTTAAATTAATTACTAAATATTAATAAGACTGTTTCAAGTTGGAGATTCATTCGTGAATATTAAACAATTTAGACATAAAGTGTGGTCTCTAAAACCTGAAATATAGTGTAGTGAGAACAGTGATTCTTCTTCCTGAAGACGATATACCGTGGTAACTTACCATCAAGTATTGCAGAAATCTAAAAATCAAACATTGACAAACGCAAGCAATAATAAATGCAGAGGTTCTGTGGGGCATATACATTTCAACCTGCACACCGTGGCGTTTCTATTTGTCCCTTCTGTTTGTTTTTCTATGGTTTGATTTATGCTGATTCCATACTTCATTTTTATCGAAGCTAGGACTTACTACATGTAAAGGAAAATTATCTCTACATACTACTAATTAGCTCGATTAAATTTATTTCCTCAAATCATTATAATCTGGTGTAACATACAAGATGTAAACGTAACCTATAATGGCAAACATACTATAATGAGAAATAATATAAAGTCTAGGACAAAACAACGGGAAAAACAAGTCGTGAAAGAACGAGTCGTTTCTGAAATGACGTAGGCCAAGGTTAGAGCTTGATCCGGAAGACATAAGCGCTGGGAGAAGAAGTTTTTATGGCTAACGTGAGACAAGAGTTAGTGTGTTTCTACAGCATGAAACTAGGGTGTTAATATTTTAAAATAACCGAGGAACAAACTAAATTAACCAAATTGAAAATCTTATTCAAGAAGTTAAAATGGATGAAAACCATTTACTATGCTTTACCAATAACGATGAAAACATATTTAGGACAGTACATTTAAAAATTATGATGTATAAGTTTAGAACAGAAATTTAACCATCCAACTCTCATTTAAATGTTTCAACTATTTGCTTTAACATATGAATTAATACTTTAGTGAAAATAAATTTCTAAATCCATTTTACATGCAGGTATCTCATATTAGAGTATAGGATTCACTGAATAAAATAGAATCGGATTTTCAAGCAATACAATGGTTGAACTTATAAGTAATACTAGAAGTTGTGCATCCGTGATTCCATGTGAAGTTAGTCCAGGGAGAGTATGAAAGGGGAAGTAAAGGGAGTGCAACAGGGTGATGAAGAGGAAGTCCTACAAGACCAAAGCTGAAATATTCAACTCTAGTCCCATTTACTATAAAAATCAACCCTCGAATGTTGGAGTATGTAGTTCATTCACAGATTATTAATTCAAGAACCTCTGTGAGAAGTATTAGACTGACCTTAATAAGCAAATTTCATTCACTCAGTTGGGTTTTGGTTTACTATAATTTGTTTTTAAAAATCTATTTGTTGAAATTTACAACTTTATTGTAACAATAACAAGTAAATAAAATGAATCATACATAATGACATTAATAAAGGCACGTAGAGAAACAACTCTGTAGTACTCAATTAACATATTCAACTTAAAAGGTCACGAGGTCATCTTCTTTTTCAGACGCCTCTGAAACTAGGGGATTTGACTTGGAATAAAGATTATGATGGGAGGGTGGACACGACAGAAATTCGATGACTTAGTGGAACCACACAGCTCTACGACGCAAGTCCAAACAGGTCTAATAATAGTCATGTATATGAGTCTTTTATAATTAATACGGAGCTTAGAGCGTTCGACTAGTGTTTAAGTTGTCTGAAACGTCAGTGAAAGTCCAAAGATCGATATGGGCTCTGAGAAATGCGATGTCTAAACACTCAAACCATACCTCAATTATTTGTATAGTAATACATAAAATAGCGTATATCACAGGTGTGTTGTATTATTTAAAACGTTTATCTTAGAGAAATTTACAAAGCTTAGGTATTGATAACTTTGCGGGGAAAAAAGACAAGCTGAGTTATTTAGTCACGCGTAATACTCGTATACACATAACATCGGATTGGTTCATCTAGATTCGTGCTCGGCGGGGGGGTCGCTCACTTCCGTGACTGGGGACCAGAGCACGCGAACGAGTCAGAAAATCACAATTAGCAGTTGAAAGGAACCCCTGAGGAAGTAGAAGGGGACGACAAATTAAGATAGTCCAATGGCACTCCAAACAAGTAGGAAGGGAAATATGGCCGATTACGTCCGTGATAATTTTGTATGTTACGAGACCATAAAACAAAAACTTTCCCGCTATGCAGAAACATTGATAAAGTCTTTTCCATTAATTTCTGTGAAATTCTGGTTATAGAAAGACGTCGTCTTCTTAAACATGAAAGTTTTTCAGCATTGTGCAATAGCTGTGTCATTGGACAGGTAAGCATTTCCCAGCAATGGGTTGATCAATTAGTAAAAGGCCAGAATTACTTCTTTGGTTTTTAATTAGTTAACGAAATTAATAATATATATCTGAAGACCCAGGAAACAAAATTCAAGGTTTAATTAGCGTATTTTAATATATATATATATATATATATATATATATATATATATATATATATATATATATATATATATACACACACATATAAACTCCCCGTCAAAAGTATTGCAACACCCATAATTCTCGAGATTTTCTTGGTTTCCATCTGAATCCGTGCTTTGTTTATATTTACAGTAATATTATTTACTAAATGTGATACATTAGTGACTAGACACTTCATTCTTATTCACTGTTTACCAACAAACCATAAGTTTTTGGATTATTCATTTCAAATTTCCTTTCAGTCCGAGTTTATCTTTCATGTGTCTCAAGTCTGTTTCCTCTTTTCTCTTTAGTCTAGTTGAAACAACTAATTTTGTTCACAATGAATCGTTTAAGCCGCGATGATTCGGTCAGAATCATCATTCTCTCTGAAGAAGGCAAATCATTGCGTTACATCGCTAATCGCCTTGGGATTCACTATTCTTTCGTTTCAGGGACCATAAGAAAGTACAGGGAGACTGGTAGTCAATCGAGGCGACCAACGTCAGGGCGTCCTAGGATTACTAATCCTATAGATTGCCGCTTCATTAAAATGCAAGCTCTTCGGTAGCGTAATTCTACAGCTTCTTCCATTAAAAACTTGATCGCTGGTGTTTGAGGGATATCAATCTCGGATTCAACGGTCATTAGAAGACTGAGGGAGTTAAACCTCAGCTCAAGAAGGCCAGTGAATGGTCCTCTTCTCACCACAGAACACCGCGTAAAGAGATTGAGTTTTGTAAGACAACACCAATCTTGGACTGTGGAGGAATGGAAAAAAGTTGTATTCACGATGAGACGAGAGTGGCCCTTAACAGACAGGATGGACGTGAAAAAGTTGGGAGAAGGCCTAGAGAACGGTTTAGTCAATGCTGCATGTTAGAAACTGAGCCATTCGGAGGAGGGTCTATCATGTTCTGGGGCGGCATATTTTAGGAGGCACGTACAGAGTTAGTGCCAATCCAAGGAGGGGCCTTGATTGCTTTGAGGTATGTAGAAATGATTCTTCAAGATCATGTAGTGCCTTTTATGCCTTTCATTGGCTCTGGATCGTTGCTCATGCATGATAATGCCCGCTCTTACAAGACAAGATGTATTTCTGAGTACATGAACACCACACATATCCATACCATTGATTGGCCAGCAAGAAGTCCTGACCTTAACCCAATCGAGCACGTTTGGGCTTATCTCAAAGGATCGGTTCAGTCACAAGATTCACCTCCTACCTCCCTTGAAATGCTAAAGGCATCTGTATTGGAGGACTGGGACAATATACCCCAAGATTTTCTTCAAAACCTTTTTATTGGTATGCCAAGACGAGTGGAAGCAGTCATTCAAGCCAGAGGGAGCAATGCGTCTTATTAAATGTAAATTGAAAATTTTATTTGTGATTTAAAAGTTAAAATTGTCAGAAATTAAAAGTTCAGAAAGTAAGTTTTCTAACTTTTTTGTTTATTGGAAGAGATATTGTAATTTATTTTAATATAACTTGTTTATGTCCAGTTTAAAAATGCTTAATACAGACGTCAGAACCTTTCTTTGTTATGAAAAGACAGAAGTTTTTGTAAAATTCAAATATTTCAAAGTGTTGCGATACTTTTGACGTGGAGTGTATATATATATATATATATATATATATATATATATATATATATATATATATATATATTTTACTACATAAAAACAAAATAGAAATGAATACTATCTTGCCACAGCCAATATTTTGATTCCAATCATCAAAGGTTTCTTCGGGTTACGACCCTGTAAAAGTCTTCTTCAGTGCTTAATTTGAGACTTGAGTCTCAGATTAAGCCCTCAGGAAGCTAGTAGCAGGATGTCTTGCGAAGTGAGAGCAATGAATTAGAGGAAAGAGCCGAAACCCGAAGAAAATCCCATATACGGATTCAAAAAAGAAACATTTTTTATGTACTGACTATAAAAGTTTATCCACATAAAATAGTTGTCAAAATCGAATAAAATACGTTTTTCGTTCTCCAAATCAATAACAATGTTGACGAGTCAGAAGACGGCCGGATACTTGTGAGGTTTGATTGTGGAAAAGGAATACCCACAATAGAAGTAGCAATAGATCGTTAGATTGTTTTGATAACCAGTCGAGAAATCAAATAATTTACAAAGCAAACCATAATTAAGAGAATAATTAAATTCATTTCTGAATAATGTATTTAAACAAGAGAGAAATTAAATATACTTAATATGTCCAATCCTATGTACGTATGTCCAAAAAAAGTGTAATCGCCTAACAAGTAAGAAATTTGAAATATACAAGTAAAAAAAAGAATAAAAAATAGTAAGAATGTTTGAATATTTATTGTTATGTTTTCTTTTATAAATGTAAAGAACAAAAATAAGCGTTTGGATTACAGTGGTCTTGTGGTTAACAAACCAACGTACTTGGCCCAAGTTCGCGGGTTCGAAGCCCGGCAAGTGGGCTTAAAATTTTTTAATGGGCGTAAAAAATCATTGGAAGGGACGTAAAACGGGGTCCCGAGACTGCATGGTGTCAGGTACTCGTTAAAGAGCCCTAACCTAATTATAGCTACAGAGGCAAAATTTAGCCGTAGCAGCATGAAGTGACGTTGAATGAATAAACAATAAACCATTTGGAATACAATAAAAAACGTTTGACAAATATCCGCCACTCAAATTTTGTTTCACTGCCATGCCTGTAAATTTCACATGTCCTCGGGTTGGTACTGGTTCATTCCTGCAGTACCAAATGCATTGTTAGAGGAATTGCATAGTTCTGAGTGGGCCGGCGACAAAATAATATAGAAAAAGAATTGCTAAATTGGGAAAGCTCGGTGAAAGGGGCGGAAATATCTTCGTTTTGATTATTTATTTATTTTATTTGATTATTTTCAGTCAAATTTGGGCTACTATGGATCTATCATTAGTGCTTGTTCGACGACTTTCTCTCCGGCCAGTATTTCATCATACTCTGATCTATTATCCTTTCCTCACTAGAGATATTTCGCTTCGTTCTCACTTCAAACCTCATTGTTGTGTCTCGGGCAGTTCCCTACTTAAGCATATCCTCTGTGATCTCGAGTTCTCTCTTGCCCCTCTGGCCCTCCTTAAACCGGTTCGGTTTAGTTTTTTTTTTATTTCTAAAGATATCTAAGGTTCTATTCGTGAGCTTACTCTGGCATTCATTAAATTACTATTATTAAAACTTACGCGTACTTTGTATCTCACCAAGTAGGACCGAATACAGGACTTTTTCTCATGTGATGTTAAGCCATGTGTTTCTCGGAAGCCAATTCTTCATTCATTGAATAATTAAATTATTAATGATGATATAAAACTTAATAAATAATTATTAATATTATTAAGGTTATTGTGATGGGGACAGTATATTCACCGGAGCCCGTTCCGAAGAAAGGAGGAGGGGACTAGTCAAACAGAGAAGACGCTTGGGAAGTGGTCAGTATTGCCACAGTCCAATATAGCCTGGTCGCTACCTCGCATCTCAAATCATTCCCTTTTCTTTTGTGCTCATCTCCAGTTTTTTTTTCCTACTTCTTAATAAAATGTACTTTCATTTACTTCCCGGAGCAGATCCAACTCGAATTTAAAGAGGGAAGTTCTTTTTCTGGTACAAAGCTATGGCCTTCGCCTGACTTTCCGCCCTGTGCTTTCAGATAAATAATAACAGAAGAAAATAGAGTAAAAAGTCATTGGGTGCCACATAGAAATAAAATTTGAAAAAAATGTTTATTATTTAGGAATGCTTAAATGTATTAAAATCAACAAAATTTCTCGCCAAAAGACATATCAGAATAAATATATTTACAAAATTATCAAATACATGCGTAGTTATCAGTACATTTTTACTAAAAAAACTATAGATTAAAAAAATTAAACTATAATATAAAAGGGGAGACATTTTACAGCACAAAGGACTTCCCTGAATTTCCAACCAGTGTTTTCAGTCAAAAGCAAAAATTTGAAAAATAAATTGGATTGCATCGTCATGAAATAAAAGTATAAAATTTTATCTAGGATTGCATATTATGAATAATAGAATAATACATAACGACATAAGATAAAGACAAGTAGAGAAACTACCCACTGGTAGTATTCGAATAACAAATTCAACTTAAAAAGTAATGAGGCGAAAACGAAATGGTAAAGGCATTGCAAGCACTTTTTCAGAAAATGTGGGACTATTCCGAAGGATTGGGAGTACAATATCATAGTCCAAATACACAAGAAAGAAAGTACAACTGAATGTGGCAACTACAGGCCTATCCCAAGTTACATACAAACTTTACACCACTATTCTAGAAAGCAGGTTAAGGCCACCGATAGAACCAGATTTAGAAGAGGATCAGGCTGGTTTCCGACCTGGGAGGCAAACCCAAGATCACATATTTGCTCTCAGAAATGTTATAGAAAAGGCTGGGATAGAAATCGAAGCCTATATATTGCTTTCCTAGATCTAAAAGCTGCCTTCGACTCAGTACCCCGTAATGAAATATGGAAAGCATTGAGAGGAAAGGGGATTCCTTTCGGCAGCAATCACATCGACATACCAAAGCCCTAAAGGAATAGTACGTCTAAGTGGCCGAGAATCCAAGCCATTTCTCTTGGAACGAGGTGTAAAACAAGGGGATAGCTTGAGCCCATTATTGTTCATTGTCTTTATGAACGAATTCCACAAAATATGCAGAAGAAGAACTGCTTATACTGCTGTCGGTATGTGGAACATGAAGACAGTTCAAGTGCAGGCATAAGTGCAGTCAGTACGCTGACGACATCGTGCTGGTGACCGATTCTCAGGAAAAATTGCAACAGGCCATTATAGAATGGCAAGAAGAACTATACATAGAGTATAAACAGCCGCAAGAGCAAGGTTATGACAGTAGCCAGGAATGAAGGAGATGGGAGAGATGTAGGAGTGATATGTAATGGAGAAGTCCTAGAGAATGTGGTGTGCTACACCTTCCTTGGAACAATATTCAGCAAATCTGGAAAAATAGATCAAGAAGTTTCCAACAGAATAAAGAAAGCAAACAATGTATACTACCAGATTTGCAGGACCATTGTGGGAAAGAGAGAAGTAGTAAAAAATGCTAAACTCCACTTATACAAAGCAGTATATCTCCCTACCTTGCTCTATGGCGGCGAAAGCTGGGTCATCCAAGACAAGCACTTAAGTAGGATAACGGCGGTGGAAATGAAATTTCTACGAAGAATATTGGGTAAAACCAGGAGAGACCGTTTAAGAAACGAGAGAATAAGAGAGGAACTACAGGTACTTCACTGAAAACCACCCTAGAATCCACTCTCGATACAACTTTGATAGTATGGACACATATGTAGAATGGGGGAAGACAGAGTACCAAAAAAGTGTATGGAAGCGAGGCCAATTGGCAGGAGACCACGTGGAAGGCCTAGGAGAACATACTTGGAGTAAATCCAAGGACTAGGTCATAAAAGAGGCAAGACCCTGGCTCAGCTGAAGGAATTGGTGAGAGACCGGGATGTGTGGACAAGATGGATGGAGGCTCCTCCACAATAGGAGGAAGAGAAAGAAGAAGAAGAAGATAACCCACCTGCGTGATCGAAATTTGTTTATTAATGTCAGTGTAAAACTTCTCACATAGGTTCTTTCTATAAGAGTTTATGAATGAAATATATTCTCCAAAATTGGATGCATGATTTTTATAGTAAAGAAATTCCTCTCGTATCAAATCGTCATAGACCAAAATCCTTCATAAAATCCTCAATGCTCCTTACTCGGTTACTAATAAAATCATCTGTAATGACCTTAATCAAAGGTGCTGACTTGGCCCGAATACAATATCTTCATTCACTTTCCTCCCACTCAAACCCACTAGTTTCAAACCTGCCTATCTCTTCAAATCCCGATAATCCTCCGAGGCTTCTCAATAGAAGATGGCCTAATGAATGACCAAATCATTTTACCTACTACCATAGGCTAGTTTTTGTACTTGCCTTTATCTCATGTCGTTATGCACCATTCATTTTGTTTACTAGTTGTATAAAATTATTAAAATACAGTTGTATATTTTATTAAATAAATTAAAAAAAAAAATTTTAGTGTAGAGAATACGCCCAAGGTAATTATTCTAAAAGTGACATTCATTTTAAGTATGATGAAAATTAAAAAAATATATATAAGTTGATTTTATTAATTCAATTTTATAAAATTCGTTTTCTATTAAAAGATGTACTTTTTTATCTTTTAATTGGGAACAAAATTTAAAATCAAAATACTTATCTTTAAACTAGATAAAATAATCTGGTAAAATATAGTAAATTCATTATTTTTATGCAATGACATAAAATATTAGAATGGACAAACTAGTTATAGACATTATATGAGTAGACGGAAATGCAAAATAAAAATACTGTACTCCAATGTTATCGATTGTTGGCAAATGAAATCACATAAAAAGTGAATCGTAAAGTTTCCATTTTTAAAACTGTTCACTTTATGGTGATGCCATGTACTACACTTCACTGTAGCATTATAGCCAAGGAAAAATGAAAGTATTTTATATAATATTAAAATTTCTTTGTCTTAGTTGTATATTTTTACTTATAATGCTTTTTCAAACATGTTTACAGAACTACAATGAGTATTTTTTTTCTATGAACAACCTGTTGTATGTATTTAACTGCCTTAAAAATAAATTTTATTTTTTTAATAATAGCCCACTACTCAAAAAATCATTAAAACAAAAAATGTTTGATATCTTCAAAATATGAATATTTAGAAGACATAAATCGTTATCAAAGAATTAAATAAATTGGTTATACGTAGTTTTTAACTATCACAAATTATATTTCCTTTCCTGTTTTTAAAAAATGTTTTTGTTTTTTTTTATTCGTAACGATAAAATATTTCTAGTTAAATTTATTCTTACAAGAAGCACCTCAAGTGAATTTATTTGTTATCTTACTATTTAATTATTGATAAACTTAGGTTTGTCATTTATCTTAAATACTTAATATATAATAGAGTAGTTGAAACGTTTGGAGTTAAAATAAAAAATGACTCCGAACGCTATCTATCGCGTGGTTCCGCAAAATCTGGACCAGCAACCAGAGGCATCTAGCGGCTCTTTTACAAACTTGAGAGGAAAGTTCTAAGAGTTTGATTGATATTTTCTTTTAATGTTTTTTTTTTTTTTTAATTGTCCTCGATATTGGTAAAAGTATCAAAACATATTGTTTGATTATTTATTTTTAAATAAAAATTCAGTTTTTATTACCTAATCACCACGTAAGTTACACTACAAAATAAAATAAAATAAAAATGTCGCATGAAGTTATTTTTGTTCTGGTGATCAGCCATACTCTAGGGTATAAAAATCATCTTTTTTCTAACTCTTATTTTCCAATTCCTGGAAAAAATAAATTAACACAGTTTCATTTAAAAAAAGGCAATATTGACTTAATAAAAAATTTAGTTGAAATCACTTCCACGATTTATTCTTGGGGGGGAAATAGTTATTAGATGCATATGAAACTGCAGTTTCTACGACTGACAACGATCAAACTTCGACATTTTATTAATATAAATCAACATACACATTTTTTTATACTTATAAATAATATAATTACTAAGATAAATATACATAATAATGAGATTTTTATCTTTTTTTAGGGTGGATTTATTACGTCAGATTTTCTTGAGTTGATATAGCTTGAATATAAAAAATGTTTGTTTTAATAGTAAAAAAATATTTGATATTTTTTTTTTTGAGGGGAAGTAATATTTTTGTACACATTTTTTACCTTTTACCTAATTCTGAAACAAAGCCTGATTTTCTTCAGGCTCACAGATTTCATCTACGAGCTGTCACTCCTTATAATCCGCCGTTATCTTTTCCTCCGAAGGGTTACCTCGTATATGTGGGACTAATGAAGTCGAGAAGAGATTAATGAACTGTTCCACAAGATAAATATATGAGTCCTCTAAACAGAATATTCTAAATAGAATATCATTTATAATTCTTTATATTAGGTTGTCACTCATGAACATCCGATTTTTTAAATCTTAAAGTATAGGAGTTATTAAAGGATTTATTCCTCGCAAAATATTTACCATATATTATAAACAATTGCTATACTATAACAATATTACTCCACCCTTCATGAAGATTTTAATTTCTTTTCTTTTTTTTAAGTTCATGAAAGATCATTGGATCACTAGTGATATAGTGGTTAGCATAACAACCTACTCAAGATCGCGGTTTCCCAGCTCTGCAGGTGGCCTTAGGACTTTTTAAAGGGATTAATAAACACTTAGTTATGCCGTCCTTCGAAAGGGACGTTAAATGGTGGCTCTGAGCCTGTGGGATTTCGGGAGCTCGTTGAAATCCCTATCCTAGAAGAATTTGAATAGGTAAAATTTAGGAGTCGCATTGTCCGATTAACCATATCAGCATCTTCGTTGGTTATCTAAAATTTTCTAAAATTATCAAAAACCTAAGAAAACCTTCCTCTCCAATCGAGGGCGAAGAACTTAAAGAAACTGTGGAAGAAGACCCTCAAGAGTCAGAAAACCCTCGGCACAATCAGCAGGGCCATTTCCGTTTATTATTTATTTTATGCTTCAGAAAGAGACAATTCATTCATGCATGAATTGTTTTATTTGTAACGTTAAATATATAAATGAATAATTTGACTATTTAAATTATTTCTTACTTTTATGGTTTTTAATTCAACATATTCAGAAAGATTTAGTCACTGCACGCTAATACATCATCAATTATTAACATACGTTATAATATATGTATGACTATATATAAGTTATGATTAGAATGAACACTTGTAATAAAAAAAAGGGGAAAAGGGACATAGATACACTCGCGCTAATAGTAAAAGACTGGCTTTATTTCCAACTAGCTTCAGTATTTAAAGATACATTAGTTTACATATCATAAAGGCAAGATAGACTTAATCCTAAACATAATCACAAACAATAATCCTTCAAATATTGGCATAACTTATACGGTTTTGCGTAACAATAATTTCTAGGAGCATCAAATATTACTTTTCAAATATTTCCAAATTTTGTTTTAAAATAAATGATCAAAAACGGGAAGCAAATAGCTGCCTAAGAAAAAAATTCCATTCATAGTCAACTTATACCCCCCCCCCCTTCCCCCACCCCAACCTTCTCCTGGCAAATCATCTTTAAGCCCTTCAGGAAACCTGACGTCCCTTTCTGGGAACTTGGAAAACCTTTCTTGAGGGCTTTTAGTTAAAATTATAATGTCGGGATAGGTCCTGTAGTGGTTATCTGTGCATATCATGACCGTGATAAAGAGCTTTAAGTACCGTTTTATGGAATGAGTATCTGCACGTTAATTTATATTACGAGACTACATTTTAATTAATAAACGATAAAAATTAAGTTAAAATTTAATCCTAATTGTAAAACCACGTGGAAGTAGAAAAGTTAACATTAATTTTAAAAGGTTTAGTTATGACCTTAATGTCCCATTTGTTTCTGGTTTGTCCCGAACCCGATATGAATCCACAAACTTCATTCCTACTCAAAGCTACAAAGTTTCAAACCTACATCTTCAAGTACCGATGATTATCCGAGGCGTCTGAAAAGAAGACGGCCTTCTAAGTTGAATTTGTTATTTGAGTACTAGTACAGTGGGCAGTTAAACAATGTGTTATATGATTATTATTATGTGCTAAATATTAATTAATTAACGATGAGTTTATTTTTCTCTTCTAGCTAGATAAGATTTTTTGCATGAAGGTTGTTAAATAAAGCAGTTGAACTAAACTTTGTTTAAAATTGAGATTGGCAGGCCAAAACTAGCTTGGAAACCAAGCTATGAATTCTTGACTTTTGTAAATGCTTTTACCAATAAAATTCATTTTTTTATATCTGTACGTGATATAATCAATAAGCTAAATATCCGTAATAATTAGATTTTTATTATTTTTTGGTTTAGGATTGAATTTATTTTGTCCCATTTTCGCAAACATCAAAACCAGTTACAATCTTCTTATTTATTTTTTCAAAAAAATTGACATTTCTCAACTATCATAGCAACCAAAGAATATGCAGACAATGTAAATATACGAAAAAAAAATTATATATAATATGTGTAGCTATCAATGTACACATCTAAATATATATATATATATATATATATATATATATATATATATATATATATATATATATATATATATATAAATATATACATGTACCTATTCATAAATGTATACAGTAATTAAAATCGACTCTGTATCTTTCTCTGGAAGTGAATAATAGTTGAAAAACGATATTTATATATTGCATAAAAATTATAAAGTACAATAGAATATTATTTAGGATATCCTGGATAATGATGTCATTACCGTGTTATCTAATGCAATGATTATTAAAATAATGACCACAGTAAGATGGCTCGCTCATTTATCGATTTGTTTTATCTTCTTTAATATCTTCGATATTGAAGTTTTTTATTGGGGGCATTTTTCTGAAAACAGTAACGATTTCTAAATCACCAATAGATTAATTTTTACTTTTCGCAAACATTTGATATATAAATCAACTTTTGGTTTATCTTTTATCTTATCTGTTAGCGGCCGGAGATGGATCCTATGGGATCTAGGACCCTCTTGAGGCTCTATAAAATGGGTACCCAAAATGAGGGGGTGTTAGAGGTACAGTTTTTTTTTTAATTATTATTATCAAGGGCACTTTTTTACAAAAATAAATAAATACTTTTTGTTAAACTGTTCTTATATCATCGATTATAAATTACATTATTTTTAATATTTTTAGACCTACGTAAGAAAGTTCTTTTTTTATCCATATTTGGACTTTATGTGTATTTATTATGTGATAAATGTGCTATCTCAAATCAAATGCACTAAATCAAAATCTGCATGAGGTATTGAAAATCCTATATTAAATTAGCTTCTTTGAAATACTTTATAACAACTAAGTTCTTGACTTTGAGGAGTTTAGGGAGATAAGGAGATTATTTTAGATTAATTTGTAATTTGGTGATGGTTATGAGAAGAAATTTGGAATCGACAATATCAATTGCTCAGCCCTAATTTTGTTTGATTGTCCCAGGCAGTGAGTTTATAGTAACTCTTGATGAGTTGGTTAGCGCTCCTAATAGCCTAGAAGAAGGGGATGATGTATAGATTTGGAAGTCATCAGCACATTAGTGTTTGGATCAAGGGTCATTGAAACAAGAATTTAAGGAAGGGTAACGTCCCTGAACCCTGGGTTGCAGTCTATCCGAATACCGGAGTCCGATCGAAAAGAAAATAAGATCGAAGTCCGATTGAAAACTCCCTGCTTCGGAAGAACAAGGATTGATATCGGGAGAATGGATGCATATATTTAACAAGTTTTAGAACTTCAATTGTATTTCTTTTGTTCATAAAAATTCACGGTGTAGACAGTCTCCCTCTCGGAGTCCCCTCACTGCCACATCCTCATGCTCATGCTCTCCTCCACATCCTGCAACCATCTCTTCTTCACCGTCTTCTCCTTCTTTCATTCGGCAGAACTTGTTTATGTTTATATTCTATAACCTCCCTCACATTAAACGACCAGAAACTGTCTTGTACTCAGAGAAATTTAATTCCTCACAATGTTATATTTAAGTAAAGTTGGTTGGCAGTAGATTTATTTTAATATTACTGATCGTTCCTTGTTCAAATCCGGCTGTGAAAGATAAATTCTTTTATCTGCTTACCGCCACAAATATATAGTAGATCTTGTTGGATCAACAGACCCTTCTTGGGCTCACCCAACCTCTATAATGTCGAAACCATTTAACTCGGGAAAAATTCTTGCGCTTAAACGGGATCTTGGGCTAACCTAATGACACGATATTTTTTAAAACAGTTATTTTATTGGTTTTCACTTACTTACATAAATAAGAAATGAATAATAAGGAAAATGATTTGAACCGTTAACAAGTTTGAATCCTGATTTTTAAAGGATATGAACGTTAAGTCCCTTAAGTTCAAATAACGAAGCCCTTCTGTGTGAATGTGTGCAATATGTATTAGTAAATTCAAATACAATAAACAAGTTATCATTCTGTATATATAAATATGCATGTAAGATTTGGTAAATATTTGGATTTCTGATATGAACATAAGGATTACTGTTTATATAATAAAGTTATGATGTAGAGAGAGATAGAACGT
Source organism: Arma custos (assembly GCA_037127475.1). Classification (NCBI taxonomy): domain Eukaryota; kingdom Metazoa; phylum Arthropoda; class Insecta; order Hemiptera; family Pentatomidae; genus Arma; species Arma custos. Next base: position 74,089,467 of record CM073761.1, on the reverse strand, counting down.
GGTTGGAAACTATAAGCAGGCTCTGTTTGAAGATTCTATTAAAGAAGAGCCGGAGGCAAGGACCACATCTTTACTGATTTCATAGTAAATCTAATCCTCAACTTTTACAAAGAATATTTTAGAAATATTTTTTTTTCAGTTTTGAATAAGTACAGTTTGTTTATACAGCATTGTTCTATTTCAAATGTTGCAATTTAGAATCAGCAGTTATTATTTTATTGTTTTGTCATTATTACCAATTTATTATTTTTCTTGCTATTTATTATAAGTTTAATTTTGTTATTAAGAGATTGAGGGAGCGGAGTGGCTCAGTGGTAGAGCACTGTGTTGCCATGGCGAAAATCCTGGTTCACAACCTGCTGATGGGAAGACTTTTATTTAGCCTGTTAGCACCCGGAGATGAGCCATATGGGATCTAGGACCCTCCTGGGGCTCATCCAGCCTCTATAAGTGTGTACCCAAAATAAGGGGGAAAATCTGGCGGTTGAGCGTGATCTAGGACAAATCACCTCACTGCACAACCGTACCGTACAGTCTCTACCGTGTATTGATAGGTCTCTACCCCAGACCTGTTCACGGTAATTTTTTTTGTTTTTTTTTATTAAGAGATTATTAAATTTGAATAACACGAATTTAAACCTTGTACATCCGATTTTTATAGCGCATATTCCTTTTATATTGCGTTTGAAACAATTTTTTTTGTTGTGTGTTTTTAGGTGTTTCAGATTTAAATGTATGTCCTGTGTAGGGACAGCTGTTTGATCCAGTTTATTAGGGTCCTCTATTCTCTAATAGCAACTACATTTGTGTTGGTATACATACACTACGTTATGAGTATTATTCTGATGTTCCAAAGTAGGATTTACCGCATTTATCTTCACACTAGATATCGTTCAAGATATTAAAATGTTATAACAGATATACACAGTTACATATTTTTATTTATATAATAATGCTATAACAGGTTTTTATATCTAACTCTACTAGTAGTAAGATAGATATTGGCAATGCCCTGATCTTAACTTATACAGATTTTTTTTTTTTTTTTAAAACACTTTATTAAAAACATTACAATCGGCCACTTTTGGGCAGTAAGTAATGGTGCTCTGTAGCTAAAACCATTCAATAACAATACAAAAAATGATATAATCAAAATAAAATAAGTGAATGTAATAAAATATACATGTGGAAAATATATACATGCGATAATAAAAGGAAATAAATGCAAAAATGATAATAAAATAAAGTCTAGATAAAAAAAAAATAAATAAATAAATAAAAAAATAATGTACACATTCAAAGCCTAACTTATACAGATAAATATCAAATGTCCAGTATGAAACCCAGTGCAAAGATATAGTGTTTACATGTAAAAAATCCTACATCGAACCAAAAAAAAATGTAGTTGCAATCCAATATTAGAAAGCCCTAATAAACCGGATCAAACCGCTTTCACACATTCAGAAAAAAAACATATAAATTTGATGCACCAAAATAATACACCACAGAAAAAAATAGTTTCAAACGTCATATAAATGAAAAAAGGCACGTTATAAGCTATTTATATAAAAGCCTCGCTGAAGAGAAGTTTATAAACGTATGAGAATAATATAAGGATACTAAGATAAATATTATTGGTGGAATAAGGGATAGAAGTGAGGTCAAGGAATACCGTTTGATTGGACAAGAAGGGATGAAAAAGGAAAGGGAAGAGCCACGTGGAAAACCTGGATTCTTCCACCCTATTGCTCTTCCATTTCGAGATGCCAAAACTGTTTTACAGAAAACTGGCTTAGTTTAAGTTCTCCTTGTATTGTCAATGAGAAAAGGCAGGAGTTTCAGGGAACTTAGCTCTTTTCGAACTTTTGAATGAACCATTCAGTATAAAAATTAATTTTATAATTTTTTCACAAAGATTTTCAACGAGGTATACTTCATAAACTAGGGGAGAAAAACTGTACTACTATGACCCACGAAGAATCTTGGGTTCAGTACGTGGTAGAGACTGTATAGAGCTGTACATGGGTTATTGTAACGCTCAATCGCCAGGTTTTCCCACTAGTTTGGATACCCGCATTATAGTGGCTGGGTGAGCTCCCGGAGGGTCTCAAGATCTCAAGTGATCCATCTCCGACTGATAACAGGTTATATAAATTATCTGCTACAGCCGGATTTGAATTCCTGCACGTCTACCACCGAACCATCCCGCTCCCATAAACAATGAATAACTCATGTTAATGTGGAAAGCTGTACAAACCACAACTATTTACTAATTGTTAAATTTATTTTTTGTTGTTCTGAACTATTATTATAAATAGTTGGTTAATTTTCACCTTTCTTAATGCGAGATTTCTGAATATGGAGACGATATTGCAGTTTTTACAACCAATTGAAATTCAATAAAAACCGACTTCGTAGTTCGTAGCAGACCTAATTTTATGTCAATAAAAAGACAGCAGAGAAATTTGTGATGCAGCTATTTGGAAACAATTATTTTAAGATTTATTAAATTGTTCTCACCATCGTGAGATTCCAATATTTGGAATGCATCGTCATAATCACTAAACTTTAAAGTAGCACTTGTTTCTCTTTCAAATGTATTGACGAAGTTGAAATGCATTGTTTCCAAAATACGAGGAGCGGCTTGAGGGATTTCGAAAGAAAAGAATGATGCATAAGGAACTTCTGGACGGTCCTTGCAGGTTTATGAACTACGAGTGATGGACAATAAATAGTAATGAATAATAAGGAAGCTGGAAATACTAGTTTATATTTTACTTTAGAAATATATATAGAGAGCGGGGTAGTTCAGTTTGTAGAGTCCCGGGATAAAATTATTTATGGTAGATAAATGTTAATAGCCACGGATGTACTCTATGAGATCTATGAACCCTCCTAGGGCTCACTCAGCCTCTATAAAGTGCTACATTAAGTCACCCTTAATTGGAGGGAAAACTGGCGGTTGAGTGTGGTCAGCGCCAAATCACCTCCCTGCTCAACCGTGGGCTTACAAAAAGTACAGTCTCTACCATGCATACATCGTGGGGTTACGAGTGAAATACACTAAAACAAAAATGATTTTGAGAAAACGCTGATGAAAAAAATAGTTCTTAGTGTTTATTTACTGTTACCTAAATTTGAAAAAAATAAATAAATAAAGATTTGACTAAGTGCTCCAGCCTTTTCATCAGCGTTTTCTCTAAATCATGTTTTTGTTTTTGGTGTGGAATATTTCTCAGTAACCCCAATATATGTAACTACTAATTAAACATTAATAAAAATAATTTAAGCATTTATTTTTTTAAATACGACTAAGGCATGTTGTATGTTTTGCAGGAATGCTTTGGACGATCTTAGTCAGCTCTTTACTTGGCCGAGCGCTAACCGGGGCTATTCCTTGCCCGCTCCAATGCATCTGTCTTTCTCAAGCCCAGGTAATAATAAATGTTTAGAATTATTTAAAAAATACTCTAAATATCCTAATAACTCAGCTCTTCCTTCTCTCAACCCTCCATGACAAAACATTGAGCCTTTTCTTTTATAGATCTCTTCCCTATACTGTTTTGATAATGTTGAAAAATCCTTCAATCTGCAATTATGAACTTAACTTCAAATCGTATAATAAACTTTCTTACTTTTTTATCAACTTAAAAGATCCTGTCTCATTAAAAAAAAACTTTAATAAAGTATTCCGGATTCCTCGTACTACTCCTAGTCCTTTCTATACTGCCAAAACAATAAACTTTTTTCTCAATTATGAAAAATATTAAATTAAATAAGAAAATAGATTCGGAATTTATCTTTAGAGTTTTTATATGAAAACAATCTTTATATCAGTAGTTATAGAATGCATTTTTGAAAAAAAAAAGAAACAAAAGAACTTTGATATTTTATAATTAAATTTGCTACATTCATTTGTATTTTAGGTGCTCTGCAACACTGGAGGGCTCAACGAGATACCAGTCAGCTCGCTACCTTCAACGGTGGAACACCTCAGCCTCACCAAAAACAACTTCCCCCTCATTAGAAGTGATGCCTTTAACGGTCTACGCAACTTGAGGAAATTATCACTAGATGGCAACAACATTTCAACTATCAAACCGTTTGCCTTCCGTGGTTTGCCGAGGTTGAGGGAACTGTCGATACAACACACCCCTTTGACTACAGTAGCTCAATTCGCTTTTGCAGGACTTCAAAACATTACAGCTATTCTTTTAGGCCACAATAAAATACACAAAGTTGAGGGCTACGCTTTTGCAGGGACTTCCAACGTTCGACTGCTTCTATTAAACAGCAACCCTCTTCACAAGGTGGAGACGTCGGCCTTCTCAGGTCTGACCAATGTAGAACATCTCATCCTCCCAGCAGGTATCAAATCAATAGAACCAGATGCATTTAGTGGCCTCGATTCAGTCGGTTTGATCAAGCTTTCCTTTATGGACCTGACAGCTCTCAAGACCTATACATTTCGAGGACTATCCCACGTACATGTTTTAGCGATTCAAGAGTCAGACCTTGGAGTCATTCAAGCTGGAGCCTTCGAGGGAATGACTCACGTTAACAGTCTCAATTTGCTCAACAACAAGATCGACTCTGTCCAAGAATTGCACCTTCGCCCCGAGTCAAGAGTAAAAGTGCTTCGCATGCAAGGTAACCATCTACTGGAAACACCGCTTCCTGGAGCTATCGAGCTGGACGGAGTGGAGATCCTCAATATCCAATCTAACCATTTTCCTTGCGACTGTCACATACACTATCTTATAGAGGGTCCGTTAGCGAATGGTTCAGCGGCCGAGTTCAGTGCGAAGAATTTCTGCATATCTCCTCTACAATACAACGGACAGACGATAAGCTCTGTAAATATAAATACAATTGGTCGCTGCTCTGAAGGTATTATTCGTGACAACTGGGATGCTCCTAACATTGCTGTTGCGAAAACGTTCTCGAAATATATCTTTTTCATCGCACTATGGTTAATTAGATGAGCATGAGTGAAACAAGACATTTGCTGAGCTGTTTTATTTTCTTTTGTTTAGCTCCATAATTTAACTTTACATATTGGTGATGTTGGTTTTAAGGTTAATAGATGACAATTACTAATCAACTATTTCAATCTTTACTCAACGGAAGTTTGATAACTGATTTAAAACGATTGGCAATTAAACTCTCTAATGGATACATAGCTATGAATAATAGCTGGACTTAAGAGCTTCATGAGGAACTCATTCTTCATGCGTTTAACGATCCAGAGATTTATATGTACCTACTTAAATGTAACTTAATTTTAGATTGCACTAAAAAGAAATTTTATATGTGCATGGTAAATAAACCATAATTTTTAATGGATTTAAACTCATCAACAAATTACTAAGAACACATACATTTAAGACATAAAACGGAAACGGTATTAATATAAGTGTATTCTTTTTTGTAAAATACATAATAAGCAGGTTGTTAGTGCTAAAATCTATGTACATTACTAAATACATCATAAGCCGTTTAAAATTGGATTGACAAGTACTCTTTTTTTATTAAATAATTCAAAACCAATGTTATCATGAGATGGTAATTGTTTCTAGTTTTAAAACTGCTGAAAGCAAATTCAAACCAAAACGATGTATTATTTAAAATTTGTGCTATTCTTCCGGCATGATAATAATTAAAATTTATTTTAAACTACAGGTGGAAATGAAGTGGCCACTTTGATTTTAATTTTTAAAATTTGTTTGGCTATAAAACTTTTTTAATCTTGATTATTATAACACGCAGTTTGATATAACATATTACTCATTTACATAAAGTTGCATTTTGTATTGGAAACTTATGAGTTACATTAATATAAAAAAATAAAATGAAATTATAATAACCTGATCGTAATAAAGGCCTTGTATAAGAGTAAACAAGATTATTCCTGGAAACTAAATTAAGAACTGTATTCATTTTAAAATGTAATTTGTAATAAAAAACAAATTAAAGATAAACAAAAGCCTTTTATTAAAGTCCAATTACCTGAATGTCATTGTGTTGTCATATTTGCTCCGTAATTGTTTTTGTTTTTTTTAATTTTAAATTTAATATCATGTTAATTACTCATCAATAAAATTTGTATTATTTTTTTCTTACTTTGACTTTATAACTTTATTTAGTTTATTACTGCAACAGTTTTTTCTCAAACTATGCTAAATACAGTTTCGATTTTTCACACAATCGCTAAACGTTGTTTAGCTGTCATTATCTATCTCAGCATTGACGGTTTGTCGCAAGATTTTGTATAAAAATGTTGAAAGATTTTAAAGAAATGTTGAACCATTGGATTTTCCTGCGTAACAACATAATTCAAAAATGTTAAAATAACAGCAAAGATAAAACATTAGGTGCACACATAACACTAATCAGGGCTTGCTCTCTGTATTTAAAATTACGGATATAGATTTTATAAAAAATAAATAATTTGGTGGTGCTTTAAAGGCTGACCAAATCAGTTGTAAATATATTGTAATTATTGTATATATCGATTTGTTAAATGCTGAATATTATTAACCCGAATCGAGCAGATATCTGAGGTTAGATTTCATTTTAATAATTTATTTATCTCATAGATACAGATATATCTAACTCTATAAAAGTTGTGTATTCAAATATATTTAACTTATGTAAAATTAACCATTTAATTAACATTGAGTAGTTGCTGTTTACGCAATGTTGGTTGAGTGAATAGTAGAAGTGCCAAAATTAAAAAGCTCATTATTGTACTATAAATACGCATGTAGCTTTCTAAAATATTATTGAAAAATTCCCATCATGTTAATTTGAGTTGTTTGATTCATTATTGGAATAATAAATTCTTTAATTATATAAAGCAATTTGCTATTTTTATTATTAAACCTAATTAGAAGAGTAGAGTTTATGTGATTGTTAATTTAATCCGTTCCTCTAAAAATGTATTATAAGTTAATTATAGAAATATAGAAATATTCATATTTATAATAGTTTTATGAAAATAAGTATAAAATGATTGAATGTAAATATATGTGAGTGTGTATATATAAATTATATACACATACATACACACACAGTATGTTTTGTCTGTTGGAATTTGGTTATTGAAAATTAAAATTATCTATATAATTGTTATAAACTGTTTCATTATCAACAAAATTATTGTAATCTATCATTATCAAAAATATATTGTTCAAGCATTTCTTTAATACTTATCAATGAACCTTTGTTGCAAAACCAAAAGTCAATAATGAAGGATAGTCTATGCCAAACCTCAGTTCAGTTTTTTTCAAATGTAACTGAACATTTCTCATTTTTTTTTAATTATGCAATGAATATATGAGTACCACTAGTAACTTATTCATTTACTTATTATATACACATTTCTTTAGTTACTAAATATGGAGCATGTTAGCCAGTGTGCTGAACGTAGAGTTGCTCAGCTGTAGATTCGAAGCTGGCTGTGGCAGATAAAATATTTGTTCTGGTTATGACCATGTATCAGCCTTGAGGGATTTGCACTCTCCCGGGTTTACTCATCCTTTATAAAGTAAGTACCTTAATTTGAGAAAAAGCCTGGCGGTTTTTTCTATCTCTGCCATATCACCTTCTCTGCACAACGAGTAGAAACAGTACAATCTCTGCCACGTACTGAATTAGTTGTTAACTAAAATCAAAAACTTTACAGAAATACATAATTGAATCTCACGTAGAAAATTTTCAAATTTACGACTTCTGGAACTTCAGAAAAGTTGCTTCATTCCATAACATTTCCACCGACTCAACAAACTCTTAAAAAGTTCATCATAGCTACCAAAAAAGTGATCGAACTTGAGAAATGAAGATTTCAAGCTGGTTGATAGCGATGAACTACAATTATGATAAACTATCAAACTTTAAATACTGGCATCCATGGATTTACAAGAATACTACGAGGAACGATTACTTTTTATATGTGATATGTATACCTTTACGACATTAATTATTGCCAATCAACGTATTATTTACGTCTACAAACGTAAGTATTATATTATTCTATATTAATAAGGATACGATTTCTGGTTGCTGAATATGTAAGTCAATGTAGACAATTAAGCAATGGGTCCTGTAAGGAAGAGTTTCGATCTTTATAAGGTATTTGCATTATTGATAGGGAAGCTTACCCTGGATAAACAATCTAATTCCATATTTTATCAAGATCAATTTAAAAATGTCTACTATACTCGTATGTATCAAAAAACTCTAGTTTCTTCATGGAATTTCCTTGTTTAGGAAGAACGACCCAGTTTCTGAGACATCCTCAGGCTTCAGAATATGCAACGATCCCCTTATAATCATTTTGTACCAATCAAAAGGTTTTATATGCCAAAGTACCACAATCATTTAGATGTTTAGATGCAGAATGGACTTAGTGTGGCCACTAACCATGTAGGTGAAAAAAATGTCGGAATTTTGTCGTTCCGAACCCTCCAAATTGTTCAATCTATGCAGGATAGCCGAAGTTTTAGCAACATCGGAATACGCTAACACGTGCTACTGGGCGGTCAAAGTTTCGAAAAGTAAGATTTTTTGTCTGTTTGGCGGTGTCTTTTGGCCGTAACACCTGAACGACCAATACCTACTATATCATATGATCTATGCGTCAAATAATTGGTAATATACCTCTCTTTAATTTTATGTAAGGTCAGTATTACCGTTACTTCAAGTCCAACTGAGATATTTGAGCTTTTATAGTAAAAAACGTGACCTTGTGCCTTTTAGAATACACTTCGGAAATTATTATCTAAAAATTATATTAGAAATAACAAATCATTTTGTTGTAGTAGACAAACTACTGGTCCGATTTTAATGATTAAAAGCTCATTTCTCTGCAAATTATCCTTATTCTATTGAGCTCAAATAACTATCTATAATACCTACAAAAAATACCTCAGTCAACCAATACATGAGATAGTGGACTTAGTCAAATAATAATGTTTCTTGTAATTTATTCTTGGAATTCTATTCATGCTATTATAAAGTCTGATTTAATGTAGATCTAGGTCGACCTTTGTACCTATTTGTTGTCCTTTTTTAAAAAGGGTTGTTTGGTTATTATTAGGCAAGTGAGTTCCTTGGTTCATGATAACAAGAGGACTCGTTATGTAATGTCGATTTTAAGTTCCTTTCTGGTTCCAAGGGTCGAGGGTCTGTGGGATAGAGGGTTTAAATAAACCGGTTCATAGCTGAAAGAATTCGTATTCTTTCTTAATTTTAGTTAGTTGCAAAGTACCCTTTGAACATCTAAGATCTGATTAGCGTTGTGAGTTTTTGCTTTTTGTTATAATATTGTCTGAATTTTTTTATTTTATTTCACCCAAGTATATATATTTTTTAAATTTATTATCAATTGTAAAACTATTTTTATCAAGTTGTTCTTGTGTGTGTTTTTGCTGTAGTTCACTCAACAATATGGCCTCCACATCTCGTGAACCTGCCATGAAAAGCAGAAGTAAAGATAGAGTTTTTGTTGTCGGTTATCCAGTTCACCAAATCTCCGGTTGTAAGCTACCCTCCAACCGCCAAGTTTTGGCAACTTATTCTATCACGTGCTTGTAGTGAAATTAAATCTCAGAGAGATTTAATGACACAACACGCCACAATGACTGTTCTAGAAGCATTACTCTTCTGGGGAAAGGCTCGAGAGAGATGCTAAACCAAAGCTCCACGCCGAGTTGAGAGACGTACAGAAACGAAAGAATAGACCAATACAAAGTGCGAAGGAAAAAAATCCAAGAATTTGCCAACAAATAGAATGATCAACAAGCTTTTAACAAAAGATGAAGAGCAAAAGCAATTTGTACTCCAGGTGGTAAGCAAATGTAGGAAATTGTATCCTAATGTTACAAAGGCTACTATGAGCAGACCCTTAGGCAGTTAGACTATCCATAACTACTTATTTGATTGTAGATATTATTATTTACTTGTTGACTTATATATTGTATTGTATACCTATGAACTAAAAATGAGCAATTTGAGAAAATGAGCTTTCAATAATTAAAATCGGGCCATTATTTTGTCCACTACAACAAAATGATCGAATAATTTCGGAAGCGTGTTCTAAAAGGCACTAGATCACGCTTTTTACTAATAAAACTAAAATATCTCAGTTGGACTTAAAGTAACGGTAATACTGACCATACTTAAAATTAAAGAGAGGAACATTACCATTAATTTGATGCATATATCGTATGATAGGTATTGGTCGTTCAGGTGTTACGGCCAAAAGACGCCGCCAAACAGACAAAAAATCTTACTTTTCGAAACTTTGATCGCCCAGCGGCACGTGTTAACATACTCCGATCTTGCTAAAACTTCGGCTATCTAATTTTCTGCATAGATTGAGCTATTTGAAGGGCTCGGAACGACGAATTTCCGACATCGGCTTTTAGTGGCCACCTTAGAGGAGGGAGATTTATCCCGTGATCTCATCACGAATTTCCACTTTTCAGATTCGAATCGTTCACGAAGTTTCCAATGTTGTAACATTAATGACCTCAACCAACACGGCACTTACAAAGTATACAAAGCAACCGGAACTTATACTAAATATTAAAAATATTGTTACGGGCTACTGGGTATTAAAATGACTTAAACAATTCCTTAATTAAAGATACTAATATTTATTAACAAAAGTGATAAAAAGAATACAATTAAATTATTAACAATTAAATTATTAAACTAATATAAATTTATAATAACAATATTCTAAATATTATAATCTAGGCCTAACTCCTATTTAATTATTACAATAATATAAGACTAATTCTAGATAGCTTAACTAGTTACAATAGTTTCTATGAATATTATAAAATTACACTACATTTTATAACTAATAGTTAACACTTACAGTTCACTAGTCCACCGACCGTAAGATTCTCCAAGTATGACAAACTGACACACAGTAACAAACAGAAACAGTTAATTACACTCGCGAGACTATCACATACACTTATTACACTGGCCGGTTCAACACTGACTAGTTTATCACACTGACACTCATTTATTACACTGACACCGTGCGTGGTCAACTCTCAGGCTAAGACTGACTCGCTCGAGGCGAGGGAAGTATTTAAATAGGCAAGGCCGAACATTCTAGAACACGGAGGGGCCAGACAATTCGGGAATCTTCTTAATCCTTTTCCGATAAAGGAGACGATCTAGAACGGTCCTAATCCTATTTTAACGTCTCCCGCTGACGGACTTAAGCCGCTAATCCCCCGCTTCCGCCTTCCTTTGTGCGGCCGTAACAATATAAAAATCACCCCTTATTACAAGATTCGAAAAATAAATGTTTTCTATTATCTAGCTCATTAACTCTCTCCAAGAGCCTCATCCAACGAAAAATATATTTCTACTTTTCAATTATGAATTCTTAATTTATTTATAATTTAATCTCTTCTACAGCTTAATGTCCGATTCAAAAATTGTCCGAGTCAAGCTCAACCACCAGGTTTTTCCCCGTAATAAGGGTACCCATTTTTCGAGGCTGGGCGAGCCCAAGGAAAGTCTGCAGATCATACAGGATCCATCCTTGGCTTTTAACAGATTAAATAAAATATCTGCCACAACCGGATTTGATCACAGGACCTTTGGCATGGCAGCTCAGCTGTCTACTGCTGAGCCACCCATTCTCATGTAAGTGTATAATTAAGGATAATATGATGATAATATGAAAACCCCAAAAAAGGAATTGGGAATCAGTTGTAAGAATGTATTGCTTCTAAACAGTATTGTGCAAAAGGTGAACTGAGGTTTCTTACCCAGGTTTCTTATCCCAATTAGGCTGAGAATGCTCCAGGGGGTCCCAACGAAACACAGTCGAATCCCGACCAGAACAAACAAGGAATTTATTGCCTATATATTGATCTCGTGCCCGGGTGTTATAAGTTTTGCAGTAGTTCCCAAACTTTTTTGCACCACGCTCCCCTTGTTCAAATGAAAGCCTTCCACGCACTCCATGTTCAAATGAAAGCATCTCAGGCCCCACCTTGCACAAAATTTGTATGGTTTATATGAAAAAACAAGTATTACATTAAAAACAAAACGTTTAGTTTTTCTGTTACAAGACACAACTTTATAACTTTAAATTTCAGAAAAAGAAGCAATAGTAAGAGAAAAATAACAAAAATTAAAAGTAAGACTAGTCTTCACGCCTCCCAGATTGTGTGAAACCACGAACTCCGATAACAACAATAGTTTTTTTTTCAGATAATGCTCTTTAGTGTACAGATGAAAATATAATATTAATAAATATATTTATGGATATATTATCTCGGGTCCAGACCAGGTCTCGGTTACCATCATTCGATTGGGACCAGTAGAAGGGAACAAGAAGTTGCGCTGGAGTTGCCTTTGTCCAGTGACCCGCTGGATAATTTGATAAGAGACAAGAATCGCAAAGGGAGCACGTTACCTTCCAGCGGAACAACAAAGGAAACCAATTAACATTAACGAACCTAAACTTCCTAGCCCCTTTTTCATCTTACTGCCTGTCGTCCCGCTAACGAAAACAAAACAATGCATATCTTTCTTCGAAATTATAATTCCTCCTACATACTCCTTGACAAATATATACCCGAGCAGAGCGATGTATATACTGACTACATCGAATCATTTTAATTGGGATTTGATACTGTAGGGGTATTTCAATTTGGTATTGTTCATTCGTTAAGGAACGTAAAATAAAAATAAACATAATAATCAAATGGTCATTTTATGAATACTCAATGGTTTTTTAGATCCTAAAAGTAGCTTGCAAGGTTATTTACATAATCCTGTACCACTACAACTTTTGAAAGACCTTTAATGCTTAAAAAGGACGTACTTTTTCAAAAAAAAGGAGTTGGTTCGGCCAAAGTTAAGCTCAACCTCTAGATTCCCTACCCGAATTAAAAGTATCCATGTAATTAACTATGGAACGGGGTAGGTCAGTGGGCAGAGCATCTAGTTACTATGCCGAAGTCGGCTGTGTCAGATAAATTATTTAATATAATTATGAAATCTTCAAACCCTATAAAGTGGGTACATTTTATTATTGGGTGGAAATCTTGGTGGTTGAGCGTTATCTCGGACAAATCACCTGCCTACACAATCATTGTTCTATAAACAATTAAGTCCCTACCATGTACTGAATTTTCAATATTCATCATGGGTGATACAGTTCAATCCAATACTGAGTGATACAGGTTTTTTTAAAGAAAAATTAACGTTATATAAAGCATTGATCAGAGTTCTGCCTGAAATATATTATCATTTCCTTAAAAATAATATACCTCAGGATAATGGGTTTTATCTCAACGATTTGAAGTAAAATGAAAAAACCATGATATCAATTACAACCCTTACAATTGTTATTGAAATAGTACAGTCTCTACCATGCACTGAACCCAAGATCCTTCATAGGTTGAGTGATAAAGGTTTTTTTAAATTTAATTAAGTGGGACCCACGCCAGGAGGATTCTCCGGATCCACAGGATCGATTCAATAGGTTTCCTACAAAACTAAATATCCAGTAATAGCAAACTGGTCGAATTGAAATACATCGATCTGATATATCAATATCGATCTGATATCAGACCGATGTACTTCAATACCAGACATAAATGAGGTCTTTATTATTATATGGTATAATCAATACTCATGTCCTTCTGGAGGAGAAAAAAAAAGCAAATACTTGGGAATAGTCTGATACCACGATAAGCAATCCTGTTACGCTTAGGGTGGAGTCCAGAATTGCCCGTTTCCCCCTAAGGTTCTTAGGGGGCATCATATGATGTTCAAGGGAAAACTGCTAGAATAAAAAGTTATGGAAAATACAGATTTTAAGAGGGGGTTTGGAGGTGAGAAGCTTTCGTAAAGCATTCGACCCCGAGGGGATTGAAATGGGATGTTTCCGCACGTAAAGGTAAGTATAGGACGCGATAAGGAGGCTATAACTGGTTTATCAGCGGCCAGATTCCCCCCCTACTATCCCCCCCTGAATCTCAAAAGTAGAACCATAAGGTGAACCGAAAAAAAAAAACTATGTTACCTCAGCTAGGAATAAAAAGGATATTTCATTAATTGACAATTTATAGGTATAATATTAATAATCTATAGGTAAAATTATAATAATCAATTAATAAATATCATATAAATATGTCAATAAACCAAAAACTCAGACAATGGCTAAAATCATATTTCGGCATTTCAAATAATCGATGAAACTAAGATTTTGAAACACGAAGAACCCTTGAGAAAATATATTTGCGTAGTCTACATTCGTCATACAATATAATAGTTAAAGGTAAAAAACATGCTCAAAAAAAAAATTAATTTTATCGTAAACAAAAAAAGCTGGGGTGCATTTTAAGAAATATTCATAATGACTCATATAAAAATATTTACAACAATTAACAACAAGCACCCCATGCTTTTTTACTCTAAATTGAATTTTGAATATTTTGGTTTAAAAAAAAAATTTGCTGTATCCATAAATCTAAAATACAGTTTTATTCAAAAGGAAATGTTTGGCTGGATAAAGGTCTGGGGGGTGCAGTCAATAAATTACACAAATTAATATAGACTCGTATGGTAATGTACTGACCGCACCCCCTGACCATTTTACACTCTCCATTACTTGTAGTAAGAAATTTGAAAAAAAATTATTATCAATGATTTGCTACAAAATGCAGTGTTGCATGGTTTAGGGTCTCAACAGAACCTTTGCTTTTTCTCAATGCAAGTGCGCTATTGGCTGGTTAGTGCTAACGGTGTTTTAAAAATAAATATGAGTCTTTACAGCAAAATAATTATCATAAACTAATTGGGTGTATAAATAAAAATTACCGTTATTACTTTACCTAGCATTTATATTATTATGGAAATTTTTATATTGTACAATATTTAATGTAGTATAATTTCTAATAAATATTAATGCTTTTTTATAATAAAAATAATATTAAAATTGAAAAAAATGATAAACTGATAAAAATTGATAAAGCGGTCTTTTTTTTTTTATACACCCTATTATTTAGTTTAGAAAACTCATTTAAAAAAATTAAATCAAAAATAATATTTTATGTATTGCCTCGCCATCCAGTCAGTTCTGGAGAAGGGGTTATACGAGTACAAGTTTCTTGGGGATGATCTAAATGTTAAATAGTATACAATGAAAAACGGAGTGAGCAAATTAAGAATACAGTTATTTTTTTTTCTCAAAAGAATTTTAAGACAAAGACACCTACATTTTATTGACGGAAAAAGAGGTTAAAGATACATATTGGCATAACAACATGAAACCTGGGACCACCAAAGATAAATCTAATAAAACAATTCATTAGACTCCTCATTCTTATCTCAAGGTAACCACAGACTACAGCTAGACCCGGTAGTAATAATAAATGAGGTAACAATCATGGAGAAATCCTTAGAAATGTTTGAAGATTGTGATAGTTTTAGGCTAGTTTCATAAAAATGGTCATTCAAATGCCTATGTAGAAGAAACGAGTCTAGATTGGTTCTTAACAGAAGTGAGGGAGTAAGTAGGTAAGTTTGTGAAGTTGATTAAACTTATGTGTACACTGTTCGACTTTCGAATAACGATGTTTATCCAATCTAACCAATCGAAACACGAATCGATAGTAGGACATTGTAAATGAAGCATGCCGTGTCCATACTGGTCACATGCGAAATCGTCTTAAAAATATTATAGAGATGCAAAGAGTGATGCACATGTTATGGGATTATATTACAGGGCATCTAGATGGTGCTTGGAACCTAAAGAATTTGGTCTAAGTCAAAATTTGTTATTCAAGAATAATTATTTAATTATTGTCAAACACTCGCGAAAAGAACAAAAATGTAAAGAAATGAAAAATAAAATTTCTTACAACAGTTTTGTTTGTTCTGAAAGATTACAAATCCAGGTAATAAGGGATAAGTGTGCAGTATTTTTTCCAAAACTCCCCTTTGAATGGCTGTGAAATAGTTATTTTACAAACTAAATTTCCCCTCTGTTTTAAAAATATTTTTTATACGATTATATATAACACTCTAGATAACATTCTAAACATTTCCATTTTTATGAGATTTGTGTTTCAATTTAATAGTCCCCTTGTCCCTTCTACCTTAAAATGCAGGAATTATTGATGTGGTAGCGTTCCTAAGGGAAGAGTAAAATTGTAAGTTTAATTAAATCACTTAAAAACGTCACAGATTCACAAATTACAATCGTGGAAGTGGGATGTGAAACGAATTCGAATAAAGGTAGAAAGAAGAACTTTTGTTCCAACGTTCTAAACCAGTGATGATCCACCAAACATAATAGCAGAAGTATGTGGAAATCAAACGCAAATGTCCCATTGCAAAGATATGGCACTTGTCATTTTGCTTGGATAATTGTAGAATAGCGCTTAAAAAAATCAAGGAAAAACGTCAATTAAAAAGGACTTTGGATAAACAGCTTCTAGTGGGTTTTTCTTAAGATCCCTAAAGGCAGATTAACAACAAAAGTGGATAAAGGGCGAAACATATTTGTACAGATTGAGGCTTTGTAAGGACCCTCCTGCAGCTGACCCACTATATTACAGTTTCTTGGACAACGGTTCTGCAGGGAGGTGATTTGTCCTAGATCACGATCAATCACCACATTTTTCCCATTATTTTGGGTAACCACTTTATAGAGGCTGGCTGAGCCTCTATCTCCGGCCACTAACAGATTAATAAAACTCTGCCAGCGAACAGGAATTAGACGGAATCCAGAATAAAGATCTGAGCTAGACCGGTAGAAGCAATACCAGTGAATAATGGTATGTTTATTTCATGCAACTAAAGACGCTACAGCTGAATAATTATCTGAAACCGAATATTATAATATTGAGTGTCAAACGACCTAGGCAATATAAACCGGAATAAATGAAAAAAAAATTATAAAACCAACGTAGGACTTCCGTTGGTGAAAAATGAATAAGATGAACACAAATAGTCAATCAAGGACAACTAAATCTACATAAAAATTAAATCATTTTATGAAAAGAACATGAATTATGAGACTGATATGGAAACGCAAAAATAGAAGAGCCTAAAACTAATTTAGTGATCCAAGATTAAATACACAGAATGATGCTGCGGACTCTTATTTGGATGTCATTATTTTTTACACATGAGGAAATAAAGTAGTAAGAAAGATCATTTCTGGATAATAGAGCAGTGAACTCGTTGAGGGGATAAACCTTCAATATATTGAAAGCAAAAGCTAGGAATTGAATATCAATGAAATGTAACGTTAAGATATATAAAGCAAAGCTTACGAATGGGGAGCGACATGAGATAATTCAAGTAGAGAAACTACCCACTGGTAGTACCCAAATCACAAGTTCAACTAAGAAGGTCACGTGGCCATCTTCTTTTCAGACGCCTCGGAGGATTATAAGAGGAAGCTAGGTTTGAAGCTAGAGGGTTTGAATGGGAATGAAGTTTGTTATGAAAGGATAGATACTGGGTTCGGGCCAAACCAGCAAGAAATGGGACATTAAGGCAATTATGAATGACTTTATTCTGAACAAAATAAAGAGTATTTAGAATTTTACGAAGGATTTTGGATTGTAGGGATTGGAAACGAGAGGAATAAAATGGCTTAGTGGAGCCCCAAAGCTCTACTCCGTAAGTCCAAATAGGTCGTATGATGGTCATGTATATGAGTCTTTTGTAATTAAATGGAAGCTTAGAGCGTTTGTCTAGTTAGTGTTGAAGTAGCCTGAAACGTCGAGCGGTTTCTTGTCTTTTCAGACTTGTATGAGGATTCCAGGTTAATCGTTTGTCGAGATGCAACCCTAAGTATCGGATCTGTTCTACAGGCACCAGTGGGTTATTATTAAAGGATACTGAAGGGCAGGAAGTCATTGGTTTACGACGTAAGGTAAAAGTGATTTGATGAGATTTTTGAGAATTTATTTTAATTCTCCAGTTTTGACACCATTCTTCAAGATCAGTGATATGGGATTGGAGGCTTTGGGATGCAATAACTGGATTGGTGTTGACTGATAATACACATGTATCATCAGCATACGTGATAAGGATAGTATTAGGATGAGTTGGGATGTCAGCTGTATAAACTGTATATAGGATTGGACCAAGGATACTACCTTGAGGAACACCAGCAGATTGGGAAAATAGGGATGAATAGATATTATCATGGTGTACTTGGAAAGTTCTATTTGTAAGATAGGATTGAAGGATAAGAAAATATGTAGGGGTAGGAATTTACGGAGTTTGTACAGCAATCCCAGATGCCAGACTCGGTCAAAAGACTGTTCCACATCAAGAAAGACGCCCGAACATGATCCACGTTCTAATGCAGAGGAGACTAAATCCACCAAACGATGACATTGCTGAATAGTTGAGTGAGATGCTAGGAATCCAAACTGGTGATTTGGTATTGTGTGATTTGAATCAAGGATGGGGTACAATCGTTTGAGGATGAGTTTTGCTATGATTTTACCCATGCAAGGTAAAACAGAGATAGGACAGTAAGAGGATGGGTATTCTTTTTTTTTTTAGGTTTGGGTATCATTTTTACAATGGATAATTTAAAGAGGTCAGGGAAACATGTGGAGCGGAGTTCAGCATGATATATATAGGTAAGGAATAGAATGGCATTTGTAGGAAGGTGTTTTAAGATATGAATTGTGATAAGGTCGTGCCCAGGCGGGAAGGTAATCTGTGAATAATGTTGGATATTTCTGTAGGATAGAATGCTTTGGGTAGAAGGGACATTTGGAAGGGAACATCAAACGCTGCTTTTATATATTCAATTTGAGTTGGGTTTATGATATCAGGATGTGGATGATTTAGGAAAGGTATTGACCAAATAATACCTTTACCAAATAACTGTGATTTTTCTCCGTCAGATCTTCTAGTTATTGGATACAGTAAGGAGTGGATAATTAAATTCTTCGAACTTTAGGAGTTTTTTGGTGGTCATCCATAATGTTTTGTCGGTAGTTGTAAGATTTTCAGTCCAGGTGAATAAATTTTGAATTTTGAACTTCTCGATTTCTGCTTTTAGTATTTGTTATAATAATAGACAAAATTAATTCGTTCTATATATTAATTAGTAAGTTATTAAGTCAAGTATTACTTATTAACTATCGGAAGGTGTTATATCTGAAGTGTTATATTATTTTACAGAACTCGTTAGGTTCCATATTGGCTGATTTCATAATTGAGAATCATGGTTGGAATGAATATGGATTCGATTGCTTGTATACTAAGTTTGGATTTTTATAGACATTCGAAAGATCGAAACATTGTACTTACACACAGATAAAAAGAAATTGATTTAACTAATAACATATCTAATAATTATCTACGCAATAAAAGAGCCTTTAAAAATTATGTGACATTGAAGTTGCCGAGGTCATCAAGAATTAATTGTGATTAACTTGAGAGAGTAACTACTTAAGAAAATAAAACATGTCGTTTCAGCTCCTCTTAGAACTTAATTACATTTCGACACTACTTTATTGCTGCGATAAAATTCGATAATATATATAAAAACTGCATACTTTAATTGTTTCTACAGCGGTGCAGCACAAGACTTCACGATTTAATGTATAGTTGTTACTAACAAACATAAATTAAAACCAAAAATAAAATATTTGTGTTTAAAATGCCAAATGCGTTATGAGAAAGAAAATGGTCCGGGTGGAGGTAAAAAAAAAATACTCTCATAAAGGAGAAATGTTAATTGGAAAGCCGACGTTTCGACCCATATCGCAGTTCTTCTTCAGGGCTAAATATACAAGATACAAGTTTAGGTCGAAACGTCGGCTTTCCAATAAACAATTCTATATAAGAGAATGTTTTTTTCCTCCACCCGGACCATTTTCTTCCTCGTATATATAAGGTTAACTAATATAATTCAACTTAATTGTGATATATTTGAAAGATTTATAAACCATATTAGAAGATGCAATATAAATTTTAATATAAACAGAGAGACTATTATTAACTGTTTTACTTCAATATAATAAATAGAACTAAAAGAATAATCATAGACGAATTTCCTTCAGTCATAAAACTTTTAACAATTGTATGAATTGTCATGATTATCGCAGGATCAAAATATAATGATTCTCCAACCAAATTAAGAAGTATAAGAAGAGACATATTTACCACTAAAACCACTAGGAATGGAAGGACATGTGCCCAAATATTTGTTTAAATAACTAAGGAATTTTTCATGATGCTTAAAGAATCTCATTAATATATTACACTATTATATTTAATGCATGTATGAGATGAAAATGGTTGACTGGATGATCTTATGTAAAGGAGATGGTTGGGGGGTGCAGTCAATAAGAACACCGAATAAGTGAAGTACTTATATTATGTGCCGACGTTTCGACCTACAGTGTAGGTCATCTTCAGGGCTAACAGAGAAACAAACAGAACAAAAATGTAAAAACATCAAAGTTGTACAGTAACAATACTAGTGACAAATAATGTAGAAAAATACAAAGTGGCAGATATGAAAATAGAAGATAAAGAATATTAAAAAGGAGTCAGATTATAATAAAATAAAGATATAGACAGATTTAAAAATTACTGATAATGAAAAGGCATTAAACTAGTGGTAGATATAATAAAAATCAGATAAAGACAAATATAACAAAATTATTGAAATAGTGACAGATATAATTATAGAAAATGTGATAGAATATAATAAAATTAAGATAAAGACAGATATAACAAAGATATTGATAATGGAAAGAAAATGAAAATAATGGCAGATATCATAAAGTAAGACAGATTTTATAAAATTAAAGAAAATGAGCAGAAATGATAAATAATAAATAACGCATATAAAATAAAAATAGAAAATAAATGTACAGAATGGATAGTACAGTACAATATAATAATATAAAGAAAAATCAAAAGGAGGAGTTAAACAAAAGAAACAAAATGAGGATATTTACATATAAAGAAAGGTTGGAATATGAATAATACAGAAAAACTAGTAAAATAAAGGTGTAAAATGTATGATAACGGACTTAATGATGTTACCAAATTACAGAAAAGTACGGAACTATATGTACAATAACAAATGTGAATAATAGAAAAACTATTGTACAATAACACCAGTGTACAATGACTGTTTTGAAAATATAGTAGATAGGAATAGAATATGAAAAGATAAAATAGGTGAAAACGCTAGTACAGTAACAATAGTTTACAATGTATGTATGAAAAAAATTAGATGGGATTAATGAATTAGAAAAATAAAATAGGTGTTTAAAAATATGAACACATGATTACCAACATATTATGGATGCCAAAATGATAAGGGAAAAAAATAAGAAAATTAAAATTGGAGAAAGGATAAAGAGAAGAGTTTAAAATAAATAAAAAGAAGAAATGAAGAGGAGACATACCGAAAGATGGGAAGCGTGGCCGTTATAGATCGCGGCTAGAGTGTACTGGGCCAATTTGACCGTTGAGAACGAGGGAAGAGATGGGGGCGGAATCTAGTGGCCGGAAAGTTAACTATAGAAGGAAACTATACTGGAGTATAGGAAAAAAGGATAAAAAATATAAATAAAATTAAAACAATGAAAGAAATGTCGATAGAGTGATAAAAAAGAAAACATCAAAGTCCATTCCATACAACCAACACCCTCCGTATCAAAGAAATCCTTTTTAAAAACAATTTCCCTCCCTATATTGTTAATAAACTCATCCATGACTACTATAACCCCCCCACCCTCACCCGATCACCACATCCACCATCTATCCCTATATACAGATCCTTACCATATATACCCACCCTCTCTAATTGCATTCAAAAATACTTACGTTCCGTTATCCCCAATTTACGTATTGCCTTCAAATCCCATAACAAACTTTCCCATATCTATACCCGTATCAAAGATCCTATTCCCGTCAAGCTTCGTTCCCATGTCGTTTATCGGATACCTTGTTCTTCTACTAATTGCAACTCTTCCTATATCGGTGAAACCAAAAACTTCCTTAAAGACCGTATTTCTCAACACAAATATGCCATTTCCTCCCATAACCTCACCTCCTCTAAACTTTCCGAACATGCCATTTCTTTAAACCACACCTTTGATTTTGAAAATACGTCTATCCTAGCTACAGCGCATAACCATGACAAACGCATCCTCTCTGAAACCATCCACATAAATTTAGATTCCTCCTCTATCAATCTTAAGTCTGACTCTCATCACCTTTCCTCTACCTACTCCCAAATTTTTAATTTACTCAAAAGACCTTAAATTCCGTTTCTTCGTCATTTACGTTTCTTTTGT